>JAFBJR010000160.1:6244103-6660739 GCA_016785285.1 Brachirus orientalis | reverse complement strand
ACACTAGAAAAATGTCAGAAAAAAACAACAGAAAAATAATAAAAATCACCAGGGAAAAGCTAGAAAAATATCAGCAAAAACACTAGAAAAACATCAGAGAAACACAAGAAAAACATCAGAAAAAACCAACAGAAAAATGTCAGAAAAAAATAACAGAAAAATGCGAAATGTAAAACAGCAGAAAATTACTAAAAAGCACGTGACAAATGTCTGGTGTTGTTTCTGGACATTTTCTGTTTTTCTGTCTTCTTCTTCCTCTTCTTCTTCTGTCTTCTTCTTCTTCTTCCTCTTCTTCTTATTTTCCTTCTTCTTCTTCTTCTTCTTCCTCCTCTCCTTCTTCCTCCTCCTCCTCTTCTTCCTCCTCTTCTTCTTCTTCTTCCTCCTCTTCTTCTTCTTCCTCCTCCTCTTCTTCTTCTTCTTCTTCCTGCTGCTGTGTCCTCTCCCCTCCTGGAGGAAAACATGGCTGTTGTTTGCTCAAGGACAAATAAAAATAATGCTCTTCCTTGAGAAATAATTTCTATGGAGCTATAGATTTTTTTTTTTTTTTTTTTGGTTATTTTTCTTATCAAGACCTTTTTTTCAGTTCAGTGTCCATTAGCAGGAACAGACTGAAATATATTTCTAGTGCATTAAGTGTTTTTAAAACAGAAACAATTCCCTCAAGGTTCACGAGAGAAGGTTTCTTCGTCCACGGTTTGCGTGAAATCATCAGGACTCTCGGCGCCCTTGGACCCGAAGTGAATTATCTGTGGTTTTTCATTGTAGTCAGTCTCTCATTTATCTATAGCTTTTTGTGAAGGATGGTCTTTAAAGACACACTGAACACTGCGTCTGGTCGATTCACCTGCTGCAGAGACAGAAACATTAAGTCTGTGTCAAGGAGAGGAAAGAAAAAGACAAAAAATATTGAAGTTTATCAGGAAACTGAGCGTAAAGTTCTGTGTAATTATAGGCGTCCAAGGACATGCCGGACCAAAACTACAGCTTTTTTTTGGGGGGGTGTTTTCAAATGTGTCAACACTTTTTAAGCCTGAATAAATTAGCTGTACAGTGCATGCAGTTTGAAAATAACATCTTTTTCAGAAACAACAAAAACAAAAATGCTTCTATAATATCAAACATTTAGTGTGACCTACATTTCCACTTGAACAATAACACAACCATGGCTCTTTAAAACCTGGAATGGAACCCTAATGTTATTGGTCAAACCTGTGTTTCTCCTACTATTTCATGGCAACAAATAGCTGCTGTGAAAAAGGTCTATTATACCTGGTTTACTCCAGACATGTTGGAGCATTACATACACATGTTGCACAAGTTCAACTCACTGACAGGTTGATCATATAGTAGAAGACTGACTTTTAGTCACATCTTTTCAATCTAAACGCCACACAAAAGTCACACAAAAGTGACAAAACAACAAAGCTGGTGGTGGCCTGAGACTTATGCACAGCACTGTATGTGTGTGTATATATATATATATATATATATATATGCTATATGCTACATTTTAAACAAAACAGAGGTTCAATAAAAAAAATACAATATAATAAAACTAATTAGGGGAAAATAAAAGTCCAGTTGCAATTAAGAGAATTAAAAAAAAAAAAAAAATTTGGTAGCTTTTCCAAAAAAAAGGAAAAAAATAAAAATAAAAATAATTAATTATAACTTGGATGAAAGAGAATCTACACAGACGTGTAGTAAACGGATGAAAACATTTGATAGAGTTGGTTTGATTTGGGGAAAAGAGAATTTTACAGTCGGGTAATTGACGGTTTCTCCTCTTTTTTTTTTTTTTTGTTTTGTTTGTTTTTTGCAGATATAGCACGCAACATTCCTGCTAACTCCAGCAACAGCTAATGGCGTAAACAAATACGCGCTCTTCGTATCTTCTCTTCTATTGCCTAAAAGTAATCCCATTTGCAAGATAATTTTTTGACATTATTCAAACACAGTTGAAAAAGTTCAACTTGATCGAATGGAGCTGGCGAAACGTGAAAACACACCAGGCTCAGAGAAACGAGCGCCTACTCGCGTCTCTGACTTTGTGTTTAGACACGCTGCTCGAAATTGTTGCACCGCCGTGGCTCATGACATGCACTGCAGCGTCACATTTGTAGGACGCTGTAAACAGTGTGTGGTTCAGAATAAAGCCAGTCTCTATAGTTAGACATAGTAAGACAATATTAGCGTATTAACAAAAAAAAAAAAGCACAAAATCTTAGATTAGCGTGAATGTCAGGTTCCAACACAGCTCAACGTAACGTCCCCTAAGCCTGAAAACCCCAAATACTGATTTTTCCTTACATTAAGAACAAAAAAACTTGCACTAAAATCCTAATTTTTGAGCCAATAATGAGAGATTAATTGGTGAAAAATTGTTAAGGCAAAGCTGGAGCTCTGCATGTTTTAAAGTGAGCTCACACCATCTAAGGAGAGAGTGAAGCACTGCGACTGAATGACATCAGGTTATAAAAACTCATTAAAAAGAACAGGCGTCTTCACGGCGGAGCAGAGAACGAAGGCTTTATGAGGGAAAATATCAAGGAGAAAGTGACAAGAGAGTGTTTGAACTTGAAACTTTCCGCGGCGGTTTGAGTATGAATAAGGTAAAAAGGTGCAGTGCGTCTCTGCTTCTTATACACATCAAGGTTAAGATGTACAGAACAGAATTTGAAATTCCACTCGCTCGACTATTTAGAGGTAGCGCAGCAGCGAATAAAAAAAGTACAAAACGTAGCATAAAAGAAGAGGGAATCGTTTGTTTCATGGCAGAGCATCATCACAGTCAGACAGTTTAATTTTCTGATTGGAAAAGTGACGTTTGTGACACCTGTGCCAAAGTCCATAGAGAAAATATGCATTTTAAGCTTCAAGGGACACTGAACCTGCTGGTCAACTGCTGCCTCACACGGCCCATTTGTGTCACTGGGGTAAATCTGAACAGAGAATGTCAAACACCGAAATCACAAAATGACGCATTTGAACTCGCTGATGGAGGCAGCCGTGGATCCACAACCCCTGTGAGCTGTGATGTAAAATTGCAGATTTTCTCTATGGACTTTGGTGCAAGGAGTAACAGAGTGACACAAACATCAGTTCTCAGTCAGAAACGACCGTCAGCAAGATAAAGCTGATTAAAACATTAAGATATTGTTGACTGAATGTGTCTATTCCTTTACATGAGAGGCAAAATGTTTTATTATTATTATTATTATTAAAGAGCACTTTCAAATGCAAAAGGATAAAACAAATTTTAACTTTTGTTTTTTTTCACGGCACTGAATAAAAAATATTGACATTATTGACAGTTTTATCACTTCACTTTGTGTCGTAAAAAAAAAAAAAACGCAATTATAATTAATACACACTTGACTGGCTGCAAAGGATGCTTGAGGAAAGTTATGAAAATATATATAATTAATTGCAAGGCCGCAAAACAAGCACAAGGAATAAGAAAGAGGCTGAGAGTCTACAAACAGTTTAAATTGAGAAATGAAATTAAATTAAAGGACTTAATCAGGCGCCTTGTTGATGTTTCTTGGTCTTGCCAAGGTAAATCGAGTCAGGCAAGAGTCTTTTATTTCATCTTTTCTCTGTTTTCTTTAATGAAGGTGAATAATTTGTTACTTTTAAACTGTAAGAGTTTAAAACGTGACTGTGTGTGTGTGTAAATACTTTGGTATAAACGCTGGAGTCCTCACGGACACCAAAGCTTGCCTCATTAAAGGTCTGCTGTGTAAAATTTAGATCAAATATTAATTTCACAGAAATTGAGGATAAAATAATAAAACGTATTTTCTTTTATATATTAAAAAAAAAAAAAAAAACAAAAAAAAAACACCCCGATTGTATGAAATGTTGTTTTTCATGAGTGCAGAAATGAGCCTTTTATATTTTGCTGAGTCAGCTCTATTGAGGTGGCCATTTTGGACCACCATGTTTGTACAGTAGCCCCCGACGGACAAACTAAAACATATTTTTGAGTTTTTCATGCTAACTGAAGGCTACAAAGGTTCTATAAGTGAAGTCACTACTCAAGTCTATGTGGTGCACATACATTAGATGGTGCAGTCTATGTGTTATGTGTCAAAACATTTTTACACACTGTACCTTTAAGGTGAGGGTTATGCACTAACTCGTCATGGTTCAGGTTTGGGTTGTAAAACACTTTGTCCTAAAAACGGCTGTGTTTGCTTCGCGTGTTGTGGCGACTAGTCAAGTCTTTAATGATTCTTTAAATAATTACATTTTTACAAATGGATCCTAATCGTTAATGAGGCTTCCGACCTGGATTATGCCGGGTCACTGTTTTGATGTCACTGGGTGTAAATTCCAGATTAATGTGCCTAATTTTTTTTTTTTTCTTAACATACAACATTTTATAACTTGTGTGAACATAAAGTTGACTTTTTCTTTCAGCTCATAATCTGATCTTAAGCTGAAAGAATAAGTCAAGTCTGGTTTTGTAGCTTCCTCCAGCACCAATGAGAGTTTAATATGAGCTTGCTGCCCTCTAGTGGATCTTTGGAGAAGTACATCTACACTGTGAAGATTCCAAACAGACTGTGGATCCATGAGCAAGTCATGACAGACCTGCTTCCTGTTACTCATGTGGTGTTTTAATGTTCAAATTATCTGTTAGTCTACAAATTACATGCTTGTACCCAACACGTCACACGTGAACCCCATTCTTGTGAATGGGAGAAAAAGGCGGTACAGTACTGTACATGGTTCATCAAGTTAAATTCATTTCAGGGAAACGTTTGAAGATGTTATTGAGAGGGGAAAAAAAAATATATATATATTTTACAGATTATCAAACCTAAAATTCTTAAAGTAAAATGACACGTGACTCAGTTGTTTACTTCAAATAAATCTTTGGACTTTCTAAAAACAAACAGAAAACATCCAAGTTAATATGAGGTGAAAATGTTTTTAAGTAATTGATCAGATAATTGAAAAATATCTGAATCTGTACCTCTATTATTTGGAGCACAGTTTAAATTAATGTTAAAATCTGTTTATTAAGTGTCTGAAGTTGAAATGCAAAACATCATAAATAACTTAATCATGCATGTAAACGCAGTGAAACGCACATTTTTTAATCTAATATTAACACTATAACTTAATCATAAAATGCTTTAGTGTTAAAATATATAAATAAAGATTAGTAGTAACATTCTACAAATTTACTACGTCCAATTTCTTTTAAATCTGCAGCTTTTAGTTTCCAAAAACAGGATAAAATCTAAAAAAATAGAAGCGTAATTTCTTGAATTTAGTCCAGAGGTGAAGGTCAACATTCACCTCCTTTTATTTTTTATAATATATTCATCAATCTAATTGGAGATAAAAAGATAAAATCCATTAGCTTCTGCCATAAAAATGACATTTACTGTATGTTATTTCTCACAGCAGCTACGACAGGTACTTTATACATGAGGACAGTTTTACCTGCAGAACACACACACACACACACAAACGCACACACACACACTCGGCTCTAATGCAAAGTTCGGGTTAAACATTGGCCCAAAGTTTGTCTTCGGCCGTCTGTTGTTTTTACACCGAAGCTGCAGCAATTGTTGCAGCCGTTATTGACTTAGTAATTAAAGTATTTTAACGTGGGGATTCTGTAATCATTACAGACGACGCCATCTGTTCCTGTGCCGCTGCACGAGCACCTGAAATGGATTTTTCCTCCTGAGTAGATAACATATAAAAACCAATCAAGAGTGGAGGAGGAGGAGGAGGAGGAGGAGGAGTGGAAGGAGGGAGGGAGGACACGAGGGGAGGATGCCACGTCACTGCCACCCTTCATCTAAAACCAGCCGCACTCAGGTAAATGTGTTTACATTCACTAAGCTTTTTAATCGTTAATCAAAGGCTTTAATTCTGATTTTGGTTCAACACTTTTTATTGCAGTATTTTTTTTCCCCCCATATGACAATAAAAAAGTTGTGTGGAGCATGACCTAATTCAAAAGGAGGTACAAAAATCTGTTTTTTACAAGGTACAGGAAGGAAGAAGGGCATTAATGGGGTGTTTTCACAGATTTATTATAAGTCTAATTATAACTGTACAACAAAAAGTGTCAAATTTTAAAACACATTCGTTTCATCTTTTCTCTATAAATCGGCAATAAATTGCATCGACGTTTGTTTGAAACGTTCAAATGTGACATTAGAGACAAGAATGTAAAGCTATAATCACAGGTCCAGTTAATTTATGCTGCAAGGACTTAATTATCCTTTACAAACATAAAATATCCATCAAACAGCAGATATTTGGTTTTAAAAGACATTTTAAAACCAAACATTTTCTTTTAAAAGACAAAGCAGATTATTTACAGGCTGCATCTTTTATTTATAGTGATGGCGTTGAGAACTGTACTTTTAACTGTTTCACATATATATAAATATAATATATATTTAGGTTCAGCTCAACTGAAATTTCAATTAATTTCCAAAAATAAAAGGAAATTTAAAATAATTCTAAATCTGATTTGGGAACATTATTCTGCTAAAACTGATCTTTTAAATTTGTAAACATTTATAATGAAAAAAAATGAAGTGGGAACTGTTAAGCCTTTAAATCAATTAATTAATCAATAAAAAAAAAATACAATGACCTGAACACAATATTTTGCTATCAAACAACATTTATGTAATTTAAATGTCACAAAACAGACAGTATGGACACTTATGACTTACCAAAACACAGAAATAGATAAATATTAGTGAATTTTTCCTTCTTTTTCTTTTATTGAGGTATGTTTTTCAAGGTCAAACAAAACTGCCTTGTTTGAATCCACTTTGATCTGATGGTTTTATGACGTCCCATCTGGTCCGAACGTGGAAAAACCTTTCAGGAGCTTTATTGTTTTTTTAAACTGAGGTCACCGCGGTGTGATATTAGACGCTTACATACAGACGCCGACCCCGTCCTCTGCCTCCCTCCTTCCATCGTAACATTACGGTAAACACTTTTACCTCACTCGTATGTTGCTCCATTGTGTCACAGAGGAAAAACTAATAACTACAATTAAAAAACTTCTATTGTGTCTCCTGACGTCCTGTAATCGCGTGTTTGTTGGTCTGACACGAGGCCTTTGCACCACAGCAGATAAGGATCGTATTGGATTCTAATATTGACAGAGAGTCAATATTAGAGGCCGACAAAGGCAAGCTAGCACTAACTGTTCACAAAACACACAAACAAACTGTGGATTAGCTGTGGATTAGCAGGTGTCTATCCTTTGGTCCAAACTACCGTATCTAAGCAGTGATTTCAGCTGAGGTCAAGAAAATTTTTTAGGTAAAATCTGGTAAAAAAAAAAGTGTGGCAATACTGTCATAAAACAATAGAAGTAACAAGAAGTAGCTGCACTTGCATGCGTAAAACAAATCCAGTTTAGTGGTAGTAAAATTTACTCTGACAGTAAATGTAGTCAGAAACTTTTTCCACTATCTGACAATATTTTATCCAATCAGGAGCCAGAACTCCACAGATAAATGCCCCGCCCCCCTTAACCAAAGTTCATGTGGTCATAGGGAAAAAAGGGAGGGAAATGCTAACAGCAGCAGCAGACAGGAGATTAGCTAAAAAGTTAGCCAAAAGACAACAACTGCGCTCCAAAAAATTACATTCTCACAAAATTAAATTGCATTCTGCAGATTACAACTGCACATTACTTTTTTTTTTAATTAACATGTCACCAAAGTGACAATATTTTGCCAGTATTTGAGGCAGTGACATAGCAAGATGTCTGCCAAGAAGCATTTTTCTGTTGTTGTTAAGATATTGGCACTAGTACTTTGTTTAAATAACCACGTTCATAAGTAGAAAACAGTTGTCATCACCTTAATTCCACTAATTTCAGCCAAAGGTGACACCACTGAGTGAGTTTGAGTTTCCTCTGAGTGATCGGAGGTAATCAGGTGATAGCCATTTAGCTCAGTTCGCCTACTACCAAGCAAATCTAGCCTTTTTATGGCCAAAAAACTTGTTATTTTATGCATTAAAATGGTAGAAACATGTTCACAAATACAAGACGGATCACACTGTGTTTATGATTTGCTAACGTAGTCACAGGAAAGAAGTGCTAAAGAAGGAAAGAAACTACTGCAAACTACAGCTTTATGCTAGGAGCAGCCATCTTGAAGTGCTAACTCAAATTAATGACTTGGAATGATAACCTCAGGAAACAGAGTTGCCAACCCCTCCGTCAGGAAAGTAGTTATTGGCTGTCCTAAAAGTCGGAAGAAGTCGCTTAATGACGTCATCACCTAAATTATATAATTGGCCATGTGTATGTAATTGTAATGGATGCTGCAAAAGAGAGGAACGTCATTGTGGGAGAGAGAAAAAGTGAGTAAATAACACCCTAAGTATGTTCAAAACTACAACTTTCTTCTGTCAATTCTTGTTTTATTTTCTTTAATGTCACTATTCCAACCTTCCTTCTTTGTCCTGGCTCGGGAACGACAAAAGTGACCCAAAATGGACACTCTGGTAGAGTTGCTATAGGTTTTTTAAAATTTTGTTTATTTATTTTAGTTTTTAGTTTAGCTCTCTTACATCTTCTTAACTCTGGTTTGGTTTTTATGGTCTGAAGGCAGAAGCCTACAACAAGTCACACTTAAACATGAACATTTTGTATGCAATCTATAAACGTATACTGTGCATAACAATCTAAATGGACCGAATAGAGACAACAGGAAAAAACTGTCACTGACAATGTGAGAAAAGGCCATAAAGAAAATTTTACATTTACACGGCAGCATCCGCTGATCATTGAGAACTAAAACGATGCTTGTCCTTTCATGTCACAGTCTCCAAGTCTCCAATATCACCAGAAAAAGTCACTAGATTTGTCACTAGTTGCTTTTTTGAAAAGAGTCACTAGAGGGGGGGGGGGTCTGAATACTAACTTTGCAACACTGTCCAGGAGGTGCTCCAATGGAAACTCCTGGAAAATTACTACATAAGCATGGGTATACTGTAAAGCAGGACTGAGAGGTTATTTTCTTTTTGTTGTACAGTCAGATAAATGCACAGTGTTGTCACTTACAAAGCTTTATTCATTCAAAATCATGTCAAAGAACTGGAAGCCCTCGGGCATCAAGGAAGGACAAAAGTTCTTTATGTTTTTATCTCAAAATTGCAAAAATTATTAATCGAAAAAGAGTGTAAATAGAATAAATATCTATATCAGAGTCACTGTTATGTATATTATTATAAATAATAATCCACACGTCTCCTTCGCTGCCGTTTACCTTGTGTTTTAAGCAGTTGCAGTACTTTGCCAGTTAGTTGTCAAGTGTCGTCGTCACCTGTCATTCACCTCACCCGCTCTTTCACCCAAACCATCCAAGAGTGTCGGTGCGTACGTACATTCAGCGCCTGGGTCGACGTTTGTGTGCTCAGCGTCACTGCACTCCCCCAGCGCCCATGAACACCGTGTTGATGGGAGGCAGCGACGACACCAGGTCCTGCACGTCAGAAGATGAGGTCGCGCGCTGCTGGGACAACAGGGTTTCCTGAGACGTGAACGGAGACGCAACTCCAAACATGCAGGGAGCGGATCCTGACAAGTGATCTGAGGAGGAAACAAGAAAATGTAAGATAAATGCACTAAAGTCATAATAAACTTGTGTTTTTTTTTATTTAACTATTAAATCAGTTATACGGTATATGTACTTTTTCAGAAGGCGATTCATTTACTACATGTAATAAATCCTCTAGAAGGAGAAAGTGCAAGATATAAAATTAACCATGCCATCTCAGGACATGGCTCCAGGGGGCCCTTTTTGCTTGTATTGAGCGGAAAAGATCTGTCAACCACATTTGGTCCAAAAATCTGAGGACAAATATGTTCTGACCTTAGGGGGCGCTCTTGAGCCAATCTGACCCAGCTATGGCAACCACCCACAAAATACAAATTTTTTTCGAGATTCCTAACTTTTCGTGCATTTTCAAGCCACCAAAAATTCAAAAAAATTTTAAAAATCTTTTTTGGTTTGTTTTAGTATTGACTGACGGATTGATTGATTGACCTGCTCCAGTGTCCGTCTCCGTGAAATAGGCTCCACTTGTTTTCCGTCCCGGTTCGTCCAGGATGTTGAGTGGATCGTGGACTTCAGAGAACGTGGTGGAGAACGGACGGAGACTGCTGACGCTGCTGATCACAGACACGTGCTGGTCGACCAGTGATGTCATCCGTTGGCTGTCTACGTAGCTGCTGCTGCTGCCATAGTAACCTGCCATTGATGGAACAGTTGGAGATGAGCTCTTCTTTTTTGTTTTTGGAAAACTGAGATAAAAATCTGGCTTGCACGCTTAAAAAAAGAGGAAGGATTAAAGGGGTTACACAAGTTTAGTCTTTAATTCTTTGTTCTTAGAAAACTCTTCACCACATGATCCAACAATAAAACATCGGGCCAAACCATATTTACCAGCGTGTCCAGCAGCAGAGTGCGTCTGTCCCTGACACCCTCCACTGGAGTGGTTCAGTCCGGCCCCAACAAAGCCAAACCCCTCTGTTGAGTCCAGAATTTGAGCTGCAGTCTGTGCGTCCAGTTCCTGTTCAGTCTGAGTCGGGTCTGGACCTGAGCCGTAGCTGGAAGTGGGTCGGACTGCGGAGCTGTACGGTGTCATGGAGCAGCTGTTGCCGCCGCTGCTGGACGAAGGATGATGATGATGATTATAGAACAGGTCTTTACTCAGCTGCTGGTCGTTAAAGGACGGATATCGAGAGAGGTGGTAGGCCAGAGACGATGTCTGCGACGGGACGGACGACAGACACTGATTCTGAGTCTGAGGCCTAAAACACAGACAGACACGCGACTCCAGACTTAATGATGATAACAACAGGATAGTTTTTTTAAAGGTGGAATAGACAACTTTTTGGTAAACAGAGAGTGATTGGTTGTTGTTGAAAACTATGATGTGAGATGACGAGGAAGAAATTAATTTAAAAACCTTGAGGATTTTATAGAGCATATTCTACTTTGTTATAGTTTGAGTCAAATTTTGTTTTTGACCTGAGTGAAGGTTGGTAGTTTGAGTTTGAGGAACCGCTGGCTGGAGGGAAGTAACTGGGGCTGGTCTGAGCCAAACAGTGGTACAGGGTCTCCTGGTAGGAAGAGCAGGGGCTGGGCTGTGTCATTGCACTGAGAGAGGAGAGGTAGGAGGAAGAGGAGGAGCAGGTGGTGGACGAAGAGGAAGACATCAGGTGTCTGGCTCCTGCCATGGGCCCCTGGTTGATGACGGAGCCTCGGTGCACTAGCGCTGCTGGAGAGATAGGGGGCGTCATGAGGGGGCCGCTGACATGAGAGAAGTCCACCTGACCACCTGAGGACCAGAAAGGACTCATAAGGACACGTGAGGACACACGAGGACCACTCGTGGACACGTGACGGATCAATTAGAACAAATGAGAACCACATGAGGACATGTGAGGACCACATAAGAACATATGAGGACTTGGGAGGACACATGTGGACAAACAAGACCACATGAAGACCTCTCGAGATCATACGAAGACCTCTTGAGGTCACATGAGGCAACAATGAAGACAGGACATACAAGTAAATTAAACACCACTGAAGCTTCTTGTTTAACTGTCTTTCTCTTTTACCTGACAGAGTGAAAGCAGCGGCGTCTGTCCCCGGGTAAACGACCGTATTAGTCTCCAGACTCTGCTGGTGGCTGATGGACAGAGACATGTAGGCGTGTTCTCCCAGAGACTCGTTCTTCACCGACTGGTCGATGACGGCGTTCGCCTTGTTGCGGTTGGCGAGAAAACAGGAACTGGGTGAAGCCATGAACGTGGCTTTACTGGCATCTGAGAGCGGGGAAGAAAAATGTCAATACCAACATTTTTATCTATCTATCTATCTATCTATCTATCTATCTATCTATCTATCTATCTAGTTTGTTAATGACTGATGTTTTCAAGAATTGGAGCCAATTTGAAAGTAATTTCCGCAATTTAATTTCCGCATACAAATTGCTATTTATTTTCCATTTTCAATGTTATTTAAATCAATAATCTAAGATTTATTCTCTGATAATAGTGTGGAGCATGACTTCTTGGGTTACAGCAATTAAAATCCTATACAATGTTTTAACAAGGTCTGTGTGAGTGTGTTTTATGTCAGTATGAATTAAGAGACTCAAGGGCTTTCATGGTTTCATGTGATCAGCTGTGTTCTCTCGTGCGTTTCCTGATGCCTGGTTTACCCGAGTTCTTCATGTATCTGTCCAGAAGGTTCTGCAGGTCCTGCTCCTTGTCGTTGTTGAACTGAGTCTCCAGAGCCAGAAGGATGTACTCGTCCAAGAGCATCCTGATCAGATGGAAGGAACCTGCAGGGGGTGAGAGGGGGGGAAGGTCACAGATAATCGAACAGTGGACAGCTGAAGCCTCATCTTAAGATTCATCTATACCAGGGGTGGGCAATTGTTTTCCCCAAGGGGCCACAGGAGATAATTTAAATATTGTTGAGGGCCGGACCAATGGGCTACATTAAATTCTGCTCAGTATTAATTTCATGTCTTTTTAAAGAGCAGTAAATTGTATTGTTTTGGTATAAATTGGGCAGCAAACAAACACACAATAAACAAAATTAAGGGCAAGGCAGACTTTATTCAATTATTACTAACTATTGAAAATAAGAAACTACTCTTCTAAATAATAAATACTACTATACTATACTGTGGTGTCGTGTAGTGAGTATATTTATCTTACACCACCAACAGCGGCCAGGCACGCGGTACGCATCTGCACACACATACGCACGCACTAACGCTAACGGTGTGGATGCGGTGCGAGTCTTCGACCAGTGACTTTACATACAAGAGTGACAGAGCTTTGCTGTTTAGATAGTAAGATAATTAACGGGGAGGGAGATCATGTTGATACTGTTCTTAGTGTGGCCATTTGATATAATAAGCAGCAGACAAATCAGCTGATCTCTGTGTGTGTGTAAAAGAGAGAGAGAGAGCTGCGGGGCAGGGAGACGAATGAACGGAACAACATTATACACGAGCGTTGATTCTGTCACCACGCATCGATCAGGAAACATTAGAGTGCACTCCAGAGTCCTGTTATTTACGTTTATCATTTCTAATTCACCTCACGCGGGCCAGTCAGGGAGGGTGGAAGGGCCACATATGGCCCGCGGGCCGTATAATGCCCAGGTCTGGTCTATACAACCCTCTGTTTGACCTTTAGGATCAGGCTGGTGTTTGTTTCACCTGAGAGGTCAAAGGATTAACAAACCTGCTGTGTTTGAGCTTCACTGTGACTTTAGAGATAGAGAGACAGAGAGAGAGAGAGAGAGAGCGAGAGAGTCACCACATGGTCAGTGTTTATTCATGTACACAAAGTAAGTGTGTGTTTGAACAAAGACCACACGACCCCCCAGATAAGACTTTGTTAACTAAAGGTGAGTCTGTTGGCCATTACAATTTATGGTACTATTGTAGCAGTGTGTGTCTGTGTTCCAGCTATTACTCATGTTGTGGGGACCTAAATCTGTTTATAGAGTCACATTATGGGGACAAAAATCAAGTTGTGAAGACATCTTGTATGGTTAGGATGAGGTTAAGGCTAAAGTTAGGGTTACGGCCAGTGGTAGTTATGGTTAAGGTTACAATAAGTCTCCAGAAAATGAATGTAAATCAATGTAAGGTCCTCTGAAATAATGGAAACCAGGCTGTGTGTGTCTCTAATAGGCTGTGATGACCAATGATCATTCAAACCCTATCTTTGTGAGGACATTTTTCCTGGTCCTCACAGCTTTAAGGAGCTATTTGAGGGTTAAGACTTGGTTTTAGGGTTAGGTTAAGTTTAGATTAAGAGTTATGGTTAAGCATTTAGCTGCGATAATTAAGGTTGGGGTAATGAGCTAGGGTATTGTACATACATATTTGTGAGGACCAAACTTATAAACCACAGGAAGTGAGGACATTTTGTGAAAGTGAGGGCAATTTGGCTGGTCCTCACATTCAGTCACACCTTAAAATATCTGTTTGTAGGTTAAGACTTGGTTTTAGACTTGGTTATGGTTAGAATTGGGTTTAGGTTCGGTTTCTGTTAAGGGTTTGAGTAGGGTAAGAGGCTAGGGGATAATGAGACAGAACCTAATTTCTGAGGAACTGGTTAAGTTTGGTGCCAAAAAAAAGCCTCGAGTCAAACTAAAACAAACTAAGTAAACCTGCTATACTGAGGGTAGAGTTAGGGAGAGTGGGGAACGGTGCAGGGGGGGCGTGGTCTGGTAGAGAAACCTGACACTGGGTTACAGCCGTGTGAGGTGATCAGTGACGCAACGGTGTCGGCATTTGTAAAATGGGAGGAGTCTGGTACAACGAGCCTCGCACTGGTTGGAAAATAGGGTGACGGAAGAGCGGAAGAAGAAAAACTATGTCAAGATTTGAATGTAATAGGTGGCGTGTAACCAGAGAGGGCAGTAGATACACCGATTTTTTTTTAATCACAACATGTATTTTAACACTTCACAGTTTAGCATAAGTAATAATTTATGCTAAACTGTGAATGTTTACACCTGAAAACAGTGTTTTTGGGGTTTCATTACACTTTTAATGAATCAAAAATGTTCATATTGCAGCCCTAAAAAGTTTCACATTTGTGGGTAAAGTATTTGGAAGCTGTGAGGGTTTTCTTACCAAAGCTGGAGGCGTTGTTGAGCGTGAGGCTGTGCATCACTCTGGCACCAAAGAAACTCCACCTGAGCAGGAAATCCTGAGCTCGCTTCTTTACTGTTCGACCGCTCTGTTTCCCAGGCTTTTCACAGAGACAGTGGGGGGGAAAAAAAACTGTATGATTGCACAACAGGACATGTGGAAGACAATGCAGCGTGTCACACACAAACACATGCTGGTTTTACATTCTTTGTGTGGACCCTCATAAACAAAATACATTCCCTGGCCCCTTACCCTAACCTTAACCATCACAATTAAATGCCGAACCCTAACCCTGAAACCGGGTCTTAACCCTGAAAAAGTCCTCACAAAGATAGGTTTGAACATGATTTGGTCCCCACAGGGATAGGAAAACATGTCACATTCCACACACACTTGTTTCAGTGACTTCAAAGGGACATTGCATTGATTTCTGTTCATTTCCTGGAGACGTACTCTAACTTTAACCATAATTACTAGTGCCCTAACCCTAATCCTAACCTCAGCCTAACTTTTTAGGTCCCCACAACATAAGGAATAGCAGGTACACAAACACACGCGGAGGTGGGTTAAGAGCTGTTACCTTGATGACTTTATGCTCCAGCACAGAGTCCAGCCACTCGATGAAAGACTCGACGGTGGCGTTTTTCCTCAGCAGCTCCTTCAGCTCCTGAAACACGGTGATGGAGTCGTCTGAAGGAAAAGGAGAGGAGGAATCACAACAACAGATTCTCATTTGAATTAGACACATGGCTAAAAATTCATGCTACATCTCATATAAATGGCATTGCAGTAGTCTTAAAACATTGCAAATGACATTACTGAACGTATACAGACACAGTATATTTGCTCCTGGTCTCTCTCTTCTGTCTCTACTTTGCCTTCCACTTTCCTTTTATTTTCCCCATTTTTCCATTCACCACAACCGGTCAAGACAGATGTTGCACATCTTTTAGTTTGGTTCTATCAGATATTTCTACACAGTTCCAGCACAGCTCGGCACGTTTTTTTTAACTTTTCCATTTGTGATAGTACCTGGTACTTTTTTTTAGTACCTGCTCAGTCGAGGTTCCAGTCGAGCTGGGCCGATACTAAATTGTGACGTGGACAGACTGCCGGCCACTGATTGGTCAGAGAGCGTCGTCACTGGAAGAGTCACGAGCGCGACGTCCGACACAAGAATCAAAAGCGAACAATGGCGAACTGTAGATCAGTTAAAAAGTCTTAAAAATCCTGAAAACATGCGTTAATCTGCAACATTTAACAAGGACATTTCTAAAATCACAGTATTTAACAGAGGAGTCTGATGTATTTGGGAGACAGCACTGCTGAAAGACGGAGATCATACGCCGAATCACAACCCGTTCAGCCGTATTTTAGTGCCTCGGTCATGCAGGAAGTACTGAACTAATCTTTCTAATTAAATGAATGTATGTTCAGATTTGGTGCTTTGATTTGATTTCAATTATTAAAGCCTTTGTAGGTGTACCTACACACAATATATTTTTTCTAAAGTATGAGTTAAGAGAACCTTACACTCAGAGTAAATGTCCGGCTCTTGGTCTCCTGTGGTGTTAATGTTGAGCAGCGGTTGTGAGCTGATGCTGTTCAGATCCACATTATCAATATCCAACACCATGCTGGTGACCACAGCCTGGTCAAACAGCGCCGGTCTGGCTATCTGGAATAACAGACGTAAAGAAAAACAAAAGTCATTCCTGTGTTTATTTCATATTTTGATTTTTTTTTGTTGAAAATATATAATCGCTTCTTGAGTGGCTGTACCTGCGCCAGGTGTAAGAACGAGGTCTGTCTCTTCAGGGAGGAGACGAAGCGGCGAGCGATGGGGAGTTTCTTTGCAGCGAGACCTTCAGGCAGGTTTTCCAGGGAGGACGACAACCAGTGTTCCCAGTGTTTGGCAAAGTTACGGATATCTGCCAACAGACTAGGGACACATGCAAAAAAAAAACAAAACAATCTATTAAAACCTGTGTGTCTTCAGGAATCAGATCATTTTAGTTACAAATAACAGCTATTGGGTAAAAATGTAATGTCTCAAATAAGGTAAGTTTAATGGAAAAAGTTACCACATTGAGGGTCAGAGTTTATACTCTGGGATAAAGAATTTCTTCCGACAAGCAGGTTACAAAAGGATTTTATAGGAAATTTGATCCCCAAAAAAGGTAAGAAAAGTAAAAACAGAATAAGTCTCAAATCCAAATTACTTTATAAATCATTATATTCATTGGTATCAACCTAATTAAATGTAATAAAATATAATCTTATTGTCAACATTTTGGATGAAGGTGCTGATTAAGGGAATAACAGAGGGAATATAATATAAATATAGTATAAGGGAACGACAGAGGGGGAGGAGCCACTGTGAGGGAGTGGTGATTTATCGATTTCAAATAGGCCTGCAGCAATTAACGATTATTAAATCGATTACTAAATTAATCTTCAGCTAATATTATAAACAATTAATCAGTTTGAATGTTTTTTTTTAAATAATTAATACTAGTTCTATGATTTTTCTTCATCTTAAATGTGAATACTTTCTGGTTTCTTTGCTCCACATAACAAATAAATCATTAAACAGTAAGTTAATAATTTTGGTTTAAACAAGACAATTGAGAACATCATCATCAACATTTTCTGAGATTTTATGAACCAAACAAACGCTCGACTAATCGAGAAAGCTGTTAACATATGACTTGGTTATGAAAATAATCCTTAGTTGCAGCAGTAATTTCAAATGAGGATGAAGTGAAGTCTATGTGACAAACCTTTCAGGCATCTCCTGCATCGTAGCAGGAATCAGAACATCCGTTAAAACCTGGGGAAATGAAGGACACGTTTATATAAATGCATGCAAAAGCACATTTTTTCCCACTTTGATGGAGACATAAACTGTGTTTGAAGCTATACACTGGTTTTATAACGTGATATATAAAAATATACGGTATGTTGCGACCTTGTATAAACGACCTTGTATAAAATTGAGTCACAGACGCAGAATATGTCGATGATAACGGGGATTTCCAGCAGAGGAAGGAGGTGGTCGGGCATTCCCTGCCAGAAGTGGAGCAGAAAATTCTGGATCTGGAAAATAAATAAATAAATAAATACATGAAAATTTAAATCCTCAGTGTGAAATCAACAAAACGTGATGCCACACTATTGATCACCTCCTCAAAGTTGACGTTGATGGCGTTGTCCAGGATGCACTGACAGTGTGTTTTGTACATCATGATCAGAGTGTCCACCTGCAGGCGGACAAGGAGGACCTGACATGTGATTCCACCAAAAAACAAATCACTATACAGTAACAAATAATCAAAAGTGTGTAACAGCTGTCCTCTTTAATGTCTTTTAAATCAAACTTAAAACACATTTTATAAGTTTGTTTTCTTTCTAATTCAAATAATTAAAAATATATGTTAAAACTTGAAATCTGCTGTGATTGAGTGATTTCAACCCGTTTTAGTTTATTTGCTCCTTAACTATGAAACTAAATATAATATCTTCAGCTAGTGGACCTAAATAATTGTAAAAAAAATGAAGACAGCTTGATCAATAATTTAAATAATTATAATAATTAAATGCAGCTCCAGTTGGATCCTACCAATATTTTTTTTATTTTACCTATTTGTGATTTTTTTTATCCATTTTTATTATTGCACATTAAAGGGAAGAATTACAAGAAAAGCAAAAATATATGCATGGACATGGAAAAACTGACTCACATCCTCCTGATGTGAGACATTATAAAACACAAAAGCTTATAAAAACAAAAATATTGTGAGTTCTTCAAAGGCAATTTTATTGTTTCTTATCTTTTTCATTCAGTTCTTCATTGTTATCTTGTAAAGTAAGATGGGAAAGGTGCCATAATTAAGTTATTTTTATTATCACTAAAAAGAGCTGCAAAGATTAATCAAAAATTCTATCAATTTTGGTAATTGGTTTGAGTTTTTTTAACCATTAAATGTGAATATTTTCTTGTTTCTTTGCACCATATAGAAATAATTCAGTTTCGATTTGTGGACATTTTCTGACATTTTATGGACTAAACAACTAATCAATTAATGCATAAAATAGTTGCAGCTCTCATTTACTATAGTGAATTCTCATGTAACACTGTGAAGAGTCATGGGTTTGTGTTGTTTGCTGGTAGTGTTGACAGAGATGTTCTCCTCATTTCTCACTGACCTTTTCTCTGGAGATGTTTCCCTGCAGCAGCAGATGTTGCGTGTTTGGAAACTCGGGGAGCAAAGTTCCAGTTTTTGAGCTCAGAGAGTATTTCCTGGTGAAACCGCCCTGAAACACACGCACACACACACACAGTCTGTCAGTCAAGTGTTGTTTAAATCGATCCTGACAATTATTGTTTATGAATTATGATAAAAAGATAATCCATACTTTATTTACCTCATTCTTGAGTTTGCTCCCTGAAAATCTGTGATGAAAGACAAACCAATGTGACCTCAATCAAATGTATGAATAAATAGAGTGATGTAATGTTTACATTGTAATGTGTAAAGCAACAATCTGATAAATGTGCACTAAATATTTTGGTTTTTTTTATTTTGATTTCTATTTTTGTTCCAAATAAAACAGAAGAAATAGCACTGGTTTCCCAACATTTAAGGAACAAAACATCTATGTTCTGTACCAAAGATCAACATGGCTCAGAGAAAACATAACCACTGTGTACGTTACAGGCACACAGACAATAAAATACCATCATGGTTGATCAGTAACAGACTGAAGAGACAGAGGAAGAGAAGGAAAGTGGATTAAATGATGAGACAATGTTACCTGGTCAAACCTTTTCCAGAATACACAGAGTGATAATACGCGCTGCTCTCTTTGATGCCAATTCCATAATAATGGTATCTGTTACATGTCAAGAGTGAAGACGTCAAATGAGAAGCACTTTGAGACGCAAAGACCGAACGATATAAGATCTGAAATGAGAACGTGCAAGTGTGAAGGTGTTTACTTGGAGTGTCCTCTGGTGCCGAGTCTTCTCGTCGTCAGAAGAGGGAACTTCTGTCGGATCGTCTGACGAGAACAGAGGAAATCCTGATTATTTCAGGTCAGTGAAGAAACCACTCTTTATTTTAGTCAACCAATAAAATTCAGTTGATAGCAAGCCTCATATATCAGGCCTTAGTTCATCTAAGTGGCAGATTTGAGAATTACGTGGAAAACTTTTTAACATTACTGAAAACACACTACCTGTGAATGTGCAAAATAAGTGAAGAAATTAAATATTCTGGATCGTTATGTCCAAAACCATTTAAAATTTATTTGTATCAGCACCAACTTTCAATTTTAATGTAATAAAAACTCCTAAAATGGATGTTTTGAATGAAAATGAACACCATAAGATGTAAATTGATATAGAAAACATTTCTAGTTCCTCCCTGTCACAATGCAATCCACACCAAAAAACCCAAACCTAGATCCCATCATGTATGTATTTTAGGAGACTAACTTGTAAAACAAAATATAACATTATTCTGCTTAAAAATGCAGTAAAATGCTTTGAAAGGAAGCAGCCACACAAAGATCAGGTAGTGACACAATATCTCAGATTAGATTAGGGATGAGCACAAATACTCAATTATTTATTTGACAAATAATCCTGTTGAACATACAAATAGCACTTTTGCTTAAAAGAGAGAAGACGCGGCCATCTTGTGTGGAATCGTCCACAGTCTCGTGAGAATGACCTTAAAAACGTATATTTTGGCTTTTTATTTGGCCAACATGGAGGAGGAAGGTGTTCACGACGTATATCGGCCAATTCTGAGGATTTGTCTGATGTTGTAAAAAGAAAAGGAAACCCGCACCTTTCCAAACGTGGCAGCACATGCTGGTTCCAGTTTCTCTTTGCGGCAGAAGTCCAGATAATGAGCGTAGAGGATACACCGAGGCAAACACACGCCTTCACACACGATGTAATTCTCCTCCAGCCTGTCGAACAAGTCGGTGACAGAAACAGTAATTAAAACAAACAAAAAATAAAAATGTATATTTCCCTGAATTTTTGACACATTTTCTAAAGGACTGTTAAAAGAAAATAAGAAAAAATGTATCTACGTTTCCAACTTTTAATCTGTTGTATAGCAAATATTGTTTTATTCTGTTTTTCTCTTGTGTCATGGTTCAGAAACCTGACTTTGAAGGAACAAAACTCCGTGAATCAAAGTCACAGCTGTGTCCCGAGCTTGTAATGATCATCGTTTCTGTGAATTTCAGCACCTTCCATTTAAAGTCTCAAGGTCGAAGACTAAGTGCAACAGAAACAGCTTTGTTCCTGCTTTTATTAACCTTATTTATGTATCCAATCTTATTTACTGGGTGACTGATTGTTTTAAATTCTGCTTTGAGAAGAAAAACAAGGCTCAGCTTGATGATGTAACTAAAAAGCACCCGCGGTATTTGCTCAGAAACGTCAGAAACGGCTAGTGTCATGTAGTGGTTTTGGTCTCATACCACTGCAGCGTGAGCTGCGTCTGTTTCTTCTTGTCTTTGATGATTTGACCGATGCTCTTCCTGGAGGACGAGATGCTCTGCTTGCCGAGGCTCAGGTCCGCGTTAAGGTCCACCAGGTCCTGGTCTTCTTCAGAGGACGGCGTCTCGTTACTGTCCTCGGCTTCTGAGACACATCACATAGTCCGGGGTTAAAGAACAATCTAGGTCCTCACTTTCGTCGGATACTTTGATTGTTCTTAATAAAAACATGTTTTGTGATTTCAGCTTCATATCGTACTGGTTTCGTTGCTCCTCTGCAAAAAAGTGAATATCTGCGGTTTGTGGATAAAACTTGAATACATTCAGGAACACAGATTAACAGTTTCCGCCACTTTCTGACACTTTATGGACCAAGAAACAAATCAAACAAATAATTCAGACTCAACGATAATAAAAATATACTTTTAAATTGTTTAAATTAATGTACTTTGTTTCCTCTTGCATCTCACTGTGAATGTGGATTCAAATATTACTCAGACACAACAACATGAATGATTAATGGAACATTTTACATTATCAGATTTATTTCAACTGTATGTGCACTTTTGCTGAAAACCTCACATTCCTCAAAGACTTTTGACCTAAAGGATGAAGAGAAGAAGAATGATCATGTCCAGTTTAATGATTTTTCATGTTTATTTACCTAACATGCCAAATTTAGCATTTAAAAATGCATTTAAAAAACTAAAGACCTGTGTATTTCTGAGCACTTTTTCCATTTTATTGTTGACATTTTATCCTGTAAATCCAATGAACTTTCAGTTGCAGAAAATGCAAATTTGTAGTTAAAATTTAAAATAAAATACACTTTATTTATATTTTTTATTTAACTAAACATTTACTATTCTTTTTTTGGTAGTAGTTTTTTCTGTGAATCTGGCAACTACGAGAAAAATTAAGAGCATCTAATCATATTCAGTAGATGCAGCTGAAGAGTGTGAATCAAATGGATTAAATGAAACATTAAATAATTAATTTTCTATCTTACTTTGGAAAAAGTTTCATAAATATTTTCTGATTTTAAAAAAAAACAACAAAACCAGCATGTGACTTAAAAAATAATGCAATTTTATAGAAACAATGCAACAAAATATACGAGCTATTTAACCGATTTAAAGTAAAATTATAAGAGAGACAGCTGTATAAATCTAAATATATTATGAATATATTTATCCAATTTAAAAAAGTATGGATAACAGATGGAATTTAACCGTCGCACAAAGACACAAGGAACTCTCTTTAAAAGGCATTTTATTTCTACATTTTACAGACTTTATTCTGAATTTGAAGCTGAATTTTTGGCTACACTATTATTTTCAAAACACAAAACTTTTTAAAATGCGTTTATTTTAATCCTGTTCCATTATTGTTAAAATCACTATTGTTAAATTTATATTTCCTTATATATATATATATATATATATATATATATATATACACACTAAAACCTGTAAATGCTGGTCTGTCAGTTTGTGTTTATTTGTAAAGTACCTTTTAAAGCACTATGTAAATAAAATGTCTTATCAACGTCTTTTATCACTGCTATTTTAAGAATATA
The DNA here is from genome assembly GCA_016785285.1 of Brachirus orientalis. NCBI lineage: Eukaryota > Metazoa > Chordata > Actinopteri > Pleuronectiformes > Soleidae > Brachirus > Brachirus orientalis. The sequence goes on along the minus strand of JAFBJR010000160.1, from coordinate 6,637,923 downwards.
TCTTTATTGATTGACTTTTATTTTAGTCACTAAATTACACTTTTATTTCAAGTTTGTGAAACACACAGATTAATTAAATGCTCCTTTTACTACAGTGAGGTCTGTGGTTATAGCACCATCATGTGGTGTGTAAATGTCACTGCTTGTTTTCTTTTACCTGAGAAAATCTGGGATCTACTGTGTCAAGAACAAACACTTGGAATTAAAGATTTTGACAGGGAAATAAATCGCAAAACATAGTGAATCTTAATGAGGTTTAATCCTCATTTTGTTAAACATTAGCGTTGTCAGATTCACTTGAACTGTTGTTTCGTTACCTGATTTAATCCCAGAATCATCTTCGTGGGGAACATGTGTCTGTCCGTTAAGGTCGGCGCGTTTTCCCTCTGGTGAGCTGCACAAAGATTTGGTTAAAGAGTGAATGATAAACATTCCGTCTCTGTCCGAGCCGTCGCTGCTGCGTTTCATCGGCATCGTGTCCAAACCTGATTATAAACAAATCAACCAAAGAAGGAAGAAAGGAGGACACAGACAAGAAAATTAAGTCCACAGCTGATCATTTGTCCTTAAAGACGTCGAATCTGATCCTTCAAACCGTCCTCAAATCAAGTCCAGGGAAAGGAAAAATATCACCGGCATCATCTCCAGCATTTCTTTCTGAGAATATTTCCGCTGCAAGATTAAAAATTGAAACAAAAAAATAATCTGAAAAAGTGTCGGTGCTGTTGCTGAAGCTGACAGTTTCAGCTGAGGCTCATAAAAGTGAGTGAAAAGACTCAGAGCTCATGAAGCTGTGGATCATATTTACAGAAGACCGGGGCTAATCCAGGTTATTAATGATTAACAGAGAAACCCATCTGTCCATCCTTCCTTCCATCCATTCATCCATCCACCCATCCATCCATCCTCCCACAGTCACCTGGTGGCCCTTTAAACAAGCATGTACACATTTAAAAATCTACAGGGATTAAAGTAACTACTGATTTTACTTTTTATTTAAACATACTGTAAGTATTGTTTTTTTTTTTGCTTTGGAATTAAGCTTAAGCTAAATGAGACTATTACCCGCTCAAATAAAGGAAAAAGATTCACTTATGTACCCTACTTATGTTACGTTTTAAGGTTTTATGTTTGTAATTCATAATTTTTTTGTTCCCCTTTTACAAATGTGTGCATATACACATTAGTCTGTATCACAGAATATTATGTTTTATCACAGGTAGTAATATACAAGAAATTTGCAGTGTCACTCGGGTGCATATAGACACAGTAAAGAAAAGAAAAGACTAGGCTCAGGAAGAAAAGGCTCACGCTCAATTAAAAATTACAGCAGACTGAGATTTAACGAACAAAATCAGCATCTTATCTTTAATGACAATGAATTGTTAAGTTTATTTTATCACCTTTAATTTATTTGCTTTATTATACTGCAAACAGAGGTATGACAAAAATAAAGATGCATTCAGATGCATCTGTGACCCTAATGATTAGTCAAAGCTGTTGATTTACCTTTTTCCATTTTATTCTAACAAATAATGTCTTACAAACAGTAATTTTGAATTAATATTCTAGCCAATAATTAAAAATGGATAAACTCACACAGCTGTGGAGACATGGGTACAAATGGTCTGTAGTTTTTAGTAAATGTTATTTTATTTTATTATAAATGTTTTATTTCATTAGACTATTAGTCCATAATTAAGACTAAACTAAAATTGAATACTGATAAATTCATTAACTGTTTGCTTTACAACGGCACCACAATGATCAATCAATTTTTGCACAGATTTGTATTAAACGCATAAATCCATCTCGCTGTATTTAATTTTCAATTTTAAAACCAGTGGTATCTGCTCCTTCTTATAAATTAGTGATAGATATTAAAAGTATTTACTGTCATAACTTCTAATTAGTTCTGAGCAGAACATTAGAAAAATATCACACTTCTTTTCTAATGGAATCTTTCACATGTAAATGAACGTGGTCTCAAGTGTTTCTTTTTATTCTTCAGTGACTCCTCACCTGCCTCAAGGATTTTATTTATTCCTTCTAAAGCTAAATATCTTCTGCGGAGAAATTTATTGTTGACCATGTCCAGAAACAGATTTGTTCGTTTTTCTCACCTCGAGGAGCATATATGCGTTTTGTAATGCATTCATTCAGACATAAGAAACAGAATGAAGACTAAAATAGGGAATATGCATTATATTTTATCATCTCACCTCCTCATGAATAACAGGACCTGCATACTCTGTTATCGTCTTCTTCCATGTTGACTTTTATTATCTCCAGTGACCTCCCTCTGCCTCCTTAATGACAACAACACATCCATACAGTGCAAATCTCAGCATTACTGATACTAGGCTGCTCAGCAATAATAAGACTACATGACAAAAACAGGAAATACAGGCCACATTATCATTTCTGAGGCCTAATTCCTGTAAATCTCAGCACAAAACAGTTCTGGATATCTCCTTTAATCTGTCACATGTTGAATTTGTGAGTTAACTCAAATTACAGCTAAAGTAAATGAGTAAATAAACTAGTACAAGTAGAAATAATTATAAATAGTAGTAGCAGTAGTTTATTTAATAAAATACAATAACATTTTTAAGTAATTACTAAAGAAACTATTTTGAACCAATTAATTGGTTTAAGTGATCATTAAAAAAGTTAATGAAAACCTTTGGAGTTTTCAGTCTCAAATGAATAATTTTAAGACTTGAGAACATCATCATACTGAGGTTTGAGAAACATCAATTAACATTTTTTAACCCTTTCTGACATTTTATGGACCAAACGACTGATCAAATTGAGAAAATAATCAAGACATTAACCCATTATGAAATAATTTTTCAGATGCAGCCCTAACAATGACTCACTATTACAGAATTGATGACATCTAACAGAAAGAGCAGAAGAAAAAAAAGAAAACTCCACTCACCACTTCCTTTTGCGAGTATCCGGAAACTACGGTGGCCTTTTAGTATCAGAGAGATGCTGTTCTCTTCAATTCAGGCTGTTGTAGAAACATGGCGATGTAAAATGGTGGCATCCGTAAAGCAAGGCCCTTGTCTACAGTACGAAAAAAAAGACTCATCACAAAACAATTTTTTATACACCTATAAAAACATTACAGTGTTACTTATTATTCAATTTCTGACAATTAATCCTCATACATAAGTGTCAGCTATGTGAAATTTAAATTGGGAAATAAGTTAATATTAACTTAGATAGATAAGGCCATAGTAACATATTTAGCTAGCTAACAGTTACAGCCAAATTGTAATTTACGGCAACTAATGTTGGTGTTTATTCATACACTCTAAAGGGAAGAAAATCAAATGTATTAAACATGCTAAGTGGCTAACTGCAATGCAGCAGCTTTAGAAACATTAGCGGTTTGAAGCCCTGAAACATTTAACAATTACCAGTAAATAGCCATATTTAAATTACTGACCAAATGTCACTCACATTACTGTGATTAGCCTCTCCGTCATTCTTATCTCTTTAACTTTTAAACATAAATTAAATCTTTACAGGCATAAGAAAAAAATCAGGTTAGCTTCTGACACACTGAGCAGACATGGTTCGGTCCACTTTAGGGGGTGTTCATAGTATTATGATGTTCTACCGGGAATTAAAATGGTAAAAGTTTTGGAATATTTACCATAAAAGGTAAGATGGGTGTTCAAATGATTTAACACTCACCGCCGCTCCGAATTTTCTCGACAAAGTGGATTCATCACCTAAATCACCGCGTCCCCCCTTCTCGTAATTCGACATCGAACCCTGAAGACAGGCGTCACCTCCGCTTGTTGTCTCGCGCAGCAGTCGCAGGCACCTGTCAGTTCACTGTCACGCGGCGGAGCAAGAACAAAAGGTAAGAAAAAAAGGCGTTTATGTGACGCGAGTTCGCTAATTTTGGTCCTAATATGTCCGGTGTTTTGGGATAAAACGATAAAACTGACCGCTGTCAAGAATGAATGTGTGGGGAAAGCTTAATTGGCAGCGTAAATGTTAGCCGAGCTAACTGAATGCACTAAATATTCACTGACTGAGTCATTATTTCTACATTTTTAAATCGAATTTATGGTTGTAAAAATATATTTCACTAATTATTAATATAAGATGTTGCTAGCTTCACAAGAATTGTATATTTCAAAAGCTTTGGACATTATTTACGATGTGTGGTGACGAGTGGCACTTTATTAGGAACACCACACTTAACTTAAAGTTAGAAAGATATTCACAAATTCGAACTTCCGCGATCAATAACATTTGAACGAAACATTGTTGAAACACATGTGATACATATTTTTAATCACAGTGACTAAGACAACAAGCTACAACCTCGTCTTCATCCAAAAGACCTGGAGAAACTACATTGTACTCTACGTACAGTCGCCATTGAGATCGGAGCGCAGGGACCGTCAACAAATTGCAACACCCGAAAAAAGAAATTTAAAAAATACTCTATACAGTGTAGTGTCATCATACCTTCTGTAAACTTTTACTGTTGTACTGTACATGACACTACACCAGTCACTTTGAAGAAATACTGATTTTGAGTATTTTTGTCAATATTTATGAGTAACAATTTTCAATAACTTCACCATAATACAGTGTAGTGTCATCAAACTTTCTGTACATCTTACTGCTGTACTGTACACGAAACTACACCAATCAGTTTGAATAAATACTGTTTTAAATATTTTTATGAATGTTTAAAAATATTCAAAATCATATTTCTTCAAAGTGACTGGTAGTATCATGTACATGTACAGCAGTAAAAGTTTACAGAAGGTTTGATGACACTACACTGTATTGTGGTGAAGTCATTGAGTATTTAATAAATTTCTTTTTTCGGGTGTTTCAGTACAATGTTTCGTTTAAATGTTATTGATCGCGGAAGTTCCAATTTGTGAATATCTTTCTAACTTTACTTAAGTTAAGTGAGGTGTTCCTAATAAAGTGCCACTCGTCTGTTATTGTTATTGAGTTCGAATCTGTGAATATCTTTCTAACTTTGCTTAAGTCCACAACTTAATGTTTAAGGCCTTCAGTCAAATACGTTTAAAATATGTGCAGGTAATTTTTACAATAATTACCAAAAAAATATGTATATATTTTTTTTTTATTTCTAAATTGAAATGGGCGAAGTTCTCTACTGTCATTTATTTCAACTTCATATCCGTATGTTTAAGGTAAGGGATGCATTGTAATTTTACTTTCATGTAAATTAAATATATTTATAAATTGTTAAAAAAAAAAGAAAAAAACAAAAAAAAAGGGTATTTATATTTGCATATGATAGAAAAAAACACAAGATCCTGAAGTGGAAAGATGCAAACTATATGTATTAATTTAATTAATTTAATTTTATTTTATTAATCTGCCATAATTTTCTCGATTAATCGATTAGTTGTTTGGGCCATAAAATGTTTCAAAATGTTCACTGTAGGTGTCACAAATTCTTACACTTGGAATTTAATAACTCCTACTGTTATGACAACAGGCAGCCCCTTCATTTTTAGGGAAAAATACTAAGGGTAGCTGTTGTAGTGAGTTGTCGTTTGGGCTGCTGATAGTATTTTCATAATCTCTTTATTATCAAATTAAATTTATTAAAATGTTGGAAAATACAGATCAGTGTTTCCCAAATTTTGAAATGATGACGTTGTCAAATGTCTTGTTTTGTCCAGAAACCCCAATTAAACAGTTTTAATGATTTCTTTGTTATATGGAGCAAAGAATCCAGAAAATATTCACATTCAAGAAGATGAAAAATCAGATAACTAGTTTTTATTATTAAAAAACAGCCACTCAGACTGACTGATGATCAAAATAGCTGATGATTCATTTAGTAATCAAATAATTATTGCAGCCCTTTTTTTTTCCTCCTTCATTCATAATTTGCTTAATAATTAGTCCTTTTTATTGTCCCATTCCCAATTGCATCACAACATGTAAACGGATTAGATTTAGTATATTCTGTAATAGTGCTCATTATTTCAATTCAATTCAATTTTATTTGTATAGCGCCAAATCACAACATACATTATGAGAGAATGAGTGTGAGTTTACCACAGGAAATCCCCCAGCAGTCTAGGTCTATAGCAGCATAACTAAGAGATGGTTCAGGTTTCCCTGAGCCAGCTCTAACTATAAGCTTTATCAAAAAGGAAGGTTTTAAGTCTAACTTTAAATACAGAGACAGTGTCCGCCTCCCGAACCGACATTGGCAGTTGGTTCCACAGGAGAGGAGCCTGGTAACTAAAGGCTCTGCCTCCCATTCTACTTTTATGGACTCTGGGAACTACAAGTAAACCTGCGTTTTGGGACCGAAGTGATCTGTTAGGCTGATAAGGTGAAATTAAATCTTTAAGATATGACAGGGCCTGATCATTAAGTGCTTTGTACGTGAGGAGGAGGATTTTAAATTGAATTCTAAACTGTACAGGGAGCCAGTGTAGAGAAGCTAACACTGGGGTGATGTGGTCTCTCTTACCAGTTCCTGTTAGAACTCGTGCTGCAGCATTTTGAATTAACTGGTGTAGAGTTTGTGTTATTCATCTGCACCTTTTCTTTCAGCTTCTCTTTGGGATGTGACGTTGACTGACACTGCCGCCATGCAGTCACTGTTGTCTGAACATCAAAAGTAGGTAAAACAATGTGATGCAGTTAAGTTTTAAATTACAAATTAATGTGTGTTGTCTCTGCTGATTTTTATGTTTTATTTCTAAATTCTATTTTGAACTGGAGTTTTCTTGGTATGGTAACTTCTGTTAAAGTGAGCTCATTTTTGAAGGTGCAGATAAGACATATCCAGGAATAGAGCTGCCTAAAGCTGTGATCTCTAGTGGCCAAGTAAAGTTAATCATCATTTTATCTGTTTATTATGTCTGTATATTTTTTCGGGCTTATATTTTGTTTGCATGTCATTATTGTTGGATTGTCTGTTGGTGTGAGCAAAATGCAGTGTAGAGCATCTGGTATTGCTAACAATGGCTAACCTGGGATATGTTTTCATTAGGGTTGCAAAGGGTTGGAAAATTTCCAGTAAATTTCCAGAAAGTTTCTGGTCAATTTCCATGGGAAGTTAAGCTGGGGAATTTTGAAAATATTCCAAATTGAAAACTTTCCATGGGAATTATGGGACTTTATGGGAATTAACTGGGAATGGAAGGCAATTTAATGGAAAGGTATCATATCCAACTGTAGGGCTGCAACGATTCCTCGAGTAACTTGATTATAAAAAATGATCGAGGAATTTCCTCTGCCTCGAAGCCTCGTTTAATTACATTTAAAGCTCACGTTTCGCACGGATTCTTTTTAGTGTGATACAACGTGCTTACGTCACACGCTATCCATCCCCTACAAAGCGGAAGACGACGGAAGCGGGCTTTGGATAACGTGTGGACAGTTTAGCGGTACAGAACGGCAGACGCCGGGACCGAAAACAGTGAATACAGCGAAAACAAGCAAACGCAGCAAAGCGAAGGTAATAGGAGGAATAGGATAAATGTACGTTTTATCCGATTACTCTGTGAATCGATGGAATATTCGGTAGAATACTCGATTTCCAAAATATTCGACAGCTGCAGCCCTATATCCAAGCATAAATATGTTTTGTTATAAGTATACATCCATCCAAAATAATACAATTAAAACAGATTTATTTGTAAGTAGAACTTGATCAAAATATTTTATGGAACAATCAATTCTTTCACTGAAGAACAAAAACATGGATGTTGAGTTAAATATTACTCACCCCCCCCTACCCAACCCATTCCAAAATTAACATAAATGCACCCCCGCAATCCAAAAATGTGTGGCTTCAACAGTCTTCTGCTCTGAGCTGTGGTTCAGGATTGTAGAAATCATCTATGCATGTGATGGAGGAATGCACAGTGCATGTAGGGGACGTGGTCTCAATAGCCCTGCAGTAAGCAGTGTGCTATGCTATGTGTGCATGTGATTGAGGAATAGCATAGATGTTCAGCTATACTTGAATAATATCTGGTTGTTTTAGTCAGGATTATGCCAAAATACAGTATATTTTCCCCACCTATCTGTAAGTTCCCTATTAAATTCCCTAAATTCCTATTAATTCTCATAAATTCCCGTTAATTCCCATGGAAGGTTTCCATGTTTGAAAATTCCCGGAATTTTGGAACCCTAGTTTTCATCCATGTTTTTGTTGGACTTCTTACCTGGAACACAGTCAACTCGGACGTGACGTCACTCCCAGTTATAACTTTGGATGTAAAGAGACTGCGCCGTATATGACTGGATGTGAATGCATTCCTTGTCTTGCATAAGTTCAGGCTAAGCCCACCATTTTGTTGATGTTTACTTAGAAGATCAAGTCTCACTCTGGCAGCTGCTCATATGAACACAGAATGATTTTCCATAACAGCAGATACTGTACAACATTTCTGAGTAAGTTAAGTGGGTGTTGTACTTAACTGGGGACAAAATTACATTTTAATTTCATGATCACTCACTCACTCACTCACTCACTCACTCACTCACTCACTCACTCACTCACTCACTCACTCACTCATTTTCTATCACTTTAATCTCCACTGAGGGTGCTGGTGCCTAACTCCAGCTTACATAGGGCAGGAAGCAGGGTAATTTCATGATTATCCTTACTAAAATAATTGGGATTCATTATACACACATTTAAGTGAAATTAAATGATTAATGGCAGCTTGCGTCCATATTGATGTTACATTACTGCAATTTTCTGGAGTTAGAAAACTACTTCACCCAGTCTGCCATATTTTGATTTTTGCACTTGTTCTTAAAATGATAATAAAGCCTCTTTAATTTCAGGTCTGAAGATTCTGGTCCATTATCATCATGCACTCTTTGGCCAGTGGACCTCAAGTTAACACACCTGGACTGGAACCCTGAAGCCACTCTGATTCACTTTCAGGGCCAGTACCTGACCGTATGTGAAGCGGACTATAACATATTACAAGAAGAAGTACAGAACGCACCAAAGACAAAGGCTGCAGTGGACATAGGAGAGTTTTGCCTCATAGAAGATGTAACTTCTGCCCACTGGTACAGAGGAAGAGTTCAAAACAGAAAAGATGACAAGTGTGACGTGTTCCTTATGGATCATGGTAATGTCTTGAGTGTTGACATTGCCCACATATCATCTTGTTCTAAAGAACTGTTCATTTTACCTCCAAAAATAGTTTGTGGCTTTCTTGCAAACGTGCTGCTGCTTGACAGTTGTTCTCCGTCTGTTGTCGAGGATTACTTCTCAAGTCTGATTGGAAGAAATGTTACAGGTTACATTCAAGCCCTCCTTCCCCACAAAGTCCTCTTACTGGAAGCCCCTGACATCAACAGTGACCTTGTTAGACATGGGTTTGGGAGGCATGTGGACACAGAGACCTTCCTCCTCCTGGTTGAGATGCTCACAGAGGTGCCGCTAAAACAAAACATAGAGCCAGTTCCCGACTTGCTCATTGAAAAGCCAGTGGGACAAGAGTTTTGCTTCAAACCAACCAATTTGCACCGATACAAAGACATTCTGTCATTCTGTAGGCATAGGCTGAGTTGTGGGACACAAGCTAAGGTGCGAGTAACTGCGGCTGTCAACCCCAGGTTGTTTTACTGTCAGATGGTCAGTATGAAAACAGATCTTTTGGTATTGTCAAAAAAACTGGCTGCAGTTTGTGAGAACAGAGCTAAAGATTACAGACAGAAGACTTCGGAAAACGTGGGATTGCTGTGCTCAGTTAAAAGCAAAGACGGGAAATGGTACAGAGGCTTTGTGCCGTTTCTCCCCATCAACTCCCACGTCAGAGTCCTGTTCATTGACTATGGCATCTTTGAATCTGTCAAAGTTGAGAATGTCCACAGATTGCCTCCTGATCTCCACTCAAAACCCATCATGGCATTTCCATGTTCACTCTCCTGCCTGGATGACCAGGATAACACAGTCAAAGCACAACAGTTGGGTTTACTCAAGGCAGGCTTACTTGGACGAGTATTAGATATGGAGATTTGTGGTTTTGATGAAGAGCAGCATCTGTACAACATTAATCTCACTGGTGCCAAAGACAATCATATAATAGAACCAGAATCCACTCAAGAATTTCCAAAACAAAAAGTCAAATCTGTTTTTGTGAGTGAAAAATTGTCACTTCAGAGTGGCTGTTCGTACATTGACACAGTGATGGAGGAAGCATTGAGTAAAACAATGGAAGAAGAACAGGTGCAGGTGAACTCAATCTTTGTGGGGTATGTCGAGCATGTCCAGAATCCAAATCAATTCTGGATCAGAACACAAAAACGCAACAAAGAGTTTGAAGAAATGATGAGAAAAATGGCAGATCATTTCAGTCAAGTGAAGCTTGATGAAGATGTTCTCAAAGACCCTGAGCTTGGTACGCTGTGCTGTGCGGTTTATGAGGCAGACATGCATTTCTACAGGGCTGTCATCATAGACATTCTTGAGTATGGAGCTGAGGTTCTTTTTATAGATTTTGGGAACACTGAGAAAGTGCCACACATGCTGATCAAGAACATACCAAAGGCATTTGCCAACAAACCACCCTTTGCCTTTTGTTGTTCTCTTAATGTTTTCCCTATGGATGAAGTCTGGACCAGCGCCGCCTCTGACTTCTTCAGACACACTCTGTCAAACAAAGCCCTGTCAGTCCACGTTGTTCATAAAAGAAAAAGCAAATTTCATGTTGACCTCTATGAGATGGGGGGTGACAGAAAGCAGAGTGTTACTGATTTTCTGATCTCCTCCGAACACATTGAATGCTGGAGCAGCAGTTCAAAGAACAACACACAAACAACAGAAAAAGCATATGACATTAATAGGTATACAGAAGAATTGGAAAATTATAAAGAGGAAGAGAACATGTGCAAGGATGAAATCAAGGAAACTCAAGCTCCTGTCAGCTTCAAAACCCTGAACATCAAACCAGGGTGTGAATTTGCTGTACGCTGCACTTTTATAAACTCTCCATCAGATTTCTGGTGCCTGCCTCAAGATAAGGTTCCAGCTTTGGACAAACTGATGGATAAAGTTCAGCAGTATTACTCAACAAACACAGTCCTCCTTCAGTCAGCGATTTCATGTTGTGTTGCAAAGTCACCTATAGATGGAAGATGGTGCAGAGCCTTCATCACTGAAAAGCAAAACGGTCATGCCAAGGTGATTTTGATCGACTATGGCTTTACCGTCCAGGTCAAGCAGGAGGATCTTCAGGAAATAATGCCAGAATTTCTTTCTTTGGAAGCACAAGCTTTCAGGTGCTGCTTTTCCAACCCGACTGAGCCTACTGACATCCAGGATACTGGGGACTGGCACCTGGAGGTATGTGACTCTATGAAGCAGTTTGTTGTTGACAGTGCCGATGAACTAAGATGCAAAGTTGTCTCTCAACTGAATGTGAAATGTGAGGGACTCTACAATGTTGTGGACCTCTACAACTCCCAAACCCAACAGACCTTAACAAACTGGCTTGTGGGACAGAGTCTGACAGGAGAGGCAACAATACCAACAAAGCAACTGTCAACAGTGTCACCCGAGTCTTTCGTCTACTCCTCATATGATCTAAGTCCTGGACATGAAGAGCAGGTCTTTGTGACTCATGTCAGCAGTCAGTGGGAGGTCTTCTGCCACCTTGAGAGAAACGGTGAAATCATCGACGAGCTTGAAAATAAAATCATAGAAGAGATTGAGAAAATGATGCAAGCCAGTACAAGAACTGCTGTGAATAAACTGTGTCTGGCTAAATATTTTGATGGCAAATGGTACAGAGGCTTGGCTCATCCTGTTCAGTCACCTTTGCACCTCCGTGTATTTTTTGTGGATTATGGAAATGAAAACATATCTGAGAAAACCCATGTTAGGTTCATTCCAAGAGACTCGACACATTTGCTATACACACCTATGCAGGCATTAAGATTGTGTCTCACTTCAGTGTCCAGGGAGGAGCTTTATGCAGATGCCAAGGAATGGCTTGATAGTTCAGTCCTCAACAAACAAATGAAAGCCATCATCAGCAGAAAGAACGAGGACGGTTCATTTGATGTTGAGCTGTTTGATGGAGATGTTAACATCAATGCGCAAGTAAAAGAGCTCATTCTTAGCCTCAGGCCTCAACAAAAGACAGCTATTACTTTAAGCACAAAGACCACCAAAGCAAAACCTAAAACCCTCAATAGAGGAAACACAAGGTTCAGGAGTAAACCTAGAGGGCGATCTCCAGCTTTTCCCATGTTGAAGCCCTGTAGAAGTACTCAAGTTAGGAATGCACCTCAAAAAAAGACTAAGAACATGAAAAATTATGTTCACAACACAAAAATGAAACAACAGACTAAGGACAAGATGACAAGCTTTGCTTCTGTAAAACTACCGAAAAACTCTGAAAAAAGAAAGCATCAGGATACAAACACGAAACCAGAACCTCAGGAAACAAACAAAACCAAGGCTCCTCAGCTCTCATGTTTGCCAAAGAAGAAGCTCAGTGCTGGGCTCAACGCAAAATGTTTTGTGTCCCACATCGTGTCGGTCAACTGTTTCTACCTTCATCTGTCAGAGGATGAGCCTGCCATCTTAAAAGTTTGTGAAGACCTCAACTCAGGTTCCTTCAGGAATTCCTTGGAAGCTGCCACATCTTTGAGCATTAATGATCTTGTTCTGGCAGAGTATGAAGATGATTGTGCTTTGTATCGTTCTGTTGTGAAGGACTATGAAGGGAGTTCGTCCTTTGTTGTGGAGTTCATTGACTATGGAAACACGGCAGTCGTGGAGAAGGAGAAAATCAGCTTAATGCCAAAGGAATATCTCTCTCAGCCGAGATTCAGCATATCATGTTCCCTGTTTGACAGGAGCACTTTTGAAAATGATGCTATTTTCACTGATGCTGTGATGGAGCGGCCTCTAGTGGTGGAGTTTGTCCGTCAATGTGGAACTCTTTGGGAAGTCAAAGTTGAGATTCTTGAAGGAGAAGTTGGTGTTCCAGCAGCTGCTGTTGAAAGCATTTCTGTAAACGAAAAAGAGGTGGAGGCTTTTGAGAGTTTGCCTGAAATGGAAGAGGAAGTGGCACCCTGTGAAGAAGAAAACAAAACTGGTAAGGAGACATCTGAAAGCATCGTGTGTGCTGTTGAAGGTGAAAACAACAAGCCCAACACACCTACTGTCACATTTTTAACCAAACTGAAGGTGAAAACCAGGAGGAGCTGTAAAAGAACACGTTGTAAATCTTCTGCCAAAACGAGAGGTCAAAAACACACCGATGGACTCGTACCTCTGACGATTCAAGCTAAAGACAGGGGGAATGGAACAGTTCTGTCGGTCCAGGATAATGGCAGTTTTTACATCAGATTAGCCAGGACAAGTCACCTGTTAGCTACGCTGGAAAATCACATAGCCAACAACTTGTGCGAATGCCAGCTAACTATCAAAGATGTAAAACCTGGTTGTAAGTGTTTAGTTCAGGTTCATGCAGACAACAAATGGCACAGGGCCGTCGTTCAGCACATAAATAGAGAAAACAGCCTTGTCCTCCTGGTGGATCATGGGATAACCAAGGAAATTCCAGGTGGATCAATACGACAACAGTGTGGCGACCTGACAAAAATCCCAAATCTTGCGGTGAAATGCAAGATGAACAGAATCCAGTTCACTGAGGCGGAAGATGCTGAACAGTCCACGTATGACACCGTCAAATCGATGATTGGCCAAGACGTCAATGTGGTGTTTGTGAGTTACTCAGACGTGGATGACCTTTGGCTGGTTGAGGTGGTTAATAATGGACTGTTTCTCATCAGTCAAATCAAATCACTGCCACTGGATAAAGAGACGGCCGTGTCAAAGGCTGGAACTCAAAACGAGGCCACAGAGGAAGAACCAAACAAGGACACAATGCCTCTTCAGCAGCTGACGTTCGCTCCGATTGATGGGTACAAAGGACACTTTGGTTTTGCTGCGTCAGTAACGACTCCCTTTGATTTTTGCGTCATTCTTGAGGACTCGCTTCACGTCATGAACAAAGTGTCCATCATGTTGGACAACCTCCCCGAGCAGATGTCTCCTGTCCCTGAAGCCCACATCGTTCGCGGCACCTGCTGCCTTCTAGAATCAGACTACAAGGACAAGTGGTGCAGAGCAGAAATCGTCCACAGCGACACCACCGTGCTGCTACACCTGGTGGACTACGGTCACACCGAGTGTTTACCGTACGAGGACCGCTCCAAGCTGAAGAGGCTTCCTGAAGAGTTAATGAAACTGCCAAAAGGGACGTACCCATGCGTGCTCCGAGGAGTTAGACCAGCGGGAGGAACCAAACATTGGACAAATGAGGCGGCCGTCTTCTTCCAAGAATGTTTGTACCAGAAGAACCTTCAGATCTTCTTCAGAGAGTTTGTGGCAGACTCTTACTGGAAGGTGGACATTTTGTCAGACGGCATCTACGTCGCCAAAGAGCTGGTGGAGGCGGGACATGCCACTTCTACAGACGTCATGCTAGCACTCAGGTCTGTATTTGTGTTTTTAATGCATTTCTTTGATGAACTGTAGCTTTAAATCAGTGTTTTAGAACTTTATCTTTAGATGAAGTGAGGTCATAAAAAAAAAAAATATTTAATTGGCCAGAATTCCCTGAAAGATCTTAAAGAAAAATTATAAAATGTACAATTTATTTTGAAAGAAAAAATGGTGGGGGGGGGGCAGTAAATTGATCACATCACATTGATAAACATTTTGTAGTTTAATAACTTTGTTTCAATTACTGGATTAGCTGATAGGATTGTATAAAATTACCTTTTTTGGTTTCAACTGCAAAAATTGCTGCAGTAAAAAACAAAAATTTGTGTAAACTTCAATAATTTCTTCTTCTAGTAGGCAAATCATTTTTTCTTTTATGTTTTTAAAACTAGGTTATTCATCATATTGTTCATATTGTTCAAACCAAATACACAAATGTTATTTCTGATTTAAACAGGATCCAGAAGCAGATTGTCTGCAGAGAGGAGGATGATGGGAAACCCGATGTTTCAGCCGAGCTGACGGAGGAAGTAAAGGAGAAGAGGCCACTCGGTGCTTTGACTGGATCAACTCAAAGTAAAGAATCCAAAACAAAACACACACAATGTTAACTTGTTTGACCTTTACTACAAGTAAAAGCAAAATATAGAGCTTAAAGCTACAGTGTGTAAAAGTATAATTAAGGAAGGCACTTTTTAATTTTCATACAGTATAAAAGTACAAGATATTCCAAAATTTGTTTGTAAAACTGAAGTTTTTGAAGTTTAACATTTCTACACTGAAGTATTTCTATTCATTTTAATTTGTAAAAAAAATGTGCAAAAACATTGGAATATTTCGGGAAAATATGAAACCTTGCAAGTAGGAAAAATACAAGCAAAACTGTCCCCATTTAGCTGAACATTTTAAAGTCTCTCCATTGAAGTTTGTGGAACTAGTTCACAAAAGAATAAGGGGAGAATAACAAGTCTTTGTCTCAGCCAAATGAAAATAATTTTACCTAAATTTTACACACTGATTCAATCTGAACTGCAATAATCCAGTCCTCAGTCTGTCGCAGGCGTCCTGTTATGATCACAGGAATCACTGTAACACACTTTCTCGCTGACGTTTGTCCATCGTCCAACGTGGTCACCAGTGAGGTGATTTCTTTGTTTTTCTACAAATTTAATCGTCACGTCTTTGAACATTATTTAAATTGAGTATACTTTCATTGTTTTCATTTAAGAATTTGAAAACTGAAGAAGAAAATTTTCCTGAGTTGCTAAGTATTTTCTTAAAGACTTAAATATAAATAGCTGACTTTACATTATTAATATACTCTGTATTCTGAAGGTTTATTTTAGTGTTTTAATTTTAGTTTTGTGATGAGAACTTGATATAAAACAAACCAAGAAAATGTTAAGCAGTTACTAACGGAAGACGTTCTGATATTGGAAGTTTTTTGTGAATTCTACGTGAAAACATTTTCAGTTGCAGTAAAACTTTTTTAAATGCAAAAAATTTACTCCTTTTTTGCTGCAACTTTTCTTCGTACATGTAGCATCATTGAAATTCATAAGCAGTTTTTTTTTTCCACTAAAGTAAAATTAGCTGTATAAATTTATTGTTTATTAGAAATGTTTTTTTTCTCTTATTGAAATAATGCTCAAAATGTTTAATTTAAAAAATGAGAAAACATTTGAGAAATAAAATATATTTGAAGTTATGAGTGATCAATTCCCATCTCAGTCTGTCCACTGGATGGTGCCATTGAACCATTAATAAACCTGTCCTTTAGTGAAGCTCAGTAAAACGAACAACTCTTTAAAAATAAAGTATTTAAAAGAAAAAAAAGAGAAACCACACGTGGAGGCTTCACTGTTGAAAAATCTGTATTTATTAATGATTTACAAAAAGGCTAAACATGAAACCATTTAAATGATTCAGTTCATTTTCAAACCTAAAGACGAGGAGTTTCTTTGTTTGTAGAGAGAAACACATAAATGCCGTTGCGTTTTCACACGCCAACTCTTGGTTTAGTGACGAGGAAAAGTAAAATGAATCCACACACAAACTGCAGGAGAAAACGTTGGAAACCCGGGGTTTAGAGGTGCGTTTGCTTTCTACATCAGCAGCAGAAGCAGTGATGATGATGATGGGAAACCTGTGTGTATTTGTACAAACACTTAAAACTCAACGTCCCTCAAACTTTGACCCACTTCTCTCAACGGTTTTTACCCGGAACATATTCAACAGTTAAAACACGTTTTTATTTTTTGTGCGAGTATGTTTTTCCCACAAAGTCTGAAATAAATATATCTGTAAAAGCAAAAGGAGCTTTAAAAATAAAAGAAGAGTAAAGTTTTTAAATTTTTTTTTTTTTTAATAATTATTGTTATAATCGTTGTGAAAACCAAAATTAAATCACATTTTGAGTGAAAGACACGTTTATTTCTTCGGCTTGAATTTATGATATAATCAGATTAATTTCACACAACTCTGCAAAAAGGAAAATAATTTGATTTAGAAGTAAAATCACCGCAGTTTTGGGGTAAAACATTAAAATAATTAGATTCCGGTTCAGAGAAGGAGACACGCCGCGTCTCCGCTGTTATGTCACATTAGTTCTGTGGGTTTATTTGATTTATTTTTAGTAGCCTGGTTTTTCTACAGTAGTAAAAGAGTGAGAAAGTTGTGGACCCAAAATATTTACAGTAATGTTGTGCACTTTTTAAAGATCCTTCTCTGGAAACTGTACAATCCTCCTCGGGAGAATCTTTTCTAAAACGTCACAAAAATAAATGAGCTGAAAAAAAAAAAAAAATCCCATGCTTTGTCGCTACGGAATGAAATAACAGTGTTTCCACTCACTGAGAATTTAAGAAAATTAAAAAAGGACTGGTCTGGAGAACAAAGGAATTAACAGTGTGGGGGAAAAAACACAGAGCGCATAAAATAATCATTAAAATTGCTCGTATTTCACTTAGCTAGTTATTTTAAAAAATAAAGGTTAAAATGAGAATAAACCTTTTTGTTTTTTTCCGTAGTCCCCGAAGGAAAAAACTTTACAAACAAAAATATATCCCCCCCCTTTTCTTTGTCGTATGATTCTCAAATTCTCCCTAAATATAATTAAAACATTTTTTACAGTGCTTTTATCGTTATACATCTGTGACGGAGCAAAACCAGGGGACGAAAAATGTTTAAGCCACAAATGTCTCTCCTATTGCAACGACATAGCTACGTCCAAAAAAGAAAAAAAAAGGGGGAAAAAAAGTGACCGGTCCAGTTTGTCGGAGAATAAAATAAAAGTGGTCAGGAAGTGAGCGCGGCGCTCCTTTTCTTTTTTTTTTTTACTCCAGCAGCACCTTAACGTTACCATGGTAATTAGTCAGTGTTAAGGCGGAGCTGGGACGTGTTTTAAATCAAAGAGAAGAAGAAGGAGGAGGAGAAGATTTAGGGGGCGGAGTCACGGCTTGGTGTTGAGCTCGTTCTCCAGTTCCATCAGTTTACGCGAAGCTTTGACTTTGTTGGAAACTTCCTTCCCCTGAGAGAAGAGACGCTGACGCTCCTTAAAGGTCAGACTCTCCGGAGCGTCGGCGGGCATCGAGTTCTCCTGCTCCTGACTGCTGCAACACACACACACGTTAAAAACACACGTCAAATTAAAACCACAATAGTTTGACTCCTGTTTATTTCCATTATCAAGATAATCGCAAATGTTTTGTGTGTGTGTGTGTGTGGGGGTAGACATTTTCTCGTAAACCCGAGAAAATGTCTACTTCCTGTTTATGCTAAGGTCTTGTGACAGTTGTGGTATTGTGGTATAGGTATTTTATTTTCTAAGAATTAACAAAATGAAGGAATTTACTAAAATAAAGAAAATAAAAACGTTTTTATAATGAAACTATGAAAAAATCAAAAATGTTGACAGGAAGCAGCCGCAGTTCGCACAGGACATCACGCAATCCCACCATGCAACACTATAAATAAAAATAAGTAACATTTTGGCAGGAAGTGGGGCTGTACACCTAGCTACTCTCTTTTAATATTTTGTGTTATTTTACACATTTTTATTGCAACGTTGACATTTATCAGGAAGTTGAAGTATAAGGGTCAGACATATAAAGCCCGTCAAAGTTCTGCCGTAGCATTTTGCTCAATTTGAAGTCCGCAGTGCAACCACAACTGGTTACATTTTTTACAGAAGCTTTTCCTGCCAACATGGCGGAGTGAATAAACAAAGTGAGTCGTGTGACGCGTGGAGGTCGACTGCCACAAACTAAAGCAAAACAACTGTTGCAGCCTGACAAAGGTCGACTCCCACCACAACTATTTTGATTATCGAATAATCGGTTTATTTTAATGTTGGTTGTTTTGTTTTTTTTTACTAATTAAAACCAGTTTCACAGGTTTTCCTGCTTCTTAAATGTGAGTATGTTCTGGTTTCTTTGCTCCATAAAACAAAATAAACCATTAAAACTGAATCTTTTTGGTTTGAGGACAAAACAAGACACTGGAGAAACATCATTTCCAGGTTTAATAAACTCTGATCAACTTTTTAACAACTAATCGGATTAATATAAGAAAAATAATGAACAGATTAATCAATTTTGGAAATAATATTTAGTTTATCGCAAGCTGGTCAGTGCGTGGTGATTTTCTTCAAGGTGAGAAACAAATTCAGCGATTCTTGGAGAAAACACATTATTTTGGGGAAACATTCGTCCTTTAAATCTGAAACCAGTGGACACAGAGGGGGAAAAAAGGGAGGAAGTACCTCTTTGTCCATTTGTCTCGCGGGTCTTTGAAGACTTCACCTGATCCTACAACTCCAGCTGAGTTTCCAGTGTACGCATTAAATCCTGTCCGAGGTTCCACAGAAGGGGGAGAGCAGCAGAAAACACGAGTTAGCATCGTTCAAACTACGTTTCTTCAGAAAACATCGCAGACGGAAGCTGCTGGGCGACGGCGGACGACACCCAAGGAGATTTTACTCTTGAGTTTGCGTCAAATTGTGCGTTTGTGACGGCGTCGTGGGTGCCGTCACCGAGCAGCTTCGCACATGATCACATGACTTTATTTCCCACAGACCAGCCTAAGCAGAACGTCGTGGGTGCCGTCACCGAGCAGCTTCGCACATGATCACATGACTTTATTTCCCACAGACCAGCCTAAGCAGAAGGAAGGAAGGAAGGAAGGAGGGAAGGAAGGAAGGGGATGAGTTCTGGAGAAGCGTTAGAGGCAGAAACCATCGGATCTTGTTAAGCTACAGCAGCCGAGAAGAAAAAAGTAGAAGAGCGTTAAAAAAAAAGCTGTTAAAGGGCCATTCCGTAGCAGCAAAATGGTCTGTGGAAGTGTTGGGTTGGACCCGAGGACGAGGTCAAAGACAGTCTGGAGACCAGTGGAGGTCCTGTGTCTTTGAGGAGACATCACAACAGGAAGAGACATTACGATCCATTTACAAACTTGTATATTAAACGAAAATGAAACCTGGGCTTAATCCAGACCAAAGACTCTGACCTCAACCTTTAATCCCAAAGGTTAATCTGTTGTCACTCATGTTGTCACTGTGTCTTTTTCCAAACTGCACCAATGTCCACATTTGTCTGAGAGCATTTTTTTTTTTAACACATTTTAGTTCTTGTGGTAAAGTCAATATTAGCCTCCAAAAAAAATCCAATAAAAAGACCAAAACCAAAGTATTATGCGAGTGTTGATATTAAAAACCTGGTGTATTTTATTCCCAGAGCTTCATTCTTGTAGATTATTTTGACTCGGACCCACATAAACCCTCAAGCTGCTGGAAATAATCCCAAAACTACATGAGTAGTTTTTTTTCTCTCCACAGACGAATCAGACCGTCATCTTTTTTACACTGAATGTTATTTCATCCCGTTATTAAGATTCTCATTTGAGTGGTAGAACTTTTGATATCTTGACATTTTCACACACGTTTAAATTGACAAAGTGTGGACATTTGTTTCGTTTTGCTCTTTTTTTGGATTTGCGGAGGAAACTGTAGAAAACCTTTAACTTTAAGAGTCTCTTTAAGGTCCAGTGTGTAAGAATTAAAATGCTTTCACACTAAAATCAGCGGAGAAACACACGGTTTTTGAAATTTGGGTGAAGCTGCTAAAACAAGCGATTAATACTGTTATGATTGTCAGTGATTTTTCTAACCTGTGTCTTTTTTTTTTTCCCACCCGTGTGTGAAATAAATGGACACGTTGGAAATTAAATAATCTTTTTCTATGGAATGATTTTTGTTTTAAAGTGATTATACTCACATACAGACATACTTTTGGGTATTACATTCACATTATACCAATAATCCCAGCTAAATGGGGTGGGTCAAAATATCGATTTGGTGATACATTGTCTTGCAATATGATAACTAACGCGCCAGAGTAAATATCGCTATTTTAATTAACAAATTAAGACACTCTAAAGTAAACAGTCCCTGTCAGTTTCACTCACTGGGCGTTGCTACTTCATGTGTCCTCATGGTGGCGCTGCTCAAATGGATGAGGGAAACTTGGGCGGAAGTTACCTGGCTGAAGGAGTTTACGTCGGGATAATGACGGAGAAAGTTACGTTAAGAGATGCTCCATCCACGTTCAATACAGAGACTAAATGCACTTTGTTCTCTATGTTGGGAATCAATAAAGAAATCCTGCACTTTTAACCTTTCACGGATGTTTTGTTATCGTCGGTTAGACAGATATCGTAATGCGTCACGATATATTGATCGTCACAACACAAAGTCCAGACCTTCTCAAGTGCTCGAAAACCTAGAAGACGGCAGGTTTGAGGACTCATTAATCATCCGGCTTTTAAAATTTCCTTGTTGGTCGTAAAAACACAACTTGTGCCGGTGTACAACGATTGTGGGGAATGGTTCAGTCCGGATGCAGACACAGTGAAGGGGGTGGGGTGTGAACCCACATGGATTCTTCCAGTTGGCAGCTCCGCTAGCTCTTAGTGTTTTCAAGTGTAGTTTTGGATGCGATTAAAAAACAATTGGTCTCTTACTTTAACCCTTAAAAAAAACCACAGAAGCACAAACTGGCAGAGAACAAAGAAAGTGCAGCGTTTGCATTCTTTTGGGACAAAACTGAAATGGGGAATTCTACTTCTGGCACTGCCACTGAAAAATTCTCCAGTTTCACACAGAAAAATAAATAAATAATGGATTGTTTTTCTTTACTTCTGCTTGAAATATCCTGGAGGTCAGTGGACGCTCACGGTGTGTTTACCTTCCGTTTTGTTTTGTTTAGTTAGCAAATCCATCTCTGTGGAAAACTACATTTACTCTTCCTTTGTAACTTTTTTCCAGCTCGAGCACCTTAAGAAGCAAACTGGCATCCATTTTGTTTGCCTTTTGGTTTCATCCTGATTACATAAATATCTCTGTTTTGAGAGGAAGCCATTTTCTTTATTAACATCAGACTTGAGTTTTCAGCGGAGCTGCCAACCGAACAAATCACAAATAATAATAATAATAATAATAATAAGACGACTAAAAACATGACAAGTTTTCATTAATGTCAGGGAAAACAGAGACTCAGGTGTCAATCAGTCACCTGAACCTGCTGCAAAGCCCTGTGGGAGTTTGTTTTTTTTAGTAAAAGCTGGCAGCGTTAGACAGCAGAGACACAAGGACGGCCACAGTCAGCTGACAGAGACAAACGGAGCACAAACAAGACAGATAAATTAAAAGCAGAGCCAACTGGGAGGGAAAGAAAATTAAAGTACAGACAGACACAGACTCGAGAAAAAGAGGGAAGCAAACTGGTGAACAAGAGTCAATTAAATCAGCAGGGGGCAGCAGAGGACGCCTGCTGGACGCGATGCACAGGCAGTAAAAAAAAAAATAAAAAAAGCAATGGACATCGAGCCGGGGTTACTGGAGTGAGCTGCTGCAGCCAGGGGGCAGTGTTTTACGTCATACGTGTTGTGTGTTTCGAAACATGCCGATTTTATTATTGATGGGGGGAGGTGGGATGGGGGGGGGGGGGGGGAGATGGGGGGAGCTTAGTGGGATGTTAGTGGGGTTGTGGGTTTGATTTATGTTCTGGATTTGAGTGAAAATAAAGGTGCAGTGACGTCCTGATGGTGTTTTCACTGTTAAATCAGCAGCAGTGAGGAGGAGGAGGATGATGATGATGAAGGTGCAGAGTCAGCTGACCACCGCCACGCTGCGTTTGTCTGTGGACGCTCAAACGCCTCATGTTTTCACCTTTAACCAAAGTTACGTATTGTACTATCTCCATTTGCTTTTATAACAACAATATCTTAAATACTTTCTTGTTTACGTGAAGATTTCTGTTCTTTCTGTTTAAGTGATTCTTCATCTGCTGTATTTACTACTATTTCCCACTTCGTACGTGTCAATATAGTCTAATCCCTCGTCTATTTACTTTTCTGCTCTAAATTTTCCTGGGGTGGGATCAATAAAGTCTCACCTAATCTCATTCAATCTAATGTAATCCAACCGAATATTTTTTTACGTCTACATCACTGAATCTCTAGTGTTTCTACAGCCTACTGTTTTTATTGCTTTCCTAATAAAAGATTAGATAAGATGCAAAAGATAAAATTTCAGAACAAGCGTTTACGTTCGGTGACTGAGTGTGTAAAAGAAAATAAAGAACGAAAACAAAACTCTCGTTCTTTACATCCTTTTTCTGGATGGAACTTTTATTTCTCCGTTTCCATTTGTGTTTTCTTGGTAGTTACTCGTGTATGAGGATAAATTTCTTTGTCATCAGAGTTTATTAATGACACCTAAGGAATTCTTAAACTAAACTGGTTGGCATTAAACTGGACTTATTAGTATTTTTTGTATGGTTTAATGTCTTAAACTTTCTTTTCATATCTTTTTCATCAACACTGAACATTCTGTTCTTCAGTCTCGATACTTAAATTTCACGTTTTTGTTTTCTTATTCGTTTATAAAACATAAAAACAAATTTTGTGAAATTTGTGATTTTGAAAATTTTGCGATCGAGCAGTGAGGTCTCAGAATAAACGAACGTCTAAACAAAAGTGATTTGTCTGTTTAAACGAGCAATGATAACCTGAGTGACACCACTAGGTGTCACTGTGGTCTTTTAAACGTCCACAGACAAAAGAGGCGCGACATTCGTTAAAGTTTGTGAGATGAGAGTTGATTATTTTTGCCTGATGTGAGTGAAATAAGCCGGTGGTGTGTCTCCTTCCCGTTAAAGCCAACACCGCTAAGCAGAGCCACGGGGCCGGGAGGGGGCGGGGCATGCGGGTGGCCCCGCCCTCCCCCACACCAAGCAGCAATCAACCAGACACAAAAGGAGGCGGCGAGCGACAACACCAACAGTACTATGATTGGCTCTGATGGGTCTCAATCTGCGGCACAAAGTGGTGGGCGTGATTATCGATTGCTTTTTTCTGTTTGGCTAGTGCTGATCGAGGAGGTGGGACGTGATTGGAGGAAGAAAAATAATAATAATTATAGGAGGAGGTGTTCAAACATTTAAAAAAACAAATAAATAAATAATACGAATAACCAGATTCACGTTGAGGGAGAAGGAGGAAAATTTACACATATAAAAATAAACACCAAGTCATGAATGGCGACAAAAATTAACATTTAAATTTGAAACATTTAAAAAGTAAAAGAGAGTGGAAATGAAAGGACAGAACACCTCTCTACGGGAAAAAAAGGGCTGGACAGAAACACAAAAAGGCACTAAACCATGAAGGAGTGGGAAGTAAATGGAGAGATGAATGAGTGAGAGGGAGGTCTGGGAGCTGTAGAGGGCGCTGTGGCGAGCCTGACTCCTCCCTCCTCTCTCTCGGAGTCTACCTTTAAGGCCTCCGGGGGCCACGGTGCTGGGTTTGGCAGGAAGGGGGGGACCTGTACTGTTGGAGTTGTTGACGGGCGGTTGGAACGAGCCAGACAGGAAGATGCCGTCAGAAAGCGGGCGGGGCTTGCGCGCAGTGGGCGGCGGCTGAGGCCTGCTGTGATTGGGCGAGACGCCGGCCGGGAGGTCGCCGTACGACTTCCGCGTGGCCGACAGCTTCGCCTGACCCGAGTGCACGCCACTGCCGCCGCCGTTCCCTGCTCTGTAGGCTTCCTTGCCTTCGTCCTCGTCTTCGTCGTCGCCCGCGTAGGAGACAAACTTGGCGGTGTAGAGCGTGTCAGGGGAGGCGACCTGGGTTTTGAGGTAGGAGGTGTTTCTCTGTGGGGGGGGCGGGGGCGTGTTAGTAGGGTGGTGGGGGGCGGGGGGTTGGTAATCCCGGGGCAGCGGGGGCCGGTACAGACCGGCCGGCTCGTCCGGTGTCAGCAGCTGTCTCTCGGCCTCCTCGTGCTGCCGGCGCCGCTCCGCCTCCAGGCGAGTGTAGTACTCCTCCTCCTGTCTCCTCTGGGGGAGGGACAACCTGTTAGTACGCTCCGCTCTCATTGGCTCTAACGGACACTGACTGGCTAATCAGATTGTTGCTACAGCAGGGGCTCGGTTTGACAACAAGCAACGCTACACATCGGCGAGGACTCACGGGATCTACGGGACTCACAAGACGCTCCGACAAACCCGACCTCAGCCAATTCACACCCATCTATAACCAGGAACTTTATTCACGTGACAAACCAAACGCCCATTTTGAAATATCAAGATTCGCAAATGTGTCAGAAACTACAAATTCCCAGACGTCGCCTGTAACCTGGCTCCTAACGGGCATCGCAATAGAAACTGTTCCGTTAACTCTTCGGGAAAATGTTTACCGACGTTACCAATCAAGTGAGGAGCAGAAGCTAATTTGCCCAAAAGATTTAACGTTCAAACCGAGTTCTTTCAGTAAGCCAGCAGAGTCGCCCCCTAGTGGCCAACTGATACTTCCATCCTACATCCTAAAACCTCCTCCTTTCAAGCCGTAAAGCTACGTCTCTTTCTTACATACAAACTATAATTCACAACGTTCAGGACACGTCCACATAAACCAATTCAACGGTCACAGATCAGAGGCATCAATTATGAAAAGGCTTAAACACGATTTACGTTAAGTTTGTTAAACGTATTAGCATCAGGGATTATGTACAATATATGACAAAGCTGCTGTTGGCATTTATTCATGTTTCAGGGTCCTTTTTTTTGGACATTTGAACATAAATTGACTCCTGTACTGATTATTATAATTTGAATACAGTTGAATACACACATTTTCATTTACCACAGGTCATGTTGTTCAGGAACACATACAGTTTTTTATTTTTGTTTGTTAATTTTTAATTTAAAAATATTTTAAAATATTTAATTTTTATCCTTAAAACAAGCACTAAAAAGACATATTTAGAGAAGAAAAGAATGATAATTCCCATCATAAACTACCATTTGTTTAAATTCACAATAATTAATCAGTTGATTGGTCCATAAAACGTCAGAAACTGATGAAAAATGTTTCTAAAATGTCTTCAAATGTCTTGGTTTGCTCACAAATTAAAAATATTCCGTTTCCTGTCATAGACGAGCAAATACAAGAAGAATGCTGTCACATTTAATAAACTAAAATCCCCAAACCTATTATTATTTTTCCAAAGCAACCAATTTTGAAGAGGAAGCTCAAGAATCCGTAACTATGTTTGTAAGGGATTAGTTTAATAAATAAACTGAACAGATTTTCTTTAAAAAAATAAAAAATAAAAAATTGATGCCTCTGAGCTGAACTTGTTTCTCCTGCACTTATTTCCTTGATTTTCTATAAACACCAGTGGAAATGAACGTGTGCCTCTGTTGGTTGTTGTTGTTGCTCTTCTGGAACTATTTTAAAAATTATGAATAATGAACTAAAGCAAACATTCTGGCACAAAAACGTCCCGACAACGATCCCGGATTTGAATAATCTGGAGTAAACGTTGGGCCTGGACCACCCTGTGTACCACCGTCCCCCTTCCCTCCACACTCACTCTGTGTGTGTGTGTGTGTAGTATAGACCTATACGTCCATATGTGTGTGGTTTTCTTTAAGTCGTCACTTGAAACGGTTTGTGGTTGAGGGTTTTGTTTTTCCTCTTTGGCCCACCCGCTCTCCAGTTTCATCTACACTTGAGGGAAAAGCCTGTGAATCTACTCTACCGTGGAGGAATGTGTTTGGGTTTGCGGTTCTGGTTCTGGAGCTGGAGCAGCCGCTCCGGGCGTCGCGTGAGCTCCACCTTGTGATGTTTCAGACTATGCCCGCCATTTGCTCTGCTGCGGCCTCGGCGTGGTCACGCCGCTCTCTGAGGACACACGTTTAAATCTGTTTCCCACCGCTGCTTTTGATGGTTGAAGCAGAGCCAAGAGGGAATCTGAAGAAACTGGCAGGGATTAGTGGGTGTGTGGGTTTGAATGAGTGAGTATGGATGACTGAATGACTGTATGAAGCAGGTGGGTTTAGATTTCTGTGTGTGTGTGTGTGTGTGTGTGCACGCGTGAATATAAAGCATGTATTTTTTGAATGGGGGGGAGGGGGGGCAGTGGGAGGGATGGCAACATTCCCTGAACGAAGTCTCGGATGTGATGCTGGACGGAAATGGTAACAAAAACAATAATAAGATAACGTAAAATTAAGAATAAAACAACTCAAGATTCAACTTCCTGTCACAGAGCGACCAACAACACGATGGGAGTCCCATGCTGTAGGTGGGTGGGAGCACGTCACATGACAACACGGCAACACGTCACATACGGAGGGGAGGGGAGGGGGGCGGGGCACAGGATGAGGACATGCAACTGGACATCATCACATTACATAGCAACAACCGGAAAATAAATAAAACAGTCATGACGTCATGTAAACAACGTCGTCGTCTGCAAATAAACGCATTTCGTCATAGATGACTACATTTTCTCTCCTGACTGACGTTGAAACTCTTCATTTTTAAACAACCGGAGGTTTGATCTGGTCTTTATGTTCGCACGACAAACGCACCAAATTAATGGCATCAGGGTAAATTCAAAAATAAATAAATAAAAATTGACAGAGACATGTGGGTATGTTTGATTTGACACACTGGACACACAGATGGAAACACCTGGAAACCAGATCAGACCATGTGTTGTTCAAAAATAAAACATTTAAAATACTAATATTTATATATAAACAGTACTAACACAGAGAAAGATAAAAATAATATTTAACTTATATAATTGGAAAGGCTTTGGAAACAATTCACACCTTCACATGTTGCTGCTTTGTCTTTTTTTTTGTCATTTCATTCTACACTTGCTTACCCAGGGTTAAAATTTAGTTTAAATTTAGTTTGTTTTTAAATTATTTCTAGAATTCGGTTTTATGGCAGCACAAACTGAGGTCACAGCCAAAAAAGGTTATTTAATCCACTTTTAAAAGACACAGTGAGGTGGTGTGTTATATGGCTGATTTCTATGTTTATATTATACCATTACGTATGTCATCAATATCTGAAATCATGACTCTCACTCGAGTGTTTCCTCCATAAATTTCTACTTATCGCCAAACAATTTTTCATTTTCAGGTAGAAAATCTATGGAGTTCAACTCTCATTTATATAGACAGAATTTTAAATTCTGTCTATATAAATGAACAAACTTAGTGGGCTGATACACACAAACAACTAGAAAATTTTAAATAAGCATCAAATTATGTGGAATAAACAAACACAATCCATTCTTATTTGTTATTTTTGAGTAGAAGTATGATTTCAAGTCTTTTTTTGTAACCAACAAGTTAGAAACATAAGTTAGAAACCTAAAAATGAAGGTTTATTTTTTTAAAACACTATTATTCTTAAAACCGACATAATCGACTGACGACAGACCGACCGACCTTTTCGTCGGCCTCTCGTCTGGCTCGCTCCTCCTCCCTCCACCTCCGCTCCTCCTCCTGCTTCGCTCGCTCCTCCGCCTCGCGCTTACGGATCTCCTCCAGCTGCTGCTTACGTCGCCGCTCCTCGTCCTGCAGCTGATCGCACACGTACGCAAACACACACACACACACAGGAAGACAACATCAGTACGACACCAAACGTCTGTGATTCACACACACACTTACGTCAAATCACTGTTCACCTGCTCCGACACTAACGTTCACTAAAAAAACAAAAAAACAAAAAAAACGCTCTGTTTAACGTGACGCCGTTTGTTTCGTCTTACAGGACTGCTCCGGAGGGGCGGAGCTGTGCGCACTGCAAACACACACACACACAGCTGATCATGCAACATGCAACAACAGCAACCAGAGCAAACAACAAACAACAACAACATTTTTTTTTTCATTCAGCTCCTTCAGGTGAGTTTGATTTTGTTTCATCATAAGGAGGAGGATAAATCAAACGCACCCAAAAGAGCGGCGAACAGGCTCCAGCAGAAACACTGCCCCCCCCCCCCCCCCCCCCCCCCCCCCCCCCACAAAGAGGACCCACAAACACGCCCCCCCCCCCCCCCCGACATGAACCCAGTGAAATGTGGTGATGACACACAAAACAAACACACCCTTTTTTCTAATCAAATCTAATCGAAGATTAAAGGGTTAGTTCAACCAAATATAGGAAAGGAAAATATTTATTTACCCAGCCACAAAAAAAAAAAAAAATCCACTGTAAATGGAGTGACTTGTTTGAAAAATGGTTTGGAGATTTATTTACTGCCACACACAAACTTACAACGCAACAATAAATTAATTTTAGGGAAGCAGCATGGATTTAAAAAAAAGCACCAATTACAGTATTAATTAGAGATTAACATATTTGTTATTGTGCAATTTTATTTATTTTAGGTTAAATGTGTTAGTCGTTTTAATTAATTGACTTTATGTATCTCTATTGTTACATTCATTTACTTTTTTTCATTTTTACAAACTAAATATATTGTTCTTAATAATTACCATAATTTATATATTATATTATATTATATTATATTATATTATATTATATTATATTATATTATATTATATTATATTAGTAAGAATATGTATAAGAAGACATTTTGGAGCAGGTCCAGTGCCCGTTTTTGGAAATTGGTAAAGAGACATTTTTGACTAAATGTTCCTTATACATATCTGTATCTACATTGGCATTTGGTTAAATAGTTACAAGACATGTGGTTTGTAGACTGAGGGCACTTTTCATTTTCCTTACTCCTTTTTAATATCTAGCTTCAACAATGGCTTTGGAATGTGTTGTTTAGCTGTAATGTCAATTTTCTACACAAAAAAAAAACTTCACAAAAAATAAAATAAATCTCTGGTGAACAAACAAATGAATGAACCACTTATTTGACACGTGATTTGTAGAATGAGGGCACTTTTCTTTTTTAATATAAAGCTTTTTTCTGAGTTTCTTCTGTTATTAGAACAATGGTTTTGCTCTGTGTCGAGCAGAGAGTTGTAGTTTGTCTTGTTTAATTTATTGTGTCGTGTTTACTTTTGTTTTGTTATTGTTTTTTTAAGTAAAATAACAGTGGAAAAACAGCTTTTGGACACCGTTGCTCTGAAAAAAAAAAAAAACACACACACAAAAAATTCAATATATGTGGTGAACAGACCCTTTAAAACTCGTCAATAAAGATTCTCGGCTTTTTCGCACACAAACACGTGAGTGAACATGAAAAGAACGACGAATGAGCGGGTGAACGGACGATCAGACATCACTGACACTGTGGTACTGCTCAGGCGGTGCCGGAAGCTACAACAGGAACCATCATGCACGGATCTCGCTCTGATGAGTCCAGCCATGCAGGAGCCGCCTCTATGTGCACTCAAAACATCACCGCTGACCTCAGCTGGACTCGCTAAACATGGATCGGTTTGGTTTTTTCCGTCTCCGGACTGTGAAAATCCAAATGTTTTTAAAGGTTTCGCAGCCGTGGCGGCGGCTGTTTTGAGTGGACAAGCAGGCGGAGCAGCTTCTCCAGCCAATCATCATCAAGCTTCCCGGGAACGACCTCTCCATGACCTCCAACCTACAGCCACCCCCCTCCCCCCCCTCAACCCTGTATGAAACGACGACAATAGTCCAGATGGGTGGAGAGGGACAGAGAGGAAACATGGGCAGGTGCGCAGCCCAGACAGAAAACAGGAAGTGATGTAAGGGCGGGGGTGGGGGGGGGGGAGGGGATACTCGTCATTAACAGGAAAAACATACCAAGTCTAGAACAGAGATAGCTGGGACAGCAGTCTGCTGCTGAAGAAGAAGAGAACAAGAAGAAAGAGTGAGAGGAGGAAAGGAGATAAGGAGGGAGGAAAGGAAGTTACCCAAATACTGAAAAAGGAAGGTGTGGAGGATTCAAAAACAAAAAAAAAAAAAACTGGCAAAAAGAAAAGTAAAGGAGGGAAGAAACTGAGGAGAAAAACAGAAATAAGGTAAAGGAGAGGGAGGTCAAACAGTAAAGTGAAAACATTTTTTCACTGCTCTGATTAACGGCTGTTTAAAGGCTCCGTCATCCACCGGGTTTAAATCCCACAACTGTATCAGCGGGTCACATGATCCTCAATAAAAACAAAAAGGCCCAATATGCAACATTGTGTCTGACGAGATACCAGGAAACAAGTGTTACCTTTATAAATATGCATATGTCTTAAATAAAAAGAGCCACGTCACACTCCTCCTCTGTGTGAAAATATCAACATGCTGCCTTTAAATGGGCTTTTATTTGATTAACTGAGTTCATAAAACAAACACATTTGAACAATCCCGTCTTACTCATGACACGTTAACTGAAATTTCTCTGAAAAGCCCCAAAGTCAGATTAGGACCAAATCCACGATAAAATAATGTTAAATCAAACTCATTTAGTATTAAAGTTGCACTAAAAGAGTTGCACGGACTTTGAAATTGTTTTTAAATTACATTTTTTTTTGTGTTAGTAACAAAAAAGTTACATTTATCATTAAGCCAGAGTTTACTTAGATCTGATCTGCAATTAAAAACTGTAAAATATACTGTGAAGATGACGGAAAGTACGTTGAAAGCAAAAGAACACTCTCTGGATTGTACTTCCAACGAAATCTCGTTCTTTGCTTTGAAAAAAATGAAATAAAAGGCTTCAATCAAGAAGAGTGTTAAAATCACGGCTCCAACTCTTTATGTCGGCTGTCATTGGCGACCGTCCAGAATAGCTACGATAGCTAACTAGCATCGGCTGACACAATCAGGGCTGCGACTGACGACTTCTTTGTTAGTGGACTAGTCACAAACTACTGAGATGATTAATCCATTAATCAATAGCATTAAAAAAAGTGGTTTGAGTTCAATTCATGCAGTCTAGAAGCGCAAAAGGCAGTTTCAAGTAATTACCAAGTTGTCCAGCAGAGGGTGCCCTCTGTTTGCGATGCCGTTTTTCGACAACATCAGCGATGTCATCTGTTCTGAACCGACAGTTAAACTCATCAACTAAAGTTTGTTGTCAATTTTTGTTGATAACCTCAACTTATCGTTGCACTTGTTGACCAGTGGCGCTCAAATATTGCATATTGGACCTTTAGTAAGTAAACGTGACTATAATAAAAAAATCTTTAATTCACATTTTTTAGCAAAACTACACTGCAGCACTTTTATCAGTTATTTTATTCCTATAAATTCAAAAAATCAAGTTAGAGAAATAAAATAAAAGGTTTGACCAAATCATTAAGTTGTGATTCAAAAAATATAAATTATTAATGGTTTAATTAAATTGTCCTGGTCATAACTCAAATTACATGGAGGTTAAAGGGGATTTATATGATTTCACTATAGAAAACTTCCATGTATCACTTGCTATTAAGTGATAAAACCTGAACATTAAATTAAATGCAATTTATATTTAGTTATAAACCGCTCATCATTAACCACAGCCCAGTCACTACAACCTGTGACACATTAACAAACTTACTGAAAAATAAAAAAGCTGAAACTGCAGCACTTTGAACACTTCACATTCCCCAGAAATCACAAACATAAATAAAGACGTCATCAGCGTAGAGTCAGGATGCTGAGAAGCTCGTAGACCATAGACGCTGTTGCTATGCAACACGACACTTATGCTGCATTTACATTATATGGGGGGGGGGGGGGGGGAGCAATNGAGACATATATTTTCACTTTCACCAGTTTAATCAAACTGTTTACTGAATTATATATTTTTTTATAGTTTGTGCTCAATGTTTTAATCCATACACTGACATAAGAAAGTGCCATATGATGGGAATGCAGCATTAACAGCATCCTCGCTCGGACCCGCCCCTCCAACCCTCCAGCCAATCAGATTTAAGCAGCTCAGCATGGCAAAGCGATGAAAGAAGCATGTTGCAGATGCACATTGCAGGACATTCATATAGAGGGGGCGCTGTCACAGGGGAATCCACTTCCACTCCTAGCATTTATTTTTTGGCCTGTGTCCCCATCAGCCTGATTTCCTGAGGCTCCGCCTACAGGTGTTTAACTTCTGAAGAAAAACATTGACATTAATGTTCCTGCCCCTCCCTCCCTCCCTCCTCCACCACCCCCCCGTCTCACCCTGGCTCTCTTCTCGGCCTCCAGCCTCTGCATGATCATCATGGTGTCCACGTCCTCGTCGTCCTCCTCCTCGTCGTCTTCGTCGCTGTGCTTGGACTCCTGCAGTCGTTTCTGGAACTGCCACTCCAGCATCAGCTTCCTCAGGCGGTCGCTCTCCTCCGCTGTTCGCTCCGGCTTGGCCTGGAAAAATAAGGTTTTCAAATTCAAATCGAGTATGGGGATTAAAGCATGAGCATGAGAATGAAGGAGAACGTCAAACTGTGAGGGGCAGCAGTACAGCTCCAGTCGGCTGTACGTTATTATTAGAAGAAGAAATAACAGAGCTGATATTTTCATTTAAATCCATCATGTATCTGTCTTTTTGAACTTGTTAATTACAGCGTGTGCTGCTGAGCCCTTGAGGGTTAAATAAATAGAGGATAAAGTGGTGAGTAAATATAATCCATTATGAAATGAATACAGATGCAAAATAAAAAGAAAAAAATGTGCACTGTGTGTGATATAATGGTTGAATATTTTGTTTGTTTTTTTCAGAGGAAGTTGAAAAGCTTCACTAAGCTCGCTCTGTATGTATCATATACAGGTCGCTGTGCATTAGCTTAGCATTAACGCTATAAACCCGGGTAAACAGCTAGCCTTGGATTGTCGGGGCATCAAAATGTCCGACATATAAAAATGTCAAACCAGTCCTTTAACATAATCAATGAAGACTCATTTACGCTGTAATTAAAAGACATAAATTTATTTTAAATGATGTGGCCATCACTGCCCCAAACATCCACTAGGGTGCAGCACAGAGCTATGACTCTGTGATAGGAGGAGGATGTAATAATGTACCATAATTAAAGAGGCAATATCAGACTCTTATTGGTGTTGGCAAGTTTCCTAATATCTTGCACACTTCCTCCTAAATAATTCTGCCAACGTAGAAATTCCCCGCCGCCTCGTATTAGCTGTTGGCTACACTGCCCCCTCATGATTTCCGGCGGTACTGCTCCACTTCGTTCATATCTTAACCTCTCATGAGACGTGCATGCGTACGTACGTCCGGTCGTGCATGAATGAGTCTGGACGTGCGTCTTTTCAGCGTGCGCTCACCTGCAGCTCCTGGATCTCCTTGTCCAGCATGTCCACGATGTGAAGCTGCTGCTGCTTCTCGGCCTTCTCGCGGGCGTCCCTCTTCCACGGGTCTGGAGACAGACTGTCGCTGGACGTCAGCTCCTCCTTGCTGATGGTGATGTACTGCAGGTCCCGCCGCTCGATGGTGCGCGGCTGCTGCTGCGGTAGCAGCTCCCTGATCACCGTGTCCATTCCTATCAATCACATTAAGGCTCACTATTCACTAAAACAAGACTTTTCTGTGCGTGCCTATTTGCGTATTTTTTTGAAGGACTGCGTATTACCCGCTGGGTTGGAGGCAGTGGCAGGTGGAGGAACAGCTGACCGCGGCAGGCTGGACAGCTTCTCCGGTCTGGATGGGGGAGGTTGGGGTTGAGGGTGCGGGGGCAGATACGGCTGAGGTGGAGCCATCGAAGCCATCGGCGGCTGGTGGTGAGGAGGAGGCATGACTCCTCCGTTGTTGTGAGGTTGGACGGGCATGACAGGGTTGGCCCGGATCTGACCCAACTTCCTCTCCTGCTCCCTCCTCTTCCTCTCCCTGGGAAATAATCATTAACTGCATCAAGCGTCGGCTGGTATCAATACATTTTTAAATGTTACAATTGCTGCGTGTAACTTTTAATTTAAAATAACTGTCCATTGAGTTCCATTGCTTGATTAGTTAAATTTGTGCCACAGACAGGAAGTGATTCCTTTTATGTCGAGTTTGACTGAAAACAAAGAATCCCAGGCGGGAAACTTTTGGAAGAGAATTCTTCAAATTCTTATGCTTTCATTAAAAGTTCATCAGTACAATCTCTTATCAATAATCTCTGCTGCTGCGTATAAATGACACCGTAGTTCTATAAACATGACATAACTGATTCTAAACTTGACACCACTGTTGTATATTTGCTCCTGGTCTCTCTCGTCTGCCCCCCATTTTCCTCTCACCCCAACCGGTCCAGGCAGATGACCGCACATCTTTGAGTCTGGTTCTGCCAGAGATTTCTTCCTGTTAAAAGGGAGTAATTTTCTCTCCGCTGCCCTCTAGTGTTTGCTCATTGTGTGAACTGTTGGGTTTCTTTTCTCTCTGTAATATTGTAAAGGTTTTGGCCTTACTATGTACAGAGCCTTAAGATAACGTATGTTGTGATTTGGCGCTATACAATTAAATTGAAATTGTTCAGCTGTTTAATGGCATAAACGCTGCTTATTCCCACCCACCTCTGCTCTGCTGCTATATACATACAAACACTCCCTCAGTCAGGTCTGATAGTATTGCCTGTCAGAGCACATTCTCTGTCCATAACATCAACAGCAACAAAAAAAAAATCACCAAAAGTTCTGCACTGCAGCTTTTAAGTCGCGTTAATGACGTTACCTCTCCTCCTCCAGCCGCGCTTTCTCCTTCTCATACCAGCGCTGCTGCTCCTCACGTTTCTTTCGGTCTGCCGCCTGCTGGGCTGCAGCAGGTGTGACGGCAGAGGGAGGCGGAGGCAGCGGCAGCTCAGGCTGAGGGTCGTACGGGTCGTAGGCGTCCGGGTAAGCGGCCGGCGGCGGAGGTGGAGGCGGGGGCAGATCGGAGCGCGAAGGCTGCTGGACAGTGTGAGGCGGGACAGCGTGTGGGGTGTTGGGTGTCTTCCACCGGCCCGGCCCGGTCTTGTGGTTCCCGCCCTTGTTGGACGAGGACGAGGACGCTGAGAAGTTGAGGTGCTCCTGGCTGGACGTGGACGACTCCAGCGAGGAGGACACCTGCGGCTGAGGGGCCCAGTGGTCTGGACCTCCAACGCCTGTGGACACAAAGGACATGTTCAGACTCCTTTAGGACACATTTATGACTCTTGTCAAGTGTCTTCTGTCTGCACAGATGCAACACAATTATTTTAAAGCAAAACAATTTCTTGATACCAGTCACGTCGACCGTCCTTAGCTATCAATGTTACTGTATTTTTATACTGTCTGAAATGTAAACAATAGTACTAAGTTCAGGTGTTACGTAAGCCACCGCCAGTTTTAAACAAATATCACTGGCCAATATGGCCAAATCCAACTAAAAAAAAAAGTCAAAATAGGATTTAAACAGTTTGGTAAAATTGGCAAAAAAAAAAAGAGTAAAACAACATTTTTGGAACAAAATTTGATCAAATATTTTGAAAACAATATCAAGAGACCATTTTGATGGTTAAAAAGACTTTCTCCACAAAAAGTGAAACATGTAAAAGAACAAAAACCTTTCTGCTTTTATAATACATACATTATATACATTGCGGTATATCATTAATCTAAAAATAGATTAAGAGGGAAAAACATTAACATTTCCTTAACAGGAATACAGAATAACATCCAGTGACACTCTGCGCCTTCGTCCTCTCTTACCTCCTCCTAGTGGACCTCTTGGGTAGTCCAGATCTCTGTGCTGGTAGTCCAGATCCCGATGCTGGTAGTCCTGCTGATAGTGTGGCTGCATGCGCTCGTCGGGCCTCATGCCCCCTGGTGGAGGATACAGGTCCTCCTGAGAGTGGTTAACCCGCTACAAAGTGATGAAGAGGAGGAGGATGAAGTGCAGAAATCTGAGTTTTAATCTTTCCCTAATTTGTTTTGCCCTTAGATCTTATCTTGGGGAATTAATAGAGTATTTTTTTTGTAGTTTTTCTTGTTTTACCAATTTCTTTTTGTATTCTATTTTTTGTATTCTAGTCATGGACTCAGGAGCATCTGTAAAATAAGACCAAGCGACCTTTTAGTCCTCGATGCAACAAATTCACAAGGCACATGTATCAGAGCCACACGAGGAAAAAAGTCTTTCAGACTCATCTTTAAATCCCAAGAATTTGGTCATGAAATCTCAAGAAACTTGGCCCAAAATTCTAGTTTTTTACTGCTTTTTGATCTATTTTTTTTAAACTTTTCCCATTGAAAATGAGTGAAGACATTCAAATCAAAGGCAGAAAAGGATGGAAATTCCATCTTTGCCCATCCAGTTTACAGAATTAGCAGTAGTGAAGTCATTGACGATGTACAGCTTTTATCTTTTTTGTTTTAGTTTAGAAAAGCTATAAAAAAAGAGAAAAACCTCACAAAATCTGCTGAATTTGACAATAAGCTGGAAAAAAAAATCACAGGTATGTGCTCATCTGTGTGTGATGCTGCTCTACCTGCATGCTGTTGTGGATGTTTTCAACCACAGGGAGGCGCTCTCGGTCGTCCATGCCCTGCCAGTGCTGTGCGGGACCCTGGCCAGGCCCGACGACCCGATCCTGACTCTTGGAGGCCGGGATGGTGAAGTACTCTCTGGAGTAGGTCTGGGTGGGGATGGGATAAGCTTCTGGACGAGGAGGAGAAGGTTCATCCTGAGGAACAAAAAAAATAAATAAATAAATTTAAAAAAAAAAACACAGATATTAACACGCGTGATGACGAATCATCAGGAGCTGAAAATAAAACACAGAAAATGATCGTCTCTCATCCCTGTTCTCGACACCCGGGTGTCGCTCTGCTGGAACATTCCTCACCCAGACGTCAGTGGCTCCAGTCGTGCGGTTACTTACGTCTGCACACAGGTTGCCCGTGGAGACGGAGGTGATCTTGGTGCCAGGTCCTCCGGGGTAAACCGCTTTCCCTGCAGGACTCTGACTCTGATCTGAGGACAAACGAGAAGCGTTCAAGTGAAAGATTTAACAAATAAACACGACAAAATACTGTCTTAAACAATAAATTAGGGACATCTGGTTTACTTAGTGATTTTTAAGATTGTTTTAAGAAAAAAAAACATCAGAAAAAAAAAAAAAGATAAATATTATTTTTAGATTATTTTCTAGTGATCAAGTGACACGTGCAGTTTTAGATTTTCTTCCTGAAAAACGATTTTCTTAAGGCACCAAAATAATGTGAAAGGATAATGAAGAAAGGCATAATAACCTGCAAAAGGTGTTATTAAGCTCATGTCATTTATGTTTTAACTGATAAATGAAGACACCAGACTCAAATAATGGTTGAAAACGAAATAAAATATCAAATGACTCCTTCAGTTTCAACAATAAGTGATCCAAATTTACCAACAGTAAACTACTGATGCAATAATTAATGGATTACTACACTGATCAACTATTTTGATTACTGGGTTAATTGATTTGAGTATTCAAATATTGCACCTTCCTAAATGTGAATATTTTCTGGTTCTTTTGCTCCATGTAACAAAAAAATCATAAAGACAAAACCTTTTCCAGGTTTTCTGACATTTTATGGACCAATCAAGAAGTTAATTAATCAGGGTAATAATAACAAATTAATCAATATGGTATAAAATCAGAGTTGCAGCCCTTACGTAAAACAAACAAAGTTTCCATGACAACAGAATTTAAAATCGTTGTCCGTGTTGTTGCCGTGCACAGATTCGGGACTTACTGGCTACGTTGGGGCTGGAGCGGTGGTCGGCTCGGTTCTTGAGGAGCCGGTCTTCACTGCTCATCTTCTTTGGTTCGGGGTAACAGTCCCAGCCGGGCTGCGGACTCTCCGGAGAGCCGTTCTGCACCGAGCTGTTGTACAACTCAAAGCCTTCGCTCTTTGGTCGCAGTTTCCCGTTCTTATCGCGGCCTCGGTCGGCTGCTGCGAGAGACAGAAGACGGGGTTTTATTAAAAATATCTTGTAAAAACTTAAGCTTTTCCCACCGGGAAGTGACAGATTCATTATACTTGTCCCTTTCATTGACCACACACATTTAATAGTAAGTGGTTTTCCACCTGTTTGTGAGGCTTAGCAGCTTGTGAATTACCTCAGGATGTGCTGACTGCAGATTTATCACACAGGTGACACAGTATATGACCCACGTGTGAAGGCAACACCAATGTGGAGTTCCATTCTAAATGCATCATCAACAGCTGGAGCAACAGTGAAGGATGGGATGATATATAAATGTCATGTTATGGTTATCCCGGCAAAAATAACCGTAATCGACTATTTCATTACAGTAACAGAATGATCAAATCTTACATTTGGTTCATCAATAGTGTTTTTTGTATCCAGGATGAAATACATATTATTATATTATGTAAGTGAACAAAGTAAAAAGAAAGCCTTATAAAGTTGATAATAATAATTAATCCTGGTGATTTAGACTGCCTGAAAAGATGGGGGCTCCTTCTCCATGTAAAAAAAAAAAAAATCTGATTACCTCATTTACAATTATCCTAAAAATGTTATTTCACCACAAACAACTTATTTTAATGTTTAGCTAAACTTAGACTGCAAATATTAATAGATTATTAATCTATTACTAAATTAATCCTCAACTATTTGGATATTGACCAATCTGAGTATATATTTTTATAATTAAAATTTCTCTCGTTTTTCAGCTTCTCAACTGTGAATATTTTCTGGTTTCTTGTTTCACATAAAGAAATCATTAATTTTTGGTTGTTGGATAAAAAGCAAGCTACTTGAGAAAATCATCACTTCAAGACATTTTTCAACATTTTCTGACATTTTATGAACAAAACTACTACTCAATTAATCAAGAAAATAAGGTAGAGTTTGATCGATTATGGTTATTTCCTTCCTTCCCCCCCCCCCCCCAAAACTGTGCATCTCAAAGTGAAGCTCTCTAAAACACAGTGACATTAATATCATCACATAACACAGAAAATAAACTAATACTCCTAATGAAGTGAGTAAACCTCAAGGTTTGGGAAACACTGATCAACATATTTCAACATTTTCTGACATTTTATGGGCTGCACAACCTAATAATTAAGCGTGAAAATAATCAATAGATTCATCGCTTATCAATAGTGTTGATTTTTCAAGGTGTCGTTTGTACAAAAAAAGACTCTGCGGTACAGAATGTGTGTAAATGCGGCCACAGAAAAACGAAAATCACAACGACATTTAGTGTATTACGACATAACACGGAGAAAATAAACGAATCCCCTTTAATTAAGGACTTTTGAAACACGAGGAAGTGACGTTGGCGATTATTTGCTCAGCCTCTGTGAGCTGCTGCCTCCTCCTGCACTCACATTTGCTCCTGAATGTTACGTTCATAAAGAATGAGCCGCGTCTCTCGCAGTCTGGTGGTTAAACTTCACTCGCTGGACTGTCTGGGAAAAACACTGTGGTCGAGGGAATTTGGGAGAAACACCCGTTGTCGTAAGCGTCATCCTGCACCACAGAGAGCGGCACCACAGACCCAAACCCGGCGAGAAGACTTCCTTAATGGACCTAAGGCCACATTCCAGCAGACAAAGAGCAGCAGCAGCAGCAGCAGCAGCAGCAGCAGCAGCAGCAGCAGCAGCAGCGACCAGACGACACAGTAAACTCTGAACCGTGTTCATGTGTGGAAGCTTTTCAGACTCTGACACACAGTCTTTATGTCTGACAACAAGGACACAGTGTCTCTGCTGCTTCTCCTCCATCATCCACAAATTACTCCCATTAACCATCAATGCAACTCACAATAGCCCATTCATTACCACTTCAAGGAAAAAAAAAAAATCTTTTAACTGCAAAAATGTTAATTAAATTTATGACGATGTGACATTTAAAACACTTTTAATTATTTTTTATATATTATAGAATTTAAGGAGATTACGCTTTGTAATATTAAGGAAAAACAGGATGTGAAATATGTGAATTACTTTTCTGATAATTGGTTTCTTAATAATTAAATCCAATTCAGCCTTTTGAAGGCTCCACATAACAAAGAAATCATCATTTCCAACACCCGGGTGACACATACGGACATTTAACAGCTCGACAGATTAAACAATTATGAAAACAATCATAAGCTGGAGCCCTAGTTATTTGAAATTAAATGTTTATGAAGTGGACACAATATGAAATGATCCCAGCTGCAAATAACAGCCGTTTTGATTAAATTAACAACTCAACAAACGGTCCTAAATCATACAAAAAAGACACAAAGACAGAAGATAAACTGAAGTCATATTAAGAGCAATAATAAAGAGTCGAGAATAAAGCCTGCAGGTGGCAACTAAAATGATCTTGTATACAAACATAAACACAGTAAACAAGAGTGTAAACATGACAAAGTCACGTGTGCTCACCTCTGGGCATCATGGGGCTCGGCTGGTTCAGCAGAGTGGCCAGGCCGTG
This sequence comes from Brachirus orientalis, assembly GCA_016785285.1. Taxonomy (NCBI): domain Eukaryota; kingdom Metazoa; phylum Chordata; class Actinopteri; order Pleuronectiformes; family Soleidae; genus Brachirus; species Brachirus orientalis. Next base: position 6,596,707 of record JAFBJR010000160.1, on the reverse strand, counting down.
GTAAATGGCTCCCTGTTTGGCAACTTCCAGAGTCACGACCGAGCCGGTCCTCGTCATCAGCTCCGCCGCCCTGAGAGAGAGACAGACAGACAGACAGACAGACGGGGGGAGAGAGAGAGAGAGAGAGAGAGACAGACAGACGGAGAGAGAGAGAGACAGACAGACAGACGGGGGAGAGAGAGAGAGAGAGCGGCTGGTTCAGCAGAGTGGCCAGGCCGTGGTAAATGGCTCCCTGTTTGGCAACTTCCAGAGTCACGACCGAGCCGGTCCTCGTCATCAGCTCCGCCGCCCTGAGAGAGAGACAGACAGACGGGGGGAGAGAGAGAGAGAGAGAGAGAGACACAGAGAGAGAGAGAGACAGACAGACGGAGAGAGAGAGAGAGAGAGAGAGACAGACAGACGGAGAGAGAGAGAGAGAGACAGACGGGGAGAGAGAGGGAGGGGGGAGGGAGAGAGAGAGAGAGACGGGAGAGACAGAGGGGAGAGAGAGAGACAGAGGGGAGAGAGAGAGAGAGACAGACAGACAGACGGGGGGAGAGACAGACAGACAAAGAGAGGGGGAGAGACACACAGAGAGAGAGAGAGAGACAGAGGGGAGAGAGAGACAGGTGGGCAGACAACGAGAGAGACAGACAGAGAGAGAGACAGACAGACGGGGAGAGAGAGAGAGACAGACAGACAGAGAGAGACAGACAGACAGAGAGGGAGACAGAGGGAGAGAGACAGACAGACAGAGAGGGAGAGAGAGAGAGACAGACAAAGAGAGAGAGAGAGAGACAGAGACAGAGGGGGAGAGAGAGACAGACAGACAGACAAAGAGAGAGAGAGACAGAGGGGGGAGAGAGAGACAGACAGACAGACAAAGAGAGAGAGAGAGAGCGAGAGAGAGGGGAGAGAGAGAGACAGACAAAGAGAGAGAGAGAGAGACAGAGGGGAGAGAGAGACAGGTGGGCAGACAAAGAGAGAGAGAGAGAGACAGACGGGGAGAGACAGAAAGAGAGAGAGACAGACGGGGAGAGACAGAGAGAGAGACAGACGGAGAGACAGAGAGAGAGACAGACAGACAGACAGAGAGAGAGAGAGACAGACAGACAGGGAGACAAAGGGGGAGAGAGAGAGAGACACAGACAGAGAGGGAGGGAGAGAGAGAGAGACAGACAGAGAGAGAGAGAGAGACAGACAGACAGACACAGAGAGAGAGACAGACACAATTTTGGATAAAGAAAATCAGCACGACAGGACATTTAGCTCATATTAGGCTTTTTCATATTTAACTGTTATTTTCTTGATTAATCAATTTGTTGTTTTGATACATAAAAAAGTTGATCAAACCTCAAAACGATATCTTGTTTAGTCCACAAACCAAAATTACTCACTTTTAATGATTTCTTCAGAAAACATTCACATTTAAGAAGCTAAAACAATTTAAAAAAAACACTCAAGCTGGTCATCAAATTATCAAAATACTCAAATATTAACTTAATAATCAACCAATCGTCGCAGCCCTGGCACAATTTGAATATTTCTCTCAACAAAAAAACTATAATATTCTTCGTTTTTTTTTACCTCTCTTGCGATAGGCCGACCAAACTCCGCCCGTCAACGCTCAACAACTGGTCACCTGCAGCCAAACGACCGTCCTGCGAATACAACAAACACACACACATACCACAGGATGAGTCACACTGTACAAGTTCTCCCTCATTCAACACAAATCCGTCTGGTCTCCAGTGTTTCCGTACGAACCATGTCAGCGGCTCCTCCTTTGACGACGGACTTGATGTAGATGCCCAACTTCTCCTGACCAGCACCCTGAAAGAGACAGAGACTGTTTGTAAAACAAACAACTGGGGACTGGATTTGGAAATTAATAATTGCTATAAACGGCGGCGCAGACCTTCTGCGAAGCGCACACGCACTATACCTCTATTTGGATGACGGACTGTTCAAAGTTTAAAGGACATATACAATTCAAATGTTTATGTGCTGTTTGTATAATTCGGAAGTGTGCCATTATTACGTTCCACCAGTAATAATTGTGGACTAATTGATGTTTGTATGTGGTTCTTGGGTGTGCAAGTCAAATTCCTCGTGTGTGTTTTCACATACCTGGCGAATAAATTCTGATTCTGATTCTGATTCTGATTCTGAAACCCAACTAGCAAATCAGCTTTGTGCTCCGTCTCGGAACTATGTCTTGTTAAGACTAATCAAGCTCCGCAAGACGGTGAGGCCCCTAAACAGTGGAATGATCTGCACACTATGGCACAATTGCAGCACGGCTCTGCATGGCATGGCACGGCTCCACTTGTTTTTTTTTATTTTATTTTCCACCAGTGATAGTACCTGGTACTTTTTTAGCACCTGCTCTGTCGAGGTTGCAGCCGAGCTGAGCCGATACTAAAATGTGACGTGGACAGACTGCCGGCCACTGATTGGTCGGAGAGCGTCGTCACTGTTAGAGTCACGAGACCAATCAAAGCGAACAATGCCGAACTGTAGATCAGTTAAAAAGACTTAAAAATCCCGAAAACATGCGTTAATCTGCAACATTTAACAAGGACATTTGTAAAATGTCCATATTTAACAGAGGAGTCTAGTGTATTTAGCGACAGCACTGCTGAAAGACGGAGATGGGGAGCCCAATCACAAGCCGTTCAGCCGTATTTCAGTTCAGTGACCGGTCAAGCAGGAAGGACTGAACGATAAAGTGAACAAATCCTTTTAATTAACTGATTCTAATGATTCACTACAAAGAAAACAACTGCTTGACGTCGTGCTCTGTGGTCCAGGTGAGCTGCGACTGCTCTGGATACAAATTATAGTTTTCATGCAACTCCAACACTTAACCCGACACAGTGATTCACACTGTGTGGTCTCCTGCTCACCGTCGGTCTACAGAGGCTGCAAGAAAATTTTAGTAGGACCGGGAATTTAAAAAGCACAGAGAGACATTTATACACAAAGATCCAAAAGAGTGGACACTGAACACAGCGAGATCACAAAACTGTGGTTTCCCGAACACCTGGCTTCTTTAATCTAGCGCGCAACAAGTTCACCGAGATGTCGGACTGAAACATTTACGGAGGAAAAGCTGCAGTCAAGCACAGTTACGTGTGATTTTTAAGTTCCCCGCTTCTACTGTTGGCTTTCTTCGCGTCAAAACAATCTATACGACCACTGGAAAATAATCTGTGTTTGCTTTATGTCGCATTACGTTCCGTGACTCCAACCCCGTCTTTACAAAGCAACAAAGAAACGAGCTGCAGTTAAATCAAAAACCACGATTAATGTCAGTGTCAGTGCCAGTCCAGAGCTTCTGTGTGTGGTTTTTCTGTGAAGTGGGAGGCGGTTTACTGCACAGCAGAGACGCTGGCACATCATCAGACACGTTGCGCGCGTTCTTTACCGTCTTGACATCCTTTATCCTCAAAAGTTTTGTGCAACAGCATTTCTGGGAAACCTTCCTCAAACGCTGCAGTAAATATTAAACTAGATTTTCACTTTAACGCCTGGACTATTAAAGGCAGCGCGCGGTTTTCTTTTAACTGAAGATGAACAAATAAATTTACTTATTTTGCTTTTAAAAAAGGGATTCATTTCAGACTTTCTTATAGTTTTGAGGCAGCTTTAAAGGAAAAACACAGCTGAGGTCCAGATGGCGAACACACAACCTAGACATTATGAATCACAGCGTGTCTATAAAGTTGCTTTATAAAGTCCTAATTGCTGCCATTCGTCAGACATGGCGACGTGGCACCGGGAGCGTGCGAATGAAGCCACAACTTGTTAAAAACAGAGGAAGGGGTTACGCTCAGGTTAATGGCTCCCTCACTGTTTACAGGTCATGTTTAATAACTGTTTCAGCAGCCGTGGAGGAGAGGGTGAAGACAGAAGTGGTGAAGCACTGTAATGGTTGTTTATGGTTTCTCCAGGATTAGAGAACACAACTATAAATCATAATCTAATCCTGTTTGACTGAGCGTTGGAGAGGCTGCTTCAGCTTAGGAAAGTCTCAAAGGTAAACACAGCACAGTGATCTGCTCAATCTAACCAACAATATGTGGAAATGTGGAACTTTATTTTTCTAAAATAGTCTTAAAACACTACAGTAGTGATGCATTGGAACATTACGAGCTTAAAAATCATTTTAAAAAAAAAATGTAAATGTAGTGGAGAAACCTATATGAATTTATAGTATCTATAAAATATGAAAAAGAAATCTTCACATTAACATTTCTTATATACAGTGGATAGGTAAAACAACATTAAAAAAGGATGTTCCCGCAACAGTATTAAAACACAATATTTCAAAAATGCTGAGTCACAATAGTAAAACACACCACAGGAAAATGCTGTGTCAGAATGAGCGCACAAGAGCTTAAAAACACGTCATCACAATGTTAAAACACACCAAAACAGCTTAAAAATTCCATGTCAGGATGTCCCCACAACAGCTTCAAAATGCTTTGTCACAGTATTAAAAACACACCAGGACGTCCCCACAACAGCTTAAAAATGTTGTGTGATAGTATTAAAAACACACCAGAACGTCCCCACAACGACTACAAAATGCTTTGTCACAGTATTAAAAACACACCAGAATGTCCCCACAACAGCTTAAAAATGCTGTGTCATAGTATTAAAAACACACCAGGATGTCCCCACAACAGCTTCAAAATGCTGTGTCATAGTATTAAAAACTCACCAGAATGTCTTCACAACATCTTAAAAACGCTGTGTCATAGTATTAAAAACACACCAGAACGTCCCCACAACGGCTACAAAATGCTTTGTCACAGTATTAAAAACACACCAGAATGTTCCCACAACAGCTTAAAAATGCTGTGTCATAGTATTAAAAACACACCAGGATGTCCCCACAACATCTTAAAAACGCTGTGTCATAGTATTAAAAACACACCAGGATGTCCCCACAACATCTTAAAAACGCTGTGTCATAGTATTAAAAACTCACCAGGATGTCCCCACAACATCTTAAAAACGCTGTGTCATAGTATTAAAAACACACCAGGATGTCCCCACAACATCTTAAAAACGCTGTGTCATAGTATTAAAAACTCACCAGGATGTCCCCACAACAGCTTCAAAATGCTGTGTCATAGTATTAAAAACTCACCAGAACGTCCCCACAAACATGCCATGTCAGAGTTTTAAAAAATTCTGTGTCACAAATACCTACACCAACATAAAAAACAGTCACTGCAATTAAAAACATACCAGGATGTCACCACAACAGCCTCAAAACACGCGATATCACAAAATTAATTCACCACAATATTTTTACTTGACAACCTTATGTAGAGTCATTTCTGCTTCAATTATTTGTGAAAAACTTTTTGACTAAATGTTCAATTCAAACATTTGTTTCTTGTATAAAGAAAAGGGGGAAAAATAATAATTTGCCATGGTTTGCAAGAGTAAAACCTGCCATATTTTCTACAAGACAATAATAATAATAATCTACAGAGCATTTTAGTGAGAGAGAAGGACTTTTGTTGAGTGTTTTGTTGAGAATTGTGGAGATCAGTGTGTTCCTGCAGCAGGAACTACTTTTCAATGAGGGGGGGAAATATAAATATGACTTCAAACATGAGTTTTTCTTTTAAATTAACAATGAGCTTTGTCTTGACTTCTCAATACATTCCTAAAGCTTTTATTTATTTATTTATTTATTTTGCAAAAAGCAAACAGAATAGCATAAAAATAAAAGTCTTGTAATATTGAATTTGAATGTGTGAATCATAACATATGAAATGTACATCAAAACATAAAAAAAAAAGAAATAAATTCCTGTACATAAAATTTCCAAAGTTGTTGAAAGAATATTGACAAGTTGAATAAATTGGCATGATTGATGGTGTGAATAAAGTGTCAAAAAAGTTAAAATAGTTATGCCAAAGTCCATAGAGAAAAACAGCGTTTTTTAGCTCAAGGGGACGCAGGAGCTGCTGGTCTACTGCTGCCTCGTGCGGTGAGTTTGTGTCACTGAGTCAGATGTGAAAGAAGTATTTCAAGCGCCGAAGTCACACAATAACTTACTTGGACTTACTGATGGAGGCAGCAGTGAGATCAACAACTCCAGTGTTCTGTGATGTTAAAATCGCACATTTTCTCTATGGACTTTGGTGCAGCGGGAAGCGAGCGGTTTGCAGAGTGGACCAAAACTAAAGCAGTAGACATATTTTAAAGACAGCATACATGTTAGCTCATGTAAATACTATGTGAATGAATGAATGAATGAATGAATGAATGAATGAATGAATGAATGAATGAATGAATATTCTGGGCTTCCCACTGCCTCCACCATTCACAGATTTGTGTCCCACACAACAGCAGAAACCTTAAAACTATTTGACCCCAGTGTTTTTAGCTGTCTTTCTGCATAATACAGTATATATGTGTGTGTTCTTGTTGCAGAGTGAGGACCAAAGATTATAGAAACCCTACAGAGTGAGGACATTTTGACAAAGTGAGGACATTTTGTCTGGTCCTCACTTTATTTCACCCCTTAAAATGGCTTTTTTTTTTTAAATGGCAGGATTAAGACCTGGTTTTAGGGTTAGGGTTAGAATTGGGTTTAGGGTTAGTGTTAGGCATCCACTTGTGATGGTTTAGGGTAAGGGGCTAGGAAATGTATTATGCCTATGAGGGTCCTCACTTTGATAGGAATGCAAACGTCTGTGTGTGTGTAATGTGTCACAGTGAGGCTGGATTCATGCAAGCATGAATTTCCTGCAAGCGACATTAAAATGAGAGAAGAACAGTGAATCATTTCAACAGTTTTCATGTCTGTTGTTCATTACAGAAAACATTAAAGAGCCTCTGTTTGAGACGGAGCCACAGCTTCGTGCACTTACGCTGATGAGGAGCCGAAAGTGGGTGCAGGGACATTGGTGGGAATTTAGTGGAGCTTTAAAGATGTTGTTCTTTCCCTCAGTGTGAGAGAGCATTTAAATATTTAAATATACCATGGTGAAAATGAGCAGTAAAGTAAAGACACCCAGATATGTACTGTAGTGAACAAGATGTTATCCACCAGCCAAGAAGCAACTATAAGAATTAATTTTAATTTAAGTAAGTCATATTTGTGTCCACCAGATGAAATTTAAGACCAATATTTACTCCAATAGTTTAGTTTTAAGTTTCCACTCACCTGCTGATTTTGCCGTTTTAAAGTGACTGTTCAGGTTGAAGTGCTGACACAAAGTCAGTGCTGACTGATTCACTTTGTAAATCCCACCAAAGTCCACCGAGAAATTCAGCAATTTTCAAGTTCAAACGTGTTATTTTGTGACTTCAGCGTTTGAAATCTTCCATTCGGATTTACCTTAGTGACAAAGACTACACAAACAAGGCAGCAACAGACCAGCTGTTCCTGTGTCCCTGTGAGCTAAAAATACCAATATTTTCTATAGACAAAATCCAGTTTCCCAAATTCTCTATGGGAACTGTTAGATTTTGGTGGTTCTCAATACTTTGATGCCAGGATGTCTGCCAGGATCTCAACATCCTTCAACATCCTTGAGTGTTAACAAATGTACACTATAAAGGCCTTTCTAGTCTTTTCACACTTCAAACCTCCTTCCAGACAACCCCCTGCTGCTCACTGGCTGTACTCAGCTATGTGAAATATACATCCTCTGTCCTTTCACCCATCTTCAAACCTTCACAGTCTCCCCCCTAACCACACCTACAGACCTTCTCCTATTGGTTACACCTTCCTGACATACTCTGACAGGTAACACTCAGACTGAGAAACCACTCCCCCAAATGGAAATATAACTACTACTTCCGTTTCTTAGAATTCAGAGTTTTGCTTTGAGAGAACAGAGTTTTGCTTTAAGAGAACAAAGTTTTGCTTAGTAAAACTCTCCAGTTGTTATTTTTATTTGAGGACCGTCAACACATTGTGCATTGATGTTGTTTGTTCATTTTCCTGAATAAACGGATCTTTCGCCAACCGGCTTCCTTCGAGTCTTTTGCCTGAATCTGCAAGAAATCTTTTGGAGGAAAACAACAAGAAGTTTTCTTCACCCAACAAACAGCCGGAGTTTTTCAGAACCTACCTTTTAAACAATCATAACTCAGCTCATAACTGCAACAGCTACTATCATTTGATTTGGTGAATGATTAATTCCCAAGAAATGTTTGGTAAATGAATACACCTTAATTACACAATACATAAATCTTGGGTACAATTGAGCACATTTGTTCGGGGACCCAAAAACAACCTCCCGTGAACCATCTGTGGGTCCCGCCCCAGTCTTTGGGAATCGCTGTTTTTAACATTTAATATGTTGAACTACGTCTTTAAAGAGGAAAAGTTTCAGACGACTAAACTACAGTAGTTGCTGACACAAACTAACCAAGAAAACACAAGCAAAGTCCATGAGACAAACATCATGTCAATAAATGAAACTGAATTTGTCAAAAAACATGAATTAGATTAACTCACCCTTCGTTTTTTTTTGGGTTTTTTTTTGTTTTTTTTTTGGTTTTTTTTTAGTGTCAGAGTGATGCGACGACTTTCTCTGTTGGGAAGTTAACATTTACAGCGGAGCCACAGAGGTCAGAGAGGTCAGAGAGGGCACGGCCGTCACATGGCGCCTGATGTATGATACAAAAATTACCGCTAATGCAGACTGGCAGAAGATTACAGCTCACAACGTTCCCACAGCTCAACCTGCTTCTCTGAGGTTACAAACCACTTATCAAAGAAAGGGTGAATTAAAAGACAAGAGGTGTTCAAAGGCACCACACACACACACACACACACACACGATTGCACTTCTATCATAGTGAGGACCCTCATAGACATAATACATTCCCTAGCCTTAACCTTAACTATCACAACTAGATGCCTAACCCTAACCCTTACCCTAACCCTAACCTAAACCCAATTCTAACCCTAACCCTAAAACCAAGTCTTAACCCTGAAAAAGCCAAAATGTCCTCACTTTGTTGGAATTATACAAATTTTGGTCCTCACTCTGCAGCAAGTACAAGAACACACACACACACACGATTGCAAAAGTCTCCTTTTAAGGACTTTCCTTTTTAGACTTCTATTCATTTGAACAGACTAACCCGTGCTATACCTAACCTTAACCATAACCAGCTAATGTCCAACCATTAGGACCAGGTTTGGGGACTACTGGTCCTGACAAGGTCAGCGTTTATGAGTAAAACGTTTACGAATACAAAAACAACCACACGCACACACTTTCTGTGATTTTTGGTGGATTTAACATATGTGGACGTGTCCAGACAGCGGTTGATCGTCGTCTCCTCGATCGCTCCTTTCATAATTGTGCTGCGTCTGATGATATTTATGGCTTCTTATATCTGATAAATGCAAAATTGTGACTTCAATGCAACTGCAGTAACTCACTCACTCACTCATTTTCTACCGCTTTATCCACTAAGCGTCGCGGGGGGTGCTGGTGCCCATCTCCAGCTAACATGGGGCGAGAGGCAGGGTCACACCCTGGACAGGTCGCCAGTCCATCACAGGGCCACTGCAGTAACTTATCAGATAAAAACAGTAAGAAATGAGAAGAAATCTACACCAATAATTACTACTTGCTGGTCCGTAGTTGTTTCAGGAGGCACTGGGAGCTGAAGGGGTTTTATTTGGTTGCAGAATCTATGTCATTTTCATAAGGAAACAAAAAAGTGAGTAGGAATCTGGCTGGAAAGTGAGGAATCTGTAATCTTATATGCTTATACAGAAATAAATTTGAAGGACGGAAGCCTGTACTTCAGGTTTGTAGACATTGGCGGGTATTTCTATAAATGTTTATGTTTTCCTTGCCTGGCGGTGCAGCCTCTGTTTTGTTTTCAGAATTTGGCAAAAGAGAACCCGCGTGAAAGGCTGAGAGACAGAAGTCTAAACATGTGGCGAAGGGTTGTACGCCAGAATCAAACCCACACTCGGAGGATAGCGAGCTTTTCTAATGTTAGCAACATGTCCATGGCTGCTTTTCACAATACAAAGGTTAAAAGTTGTCAGTCAGAACCATCAATAAACAACACATTTTGTTTTTGTAACAGGACCTTGCACGTACATTGCGCGCAGTAAAAATCCAGCTTTTATAGGTAAGTATATATAACATTTTTTTTTTTTGTATTTATTTGGATGAATAATGCGAAAAGAGAGAAGAAACAGTGAGGGAGTCGAGGAGAGACGTGCATTAAATTGTCTTTCTGCTGGGAGACGAACCAATGTGACCATTCGCCAAAGGGACACACCTAAACATCTCACTCGTCATCATGGTAAGGTGTCCGTCCGTCCGTCCATGAATCACCATCTTCCACTGAAGACCTTCACTAAAGGGTTTGGACAGCTCTGCCATGAGAATGAATGAATGTCTCATGAGGGGACAGGACCGAGACACACCCTGTCCACCCTGAACAGTAGGGACGCACGACGTTGGACACTTCAGTATGAGTGTTTCAACTGGTAACAATATTTTTTCCCCCGACACCAACTGCAGAAGTCATTTAGTCTCTTCTGTAGTTCTAACCATAATATTTTACATAACTTTTATTTATTTAGGAGCCATTATCCAAACCTAATTTAGTCGTGGTGTGTTTGCCGACATCCGATAACACATTTCAAAGCAAATATCAGCCGATACCGATAATATCGTACATCCCTACTGTTCAGCTAATCACTGGAACATGTAAACTCTTTACAAAAAAGCCCAATCAAAACCGGGGATTCAAACAAAGGACCTTGTTGTTCTTTTGTTGGCGGAGTGGAATTATTTGGGGATATTTTTCTCACCTTTGTGTTCTTATTCACGTTATGTTAATATTATGCTGTTGTACCTGTTCAATTTTGATTCTGAGAGACAATTAAGTCCATGGCATGAATAAAAAGAACCTTGTTTCTGTGAAGTGCCAACCACCACACCGCCGTGTCACCTCGTCCACCGACACAAGGATTTGTGACGTATGGGAGTTCTATGTGGAAAGAAAAGTGGCTCAGCTCAAAACCAGGATAAAGTGCAAGTTCCTCCGTTTCCTGCAAGAACTGTCCCTGAATTTCCACACTAACCTGCCAAAAAAATCTTAATCCCACCACAGAGATACAGCAAACGCCAAGATGTACAAAGGTTCTCTTCACGTTGTAAACACCTCCTGCCCCGCAGCTTTACAGGAAAACCCTCATAAGTGTGTGTGTGTGTGCAGTACATCCTCCCATTGTTCCAGCCCTCACAGTGGGTCACTCTTTCATACTATTGTTCCACGTCTAGTTTTATTCTTACAGCAGCTCAAATACAATCGATACTTCAAACACACACACAGGGAAACAAAATGCAGCTTTTTTTGGGAGTTTGAATTTCACAGAGGAGGAAAACTTTTCTGACTCAAGTAATCTGTGTCCCCATTCTTCATTTAAACACCTTTCAGAAGCTGTCCGCTTTAAAGATTCATCACCAGAGTTTTACAAATCATTCATCGGTTAATTCTGCACCATAAACTGTCAACCGCAAGACAGAAACTCACATTAGCTTAAGTGGAAATGTCCGCAATGCCCCAATAAGGTGACAGAAATGTCAGGAAAAGACATTTTTACTGCAGCTTGATGTGTTGTACTAAATTGAGAGATTTTTTAAATGGAGTTTGGTTTGGAAAGAAGGAGCGGGAAGCAGGGAGGAGGGAGGGAGAAAGTTTCCTCATTTCCAGCTGTGAATACCACAAAACACGCACACAAATCAAGTCCAATCTGCACTTTTCAATTCATTTCAATCCAGAGACAAAAAAACACAATAACCATATTTCATGCTACAATTCAAACGCTGCTTCGTCAAACTGGTTTTAACAACAACACTGATGCTATATTTAAATTAAAGTTTCCTCCCCAGACGAGTCAACTGTGATCAGTGTCTTCATGAGAAAACTGCACTTTTTATTCTCATCAAACAAGAAATGCTTGTTTTTATTCAGTTTAAACCCAGAGCAAACAAAGTAGATGTCAGTGTCTGAACACTGAGTTGATACGACAGTGAAACTGGTGAAAGGTGAAGAAAAACATGATGCCCAAACTTCCATCTGCATTTCCCTGTGTGTGTCTTAGTTTAAACATTAGCAGAACGTCCCTGAAAGCAAACAGTGAGAAAACCAGACCATCACACACACACAAACACGTTCCGTGTTCAAACTGCTGCATATTCCTTTTACAAAACTTCACAAATAAAGCAGAGGTCTCAAACTTGTGGCCCCCTTCGCTGATTTTAATGCAAACCACCACTTACTAACAAGTTATAATCAAAGAACCACTGGCTCATGCTCTCCGCTCCAAGTCAACACTGCGTGTGTTGTTAGCAACCGGCATAAACATCAAACAATATTGTTATAATAATAATAATAATAATAAATTAGGTGATTTTTTTTTTTTTTCCAAATGTATTACATTCAACATTGTTGCTTGATTGTACTGTACTTCTATTTTTGCATCATAAATATGTAAATACTTTTCCATATCAAAACAAACAATTTTATTTTGAAATGCTACGCTATCCTGATGGAATATTGAGCTCATTTTTTTTTTCCTTGACCGGACCAGAAGTTTTTTTTGGCCCCAAGGTCACTTGAGTTTGAGGCCCCTGGAATAAAGTCAGCCGCCACAATCGACAATTTATTTTAAACGGTACTAATCTGATGCATATGACAACACACACATGTTAAAAGGCTATTCAGTAAAATGTTTTATTAATTATTGCATAAACTATTTGTGTTGCATCTATTAACACAAGGTGGCAGCAGCAGCAAACATGGACTCATGTTTGTTCACGGAAGTGATGAAATTTACAAGGTTCCTTGAATGCATCTTGTTAAGCAGAGTCTGTATTAGTTTCTGCACTGGAGTTTGGAATATTCAAATATCTGACAAATAATACCATTAAATATACGCAAACAGCATTTTTGCTGGAAATGCCCATTCCGAGTTAAACATGGTTTTACAGATTAGCCTTCCTGGATTAAGATCCACCCATTTTCAGCAGATTTTATAACATTTATTGTGACTTTTGTAAACATTAAGTGTTTTCTTGTTTGTTAATTTTTTTCTTGATGTATGGTGCAACAATTTTTCATTGTACTTTATTATTTTAAATTTACTTATTAAAATGTTTTGGGTTTTTTTCTGTTATTATTGTTTTCATATGCATCTTTACATATACTGGACTTTAGTTTTTTTTTAAAAGTGTGATATAAAATAAACTTAGTTTACTTATAACCAGTTTCTAGGTTTAGCTCATTCATACATATTTAAGAAACTTAGAGAAGTAAGAAGAAAAAAACACAGACAGATTAAAGAGATGGACAAAAAGTCATTTTCAAACTGAAATCGCAATTTGAAACAACGCAGTGAGTCCATAGAGAAGGAATTTAACAGTATTTTTAGTTCTATTAAGTTTTTTTTTTTAATTTAATTTATAAAAGATATCTCTGAGTTCTCATCCTAGCAAGTATTGCAGTTGATCTTTTTGATGACATCTCATGTGGTAATGCTCCGTCTTATTTTAAATCTGACACAGCAAATACTGAGGTCAGGACTTCACTTAAAAAGTTACAATTTCAAAATACCGGAAAAAATTAACTATTTCATATTTAAGCAAAAGGAGTTCAAACTTTCAAACAGAGGTAAGAGCACAGTTACCTGGTCTCTCCTGCCCACCACAGAAAACCACATGCTGCAGCAGCTTGTCAACGTCCAGACCACTTCACACTGGGACCAGTTCTAAACACACGCCTAACACCTCACACTGCTTTTATCCCAGACAGACAAGACAGACATGCAGCAACAAGTCCACAAAGTTCACAGCAGCAGCGGCGGGCCGCAGTCCATTCAGCTCGACATCAGTGTTCCAACTATTTACGGATGAAGACACGGAGGAGAAAAAGATGTAAAGGAGTTCATTTTACATCAAAGTCCAGCAGCAAAGAGTTTATAAGTGTGATAAAATAATCAGTGTGTGAGTTAAAAAGTTGGGTAAGTTCCAGTAAATGTGTTTTTTTTTTTTAAAATAATAATAATAATAATAATAATAATAATAAAAGGTGGTGGTGGGGCAGTAAATCCCTTAAATGTTCCCAAGTGGAGTAAAATTCCTCCACACGTTTCGTGATTATCCAGAGAGAAACAGAGAATCCAGACGCAGATGCAGCGGTGAAGAGACGCCGGCTGCTCGCGCTGAGGTGGAGCAAAACTGCTGCAGCTACTGAGGCTCCACCAAGCAAATACCACACACACACACACACACACACACACACACACACACACACACACACACGCCCATATACAGCTCACACACACACACACACAGAAACACACATGGCGTTATATAACAGGACAGAGCTCAGGCCAGTTTTCCCAGAATCCAACCAGCTGTTTGACAAAATCCTCTACCTGACTTTAACCATCCCACGCACACGCGTGCACGTCACCGCCCGCTCTGCTCCTTGTACAACTTTGAAAGTAAACACAGCAACATGGTTTTTCAAAGTACATCCTTCCTTCCTTCCTTCCTTCTTTCCTTCCCACTCTTCCTACACACACTTCTTCTTAGTCCTTTGCACTGACTTCCATTCAGTTGGACTACCAAAAACAAACAGCATTATTAATGTCTAACCCAAACCTTAGTTCTAAACTTAACCAGGAAATGAGGCTCTGCCTCATTAGCACCAGGTTTCAGTCTCCATGATTCAAGATTCACTTTAATGTGTTTTAAAACACAGTACGACACAGTGTGTTGAAAGAAATACTAAAAAAATACTAAAACACGTAAAAGAAATGTACAGTGCTGCGCATAAGTCTTAGGCCATCATTAGATTTATTGTTTTAGCAATGCTCTAATGACCATACTGTACAATTATTATCACTTTAGTGGAACACATCCTGAAAATATGGAGAAACACATATGCAGTTTGAAAATAACATCTTTTTTCAGAAACAACAAACAAACAAAGATGCTTCTATAATGTCAAATATTTAGTGTGACCTACATTTACACGTGAACAATAACACAACCATGGCTCTTTAAAACCTGGAATGGAACCCTAATGTTATTGGTCAAACCTGTGTTTCTCCTACTATTTCATGGCAACAAATAGCTGCTGTGAAAAAGGTCTATTATACCTGGTTTACTCCAGACATGTTGGAGCATTACATACACATGTTGCACAAGTTCAACTCACTGACAGGTTGATCATATAGTAGAAGACTGACTTTTAGTCACATCTTTTCAATCTGAACGCCGACGATCACAAAATGGACATAAAAACAACAAAGCTGCTGGTGGCCTAAGACTTATGCACAGTACTGTATATAAAAGGACAATATTATTCAGACATAAAGTGCATAGAGGACGACTGGTCAGCGTTTATGCCAGAAAAGACATCAGCAGAAAACTGATTCCACACATGTGCAGGAGGAAGAAACTTAATGTTTTCTGTCTAGGAAATATTGAACAATTACTGAAACAGCTGTTCTATCATGTTCTGTTCGACTCTTGTGTAGAATCTGTCCAAGCACAGGAGGACGTGACGTGTGACCTGTGAGCCGACGTGGACAGAAGCTGTGTTTGTCAAAGTGGAAACATCCAGACTGTGTCCTTGTGTGGCTTTCAAATTAAAATCAGAGTGATGTGGGACATGGTGGAGGACTCTGAAGTGAACAACATACACCTGCTCTGGGTTTGTGGAGGATTTTACACAATCTACTAAAATGCTTTCCAATTTATTTAATCCAGATTACAAAAACAACAACAACAACAACAACAACAACAACAACACTACAATATCCAGATATTGTTAGTTTTCACTGTTGTTTTAGTAATGTTTTATAAATGCTTTTCTTTCATTTCATCCAACTGTTAGGATGAGTTTTAACGGCTTAGGATTTTTTCTGTTTTCAGCATTAATTTCTTATGTATATATCTATACATAGATTGTATATTTTTCATAACTTAGTTTATTTTTACATTTCATGTGGTTGCAACTGACACTTTAATCTTCAACTTATTTGCCCAATATAGTCCTAATAATCCTAATAATAACAATTAAATCAAATGTTTAAAATACTCTAGTAAACAAAACACTTTTTTTTTCCTGCTCACTTTGTCTGATCAACACTTGGAGACTCAGGACGTGAAGTCTGTTCATCGTCATCATCATTAACGCAAAGCTGGAACTGCAACCCAACTGAAACCTAATAAGTGACTTTTTTCCTGCTATTTATTTGAAATCTCAAGGAAACTTCAAAGTTCTGGCCTTGAATTGGTGCAAACTGAAGTTGAAAAGTTTGGTTTTCAGGTTCCCGGTCCAAAAACATGCAGAAGGTTCACTGTAAATTGACTGTAGGTGCGAATGTGGAAGTGATTGTCTCTGTGTGTTGCCAAGTGATGGACTGGTGACCTGTCCAGGGTGTGACGCCCTGCATTTAGCCCTAAATCAGCTGGGATTAAGCTCCAGCGACTCCCCGAGACTCTCATGTGGAGGATAAAGTGGTAGATGACGAATGAATGAATGAATGATCACATCTTATTCACACATTTGACACATAAGTGCTTCAATATTCACCCATTCCTTCTAACCCCACTGCTGCGCTGAATCGTTCACCGGCGTCGTGTGGACACAGGAGTGTGAAGAAATAAACACAGGGACAGACGCTGATATACTGTCACACTCAGCGTAAGCCCACGGCGGAGAAAACAAACCAAACCCACCACGTTTTCATCGTGTTTAGTCTCTGAGCTGCTGTCAGACTCAACAGTGACGACATCAGTCTATTTTAAAACAGCCCACACACACGCACATCCAACACACAACATCTACAAAGCCAAGTTTTTGTGGATTTCCTGTCAAAAATAAATCCATTCTTTCACCCTTTTCCCTAGACTTGAGGTTCTGCCTCATTAGGACCAGGCTTTGGTCTCTGTGAGGACTACTGGTCCTGACAAGGTCAGTGTTTATGACCGAAAAAGGTCCCAAAAAAAGGTAAATATATGAACATGAACACACACACACTCCCAGGTGCTGTTTCTTACCTTGGCAGCCACGATGCTGAGGCCCATGCCGTTGTGCTTCTTCAGGGTTACCGTGACGACCTCCGGCTCCTTCCTCATTGACTGAAACGAGAGAGGGACAGGAGAAGCAAACAAAGTGAGTGAGGATGAAAACCTCGCGGGTGTGTCGACGAGCGAAACGCGACGACTGTCATCTGGCGAGTTCCCTCTGAAAATGGGAGCGTGGAGCGAAAAGAGGGAGGCGAGATGGGAAAAGGGAGGGATGGAATGAAGGAGGGATGCAGGGGAAGGGGGGGGGGGGGGGGGGGGGGGGCGGGAGACCACAGAGGAACCTGAGGTCGCTGGAATGGAGTCAAGAATGAAAACCACATCATGGCTACCCACACACACACACACATGTACAGTATATGCACACAGCAGGGCAGGGTGACTGGGTGGAGAAAGAGAGAGAGAGAGAGAGAGAGAGAGAGAGAAACAAGAAAGAAAGAGAGAGGTTTCCCACACATTGGGGAAAGCAAACTTTTATGACAAAAGAATTCTCTCCAAAATAAATAAGCTGATGTCAGACATTGACAGAAGTTCCAGTCGTCTTGTGCGGCTGAACGACACGACACTCACTCACATACAGAGAGAGAGACAGAAGAAGGAACGCCCAGGAGCGAACGCGATCGACAACAACCACATGACAACGACTGCTACAACAACAAAACAAGAAAACACCGAAGACGACACGACCGCAGTGATCATGTGACGACTGCAGCTGCTCGACGCCCACTGTCCACTTACACTTTTGACTGCAGTGGAAAGAAAAACAAAGATGATTCTTTATTTGATATAATCTGTTCATCCGCGCAGCAACAGTCAGTCGAGAAAATATTCGACGCGTTTTATCATTTATCCAGAAGTGGAGGGATACGATCACAAGGGGACGTTTTCGTTTTTGCTGTCAGTGAGTCTGGGAGTCTGATTTTTGTTTGCTGATTCACCAGGAGTGATGTCAATAATTATTTTCATGCGTAGACTTAAATACAGATTTAATGAGTACACGTGAGGAAGAGGAACTTTGACCCGTGATGAAGAACTTCAAACTAGGACAAAGACCTTTGACCTGTGCGAAGAAGAACTTTCACCTGTGAAGATCTTCAAACTATGACCAACTTTGACCTCAGACGAAGAACTTCAGAGTGTGATGACGACCCTCTGACCTCTGACGAAGAACGTTAGACTGTGTTGAGGACCTTTGACCTCTGATGAAGGACTTCAGAGTGTGATGACGACCTTTGACCTCTGATGAAGGACTTCAGACTGCGATGAACTATCGAGGGCAGCATTACACCCCCTCAGTGTGCAACCTGACAGAAATTATTATTCGAAGAAGAGGAAGTGGAAGCACAAGAAGATGTGAAATAAGTAGAAATAGAATGAGTAGAAGTACAAGAGGATCTAAAAGTAAAATAAGAGAAGGGGAAGCATAATATGTAGAAGTAGTAGTAGAAGGAGTAAAAGCAGGAGGAGGAGGAAGAAGTAGAAAGAGTAGAAGCAGAAGCAGAAGTAAAAGTAGAAGCAGTCAAAGAATAAGCAGAAGTAGTAGAAGAACTCTCCTCATAAACGTGAAAAGTCTCTCTGAGATGAACGTGTTGAACATCACTCTGTGGGAACAGTGGAGCTCAAACATCCAGCAGCACGGAGACCAATCACAGTATCTCTGCAGCTTATACGAGGGTCCTTCACCATCAAACAGGTCCAAGTTTCTGCCTGAAGCCACAAATTCTACTCTACTTACACGTACCAAACATCTACCTAAAGACTTTTCCACAGTGTGTTTTCTCAGCTGCTCAGCTTCAAACATCAGAGGAGGAAGCCATCGTAAAACAAGGAGACAGTCTTTTCTAACAGCAAACACAGAATCCCACACACACAGTCTGACCTGCATTGGGAAAATCATTATTACGGTAATATTTAAGTAGTTTTGTGAAAGTAAGAAGTTATCTCAACTAAGTATTATACTAGGAAAAACCTCCAAAAGTACCTGTTTCTTAGAGCAGGTTAAGTTTTAACCATGAATCTAAAAGAGGGCTGAGTTTTGACCATTAACATCTCCCTCCCGTTCATTCCTACCGGCGATTTATTTGTAGTTGTCAGTGACTTTTCTTCACCAATGTTACTCGAAACGTTAAGAAAAGTCAAAGCACGCCATTCCAGGTCAAATCTCACGTTATGATTTGAGGATATTTGACAAAATTCTGACTTTTAATTCCCATAACTGTCCAAGGGTTTGCTTGATAGACGTCAAGGAAGCAATATCGGAAGAAATGCAACAGATATATTTTGCTTAAAGAGCCACTTCTGCCGCCTGTCACACCCAAATATCACGAAAAATTTCACTCTTGTCATGATCTGTCCTAGTTATCACATCATTGTCTTAAGATCTATATTTATGTTTGATGAAAATTAAACACATTTTATAAAAGTGACCATTCAAACACACCAAAAACAGGAACATGTTGAATTGTTACATGTGCTTGTCTGATAAAGGTCTACGCCAAGACATCAAGAAAGACAGGATGGAATGCTACAACCTTTACTTTTGAAATAGATATTTAAAGAATATTAATTTTTGGTTTTTTTTATTGGGTCATTTCAAATCAAGAAGACACAAATCTCACATTTACAACAGGCTAAAATCATCTTTTTGAAAAGCTTTTCAGAGCAGCCGACTCTGACAGTGAAAACACTTGTGACCAGGAGGAAAATAATCTGACGCTATTTGTCGTGTCAATAATTAAAATTAAAACATAAGTTTCGCACAAGATCAAGTTTGCCTTCATTGAGGGTTTTGGCTGACTTTCAAAACAAAGCGTAGATGACGATTTAAATTGTTAATAGCTAAACATTTTGAGTGTATTATATTATATTTTACATATTTACATTCACCCGAAGGGCTTTTCAGACTGTATACAAACAATTAAATGAGTTTAGTCTCACCTTCTCGGTCTGCCTCAACACACACCATTAATCACTGTGTGTCTGTGTGTGTGTGTCTGTGTGTGTGTGTGAAAGACACAAAGCGAAAGAGAGACGCCTGCATCACGTCCAGACTACATTCATGAAATAGTGAAGGAATAAACAGACCGATTACAGAGGAAGTGTGTGTGTGTGTGTGTAATTGTATTTATATCTTTGTGAGGTCACAAAAAAATCTTTGTGGGGACATTTGCCTAGGCCCAACAACTTTAAAGGGCTTTTTCAGGGTTAAGACCTGATTTTAAGGTTAGTTGTGATGGTTAAGGAGAGGGTAAGAGGCTAGGAAATGCATTATGTCAGTGATGTGTCCTCACTAAGATGTAAAAACAAGTTTGTGTTTGTGTCAAGTGCATCTGTGAAGGTTGTTTTGAAAAGAAAATTGCTCCTGCTGAAGTCACTGTAATCAGTGCTTTTCAACAAAAAAGACCACACACACACACACACACACACACACACGCTGGTTTCACATTCTTTGTGTGGACCCTTACAGACATAACGCATTACCTAGCCTCTTACATTAACCTTAACTATCGCAACTGAATACTTAACTAACCTAATTCCAACCCTAACCTTAAAACCAGGTCTTAACCCTGAAAAAGCCCTTCAACCTTGTTGTGACCCGACAAAGATGGGATTGTACGCTTTTTGGTCCCTACAGGGATAGAAAAACAAGCAAACACACCCACACGCTGAAGCAAACGTAAAAATTCTAATTGGTCACTTAAGGGACTTTACCTAAACTTGCATTCATTCTTACGTTACACACTTAACCAAACCATTGACCCAAAAACCATCTTTTGTCTCAAACTGACAGGTTTTTTGGTATGAAAGCCTCAAACACACACACATGCTTGTCTTATCTTTATGTGGACACCTCATAGACATAATAGCTCCTTACCCTAACCTTAACCGTCACAACTAGATGTCTAACCTAAACCCTATTCTAACCCTTACCCTCAAACCAGGCCTTAACCCTGAAAAAGCCATTTAACCTTGTGGGGACCAGGCAATATGTCCACACAAGTCAAAATGTCCCCACAAGGATAGGTTTGGACGTGTTTTGGTTCTCACAAGGATAGAAAGACATGTACACAAACACACAAAAAAAAGCAGCTTCCAGGCTTTAACTGTTTCTGCTAAAAATAGTCAAACTATGTCAGCCGGTGCCACAGCTCCGTTTCTGCTCAGGAATTTTACCTTTTTTAGTCTCAATCTCACCTTTTCATTTTCTCTTCCAAGACTCCACAACAGTCTCTGTTAAAACCCTTAAATCCCCCCTTTAATTTACGTCTGAATCCTCCTGTACCGTAGGGGGAAAAAAAAAAAGAACCGTGACTGAGGGGAGTTTTCATAACGCTGATGCTGAGGGAATCCATGTGAGCTGTAGACATGAATGCACGGACATTTTAACAGCGTTGTTTCAGTTCATCGTTTCCACGACAAAGAGGCGTCGTTTAAGAAATTTCATTGTTTCCAGGTTTAAATTAGGAAGAAAAAAAAAAATGCAGGATAGTAATTTGTAAAACAGTCACATCTAAACTCACTTTAGCAGCTCCGTCACTTTATGTCTTCACTCTGAGTCTCAGCTGTCACATCAACTGTACATTCTGGTCCACAGAATTCTTCCGAGTCAGCGTTATGAAACTCGCACACAGGTCCTCTGTCTCCATGTGTGTGTGTGTGTGTGTGTGTGCTTGTACTTTTTGCCAAGTGAGGACCAAAAATCATAAACCCTACAGAGTGAAGACATTTTGGCTGGTCCTCACTTTTTTCACCCTTTAAAATGACTTTTTCAGGGTTAAGACCTGGTTTTAGGGTTAAGGTTAGAATTGGGTTTAGGTTAGGGTAAGGGTTAGGCATCCATTTGTGATGGTTAAGGTTAGAGTAAGGGGCCAGGGAATGTATTATGTCTATGAGGGTCCTCACTTTGATATAAGCAAAAACATGTATGTGTGTGTGTGTGTGTGTGTGTATATTCTTGTATATGTGGCAGAGTGAGGACCAAAAATTGTATAAACACCTACAGAGTGAAGACATTTTGGCTGGTCCTGACTTTTTTCACCCTTTAAAATGACTTTTTCTGAGTTAAGACCTGGTTTTAGGGTTAGGGTTATAATTGGGTTTAATTGGGTTAGGGTAAATGTTAGTGTTAGGCATCTAGTTAGGCATAAGTGGTCCTCACTTTGATAGAAGCGCAAACATGTGTGTGTGTGTGTGTGTGTTCTTGTACTTGTTGCAGAGTAAGTACGCAAAATTGCGTAAACACCTACAAAGCGAGGACATTTCGGCTGGTCCTCACTCTTTATCACCCCTTAAAAGGACTAGGGAATGTATTATGTCTATGAGGGTCCTCACTTTGACAGAAGCGCAAACGTGTGTGTGTGTGTGTGTTAATGTCGTACCATCTCAGAGTTGTCAACCGCAGAGAAGTGGCTGTCACAGTCAGCTCCTTCAAAGTGCACAGTCCAGGTACCAGGCGAGCGAGGATGTGGCGTCAACCGACAGAAACCTGGCAAAGAAAACACACAGAGTCACATTTGTGTGTGTGTGTGTGTGTGAGAAGCACAGTCATGGCCGCTGCACTTTCTCCTCCAATAAAATTCATCAAATGTAAAAATCCTACCATCTTAATGAAAAAAAAAGGGCTTTAAAGCCCTGACATTAGTATATAACAGTGAAAACATGACCATCTATTCATCATATTTAGAAAAGGTATGTCAATAATTTTTGAATCCTGCTCTTTAGTATTATTTTTTTCTCTTTAAAACATCTCATAACAGTGAAATCTTTTATTTCTTATTGGCCAAAATGATGACAACGGGCAGTTCATTTTTTTTCCATCTGGCAGCTAAAAATGTAAAGTTGATTTTTTTTTTTTTTGTCCACCAACTAACTGATTCTTTAATTCTGCAATTAAAAAGGAAGAGGAAGAGGATGAGAATGAAGAGGTGAGAGGATGAGAATGAGGAGAGGATGAGACTGAGGAGATGAGAGGATGAAACCGAGGAGATGATAAGAAGATGATTAGACTGCTTACGTGAGAGGATGAGACCAAGGAGAGGAAAGGAAGAGACTGAGGAAATGAGAGGATGAGAATGAGAAGAGCATGCGATGATAAGAAGAGGATGAGACCGAGGAGATGAGAGGATGAAACTCGAAATGAGAGGATGAGATGAAGTAACTGAGAAGATGAGAGGATGAGACTAAGCAGATGAGAGGATGAGTCTTAGAAGATGAGACAATAAAGACTGAGGGGGGGTGAGAGGATGAGACCAAGGAGAGGACGAGAACAGGATGAGACCAAGGAGATGAGAGGATGAAAATGAGGAAAGGATGAGACTAAGGAGAGAAGAGCATGAGACTGAAGGAACGAAAGGATGAGAATGAGAAGAGCATGCGATGATAAGAAGAGGGTGAGACCGAGGAGATGAGAGGATGAAAATGAGGAAAGGATGAGACTAAGGAGAGGAGAGGATGACACTGATGAAATGAGAGGATGAAACTCAAAATGAGAGGATGGGATGAAGTAACTGAGAAGATGAGAGGATGAGACTGAGCAGATGAGAGGATGAGTCTAAGAAGATGAGACAATAAAGACTGAGGGGATGAGAGGATGAGACCAAGGAGAGGACGAGAACAGGATGATACCGAGGAGATGAGAGGATGAAAATGAGGAAAGGATGAGACTAAGGAGAGAAGAGGGTGAGACTGAAGAAAGGAGAGGATGAAACCCAAAATGAGAGGATGATGTGAAGTAACTGAGCAGATGAGAGGATGAGTCTAAGAAGATGAGACAATAAAGACTGGGGGGATGAGAGGATGAGAAGAGGATGAAACTGGAGAGAAGAAAAAGGAAATGACTTCTAACTCCAGAAGGTGGCAGTAATGCAACAATCGTGGATGCAAGCTGCTGTTAAAACCCCATAGAAGAAGATGGAGTGAGCAGTGTAATATGATATTATCTAAACAGGAGCAACACTATGAGATATAGCTTGGCCACTAAATTGTACTTTTGTTCTTCTCTTAAACATACGATAACAAAAAGTGTATTTTTTTCTAGAATAGAGTAGACTAGACTAGAATATCCGCCTATGATTCCGTGTCCTTGCCTCTCTGCAGCAGGGGGTCCAGGAAGTCCTGCAGGCCGTTGGGAAGACTGCGCACCACGTCGCAGGAGTAGCCGTCCTCGGGGAGGAGGAAGGGCAGCTGGAGGTCCGGGTCCTCCTCCAGCTGGACCTCTCTGCCGTCGCTCCTCGCCAGCTCATCTGCTGTGTTTTCTGCTACGGCCACCACATGGTCTATCAGCTCCTGCACAAACAGGGATATACCCGCACCTCTTTACATGCACAGTGTAGATTCAGAAGAGTGTATATATATATATATATACACATATATATAAAGAATTATATGTTTCCAAACAAAATGTTAGAGCTGCTGTTCTGGTTGAAGTTTAGAAACAGTGTTACACAAGTAAAAGTCTCTGTGTGAGTGAGTGTGTTTCTGACTCACGGGTGGGATGTAAGGCTCATCTGGAGCACAGTGGTAGTTGGTCATGAGGGCGTGAAGCTGCAGGGAGTTGAGCTTGAAGCAGGTGTTGTGGATGTTCTGCACATCCTGCATGGAGTACTTGTCCATGGTCAGCAGGGTTGTGGCCTGAAAGACACACGTCGACGTGTTCAACCTTTCCTTCATTCTGAAGCCAAATGTACTGTATGTTATGTTTTCAGACGATATTGTACACAGCTTTCTCACTTTAACCGTCAGGTAAAATCAGTGTGGAATTACTGCTCACTCTCCTGCACCAAAGCCCATAGAGAAAATGAGCGTTTTAAGCTCGCAGGGAAACAGAAGCAGCTGGTCTCATACTGCCTCGTTTGGTAAGTTTGTGTCAAATAGGAAAATCCAAATTAAAAAGTTCAAACCCCAAACTCACCAAATACCACATTTTAACTTGTTTATGGAAGCAGCAGTCGATCAAGGACTAATGTCTCCTGTTCTGTGAAAACCCAAATTTTCTGAATGGACTTTGGTGCAGGAGAGTGAATGCTTTACAAAGCGTAGAATAAGTCTGTCAGGAAAAGCAAGTGGCTTAAATTAGTTTTTCCCCATGTGTACCCACTGGCAGACACTTCCCCAATACATGATGGTTATTAAGTTATGATTCCACTAGAGGGCGTTAAGTACCTGCCAAAAAACAACATAGTAATGGTAAAGAAGGTTGTGACAATGTTTGAGGCAAAAGCAATTTCTCCCTAAAATGAGAGCTATTGATTAAACTCCCCAATGATAATTTCCGGTGGTACTGCCCTGATTTGACCATACTTGTCAATGAGATAAATATGGATGAAGCCCTTTAGAAGTAATTAATTTATCCTTGTTCTCTTCATTTGAAAATAAAAAGTGTATACAGTCTCCACTTAAACTAATGACAAAACTGATTTCTAATACCAAATTCACAGCTCAGTGAAAGTCAGCGAGAGTCTGCTTGTGTCTGCGTCGTCCCCACCTGTACGATTCGGCTGAGGTGGCAGTCGGCGGCGAGCTCCAGCCCCTGTTTCTCGGCCCAGGCCTCGATGTGGCTCAGCTGCTGCCGCAGGATGGCGCCCCAGTAGTGACAGCAGAGCCCCGAGTCTTTGTCCTTCACCAGCTTGTTGAACAGCCACATGTTGATGAAGTGGAAGAGCTGCGAGAAGAGCTGAATGGTCAGCGCGGCGTTGACGCGACACCGCCGCAGTAACGACATCGCCCCAGTCAGCGTGTGGAGGACGTCCTCTGGAAAAGTCAAAAGCATAAAAAGTCTCAGAGTCTAGCTACAGTTTCACAAGCTTAGAGAATTAAGTTAAGTTAATTACATAATAATAAAGATTTTAAATATCTGTAAATTCCTGTTTCAGAACGATAATTCCTGAAAATGTCAATTAATTATGAACAGAGTTTTAAAAGGGGAAACACAAACAAACTGTTTCTGTCCTAAAAACGATTTTCAGGCATTTCTGTAATCTTTGCTCTAATTCTTAAAGATAATTTGTCAGACATTTGACTTCCTTTCTTCATTGTTATCTTTTTAATTACCAATCTTGGGTCTTTGCGGATTATGCTCCTCTGGGTCGTCCAGGAAAGCAGGCATGTAATTATTCAGATCACCCTGGAGACAGTGAACCAGGTACCTGCAATCAAACATGAAAACATATTAAAAAAACACATACATTTGTAAACAAAGGGCAAACCATTTGTCTATCTGCTGAAAATACAAAGATAAATATTCGATTGTCCATCAATAGATTAGTTAATTACGAAAATGCCATCGTTGGATCCTTAAATGACTCGTCTGTTATTCATGATGTTAAATATACCTGAGATTTTAATGTTATATTAACATAAATCACTTTCCCTGATGGGAAAACCCTTAAATACACATGATATTGCATGACAACCACTGCCATTTCCCACATCCACACACTCCAGACTGACTTGAAGGCCATCTGGACCAGATGGGCCAGGATGTCCTGAGCGTCCAGCGTGATGCGACTCAGGTCTCGGTCCTGCTTGATGAAGTTGAGCAGCTCGGAGGCGTTGGCCATCCAGAAGGCGAGCGCCCCTGCGATGTTCTTCTGCTTCTGTTATCGTAACAATCACAACCACACAGAGAGAGAGAGAGAGACAGGAAAAACAAATATGAAAAAAGATGTTAGATCATCTGGATGAAGAACAGACTGCAGAGTTAAAGTGGAGGTGGGAGACAAAGAGTGGGGGGGGAGGAGGTTCTGTTTGAGTGGCAGCCAAAAGGAGCAGTTGTTACTTCAGGGATAGACTCATGCCCCGCCCACTCCTCCCTCTAAGCCAACCAGGTGTCAGGAGGAAGAATGGTCATCATCATCATCGTCTGATCTCGTCTTAAAATCTGACATTTTCCACTTCCCCCTCGACAGACAGTGAAGATGACAGTGACCACTGCTGTTCACTCCCAAACACGACTCCAGTCACCAGGTCACCAGACACCAGCGTCCGCCTCCAAACAAGAGCACACGTCTGTCTGTCCGTCTTCTTTTTCATCTAAGTATTTAGACTGTAGACTTGACACAACAAATCAGGGTAAATCCATACTTTTATATCGTTACATGTGGTTAAATTATTTTGGTTTTCGTTCCTGACAAATGCGACCAAAAAACCCGACTGATGCCATTTTATACCGAATAATGTCTATGTCTTTTTTTCTCTCATTATTTTTGTCATTTATCAAAAGTAGAGCTGCAACTAATGATTATTTTAGTAATGGTAAATCGTTTGTACTTATATAGCGCTTTTCTAGTCTTGATGACGACCCAAGACTAGAAAGACAACTGTAAATCTGTCGGTTATTTATATGTTTGGTCCACAAAATGTTGATGAAAATGTTTTCATTTGTCCACAAACCAAAATTATTCAGTTTTAATGATTTCTTTGTCAAACGGACAATGGTGAAACCAGAAAATATTCACATTTAAAAAGCTTGTTTTCAATACTAAAAAAACTCTAAAAGCGAATAATCAATTATCAAAATAGCTGACGATTAATTTAATCGAATAATGGTTGCAGCCCTAATCTGAAGTGTTCCAAATTACAAACCTAGTACTGTACGCCTCCATATTAAAGAAATAATGTAGCTTTTGTAAATAAATTACTTTTTTTAAAAAGAGAGACTTTGATATGTGTACAATTAACCTTGTGTTTTATTTATAGCCATATACTATACATAAATAGTGGACGTAGTTTCCCATCTAGGCTTACAGTAAGACTGCAGCCAACGCAGTGGTGTCTGACACCTGTATTCTCTTGAATGGCCATGGGGGGGCGACGTCGCTGACTTCCTGGACTACATTTTGTAGTGATTGTGGTCACGCTGCATCTTTCAGTTCTTTCTCAATATAGCATGACGTCCATTTTGAGAATTTTTGTTTAGTTGCAACATGGACAATGTGAGATTAACAGTTACTCGTGTCACACTGGTGTCTGTTACAAACCAACGGGAGAAGCTACCTAGCACTGATACTTGATCTTAGCTTATTGTTTACCGATTTATAGACAATATTGGCCAAAATCCCAACGACACGTCAGTCTACAGCCTAAAAAATTCAAAATTTTTTGGTCTTGAGATCATAGTGGAGGTCAGAGCTCAGTGTCTGAGGAGCTGATTGGTTAATAACGCCACCAATCACAGAGGGAGGAAGGTAGAAAATCTGCCCCCTGCACTTGTCTATCCCCGCCTTGAAAAATGTAACAGGAAAAAAAAAAAAACATCTCTCAGAACAGGCAGAGAATAAGAGATGGAGCCAAGTGCATCCAAAATGGAAGGTGACATTAATGAAAACATTAAAAACACAGTCGATGGTTCGGACAAATTAAAACGTCCAAACAGACAAATGAAGCAGAGCGAGGTGGAGGAGGACGAAGGGACGCCGCCCGTCTCTCATCCACACTGTTGAGAAGAAGGAAGCCGAGAAGAAGAAGAACAAGAGGACGTGATGTCAGACAAAATGGATGCCAGGATTGAAGGTGGAGCAACGATGGAAAAGAGTGATAGCTTTGGTTTTGCTCTTTTTTGTTTGCTTGTTTTTAGTACCAGGCAGGTCCCGGAAGATGAATGGAATTAGTTGGGTAGATGTTGCTGTTGTTGCTTAGTTTTCCAGCTGTGGGCAGGACGCATTAATATCAACTTATCTTAGGTTTCTGTTAGAGTGGAGAAAAAGAAGCAGCAGCAACAATGAAGGGCTGGTTTTACAAAGCAGAGAGAGAGAGAAAAGGAGGGAGAGAGAGGGAGAGATTGAGTTGGGCAACATGATCGATTATTTAAATTTTAAAATGGCAACATATCATCTTCCTCAGTCATGAGATGTGATTGTTGCTATTCCAAAGACTGGGTCGGGACCCACAAATAGGCATAGGTAGCAGGAGATGGTTTTTGGATGGTCCCCAAACAAATTCTGAATATTCCCAACCTTTCTGTTAAGATTTAAGTGTATATTTCTTTTAATAATGCGCATAAAAATGACATTTTACTTAATTTACCAAACATCTCTTGAAAATTATTTGTTTACTAATTCAAAATAATATGTTTTACAGATTATGGCAAAAAAATTAGCTGTTATTTTGAGATTTGGGTCACGATTGTTTAAAAAAAAGAAAAGAAAAAAAGTGGGTCATCCATCGAGAAAGTTTGCGAAACACTGCTCTAAATGAATGTTACCATCAGTTTGATATGGCTTTTAAGGAGCATTTTATATTCTTCCCTTAAACAGCTACCATGACGCATTGTTATATGATTAGTTAATGTCGTGGTTATTACAGAATCATTATATCAATGTATCGTGCAACATTCATCTTGTTAACCTACAATTTGCACACATACATGAATAAAAATAAATATATCCAGTCATCCTTAAAATACCCAGACTACATGGTTAAAGTCAATGACTAATTGTTTTAAGAAATTTTGGAAAGATTTTTTAAGTTTCTATCCATTGTTTAATAATAAGTGCAATTTTGAAAATTAGCAAAATATAAGGGAAGCAGTGTTGTAAACCACTTTTATTCCGCTTTATTTCATTGCTAATGTTAAAATCGTTAGGAATTATTATGAGCTAATTCAAGTGATGCAAAAAAAATGTAAATATTTTTTATCTCAAAATTTGACTTTGAATTTTATTTAGTTATGTTCCGTCCATTAGCTGTAAATTCTTTTTAAATTAAAATTTTTAGAAATCTTATGCACATTGCCCAAGAGAGTGAGAGAGAGAGAGAGAGAGAGAGAGAGAGAGAGAGAGAGAGAGGGAGAAGAAGAGTGAGTGAAGGAGGTAGACGGGTCTGCAGCAGCCGTTAGCATGGTGTGCTAATGTGCTCTCCTACCTGATCCCCATCACGGATCTCCTGGATGAAGGAAGAAGAGGAAGAGGAGGAGGAGGAGGAGGAGGAGGAGAACACGTTCACAGGACAGAGAGAAAACACGTCAACAGCTACAGTATGGACACAGCTATGTAACACGCACACGCACTTTGACACATGTCATGGTTCACAATGTAAAGCCATGTTGAAGAACATAACTGATGCAGGTCGACAGAAAACGTGAACCAGGAAACATTTGTCTGTGAAACGTGTAAATATGTTGATTTATTAAAGCTTATTTATACTATAATTTATATTATTGCTAATGTCTTTTTTTTTTACATTTACATGGTTGGGGAAGACATTTTGAG
Source organism: Brachirus orientalis (assembly GCA_016785285.1). Classification (NCBI taxonomy): domain Eukaryota; kingdom Metazoa; phylum Chordata; class Actinopteri; order Pleuronectiformes; family Soleidae; genus Brachirus; species Brachirus orientalis. The sequence goes on along the minus strand of JAFBJR010000160.1, from coordinate 6,566,394 downwards.
ACGTATGACTATACATACAAACTGTGCACAACAGAATCAGGTGAGGCAGAAGAGTGGTGGATTCATTTATGGCATGTCATTGGAGAAGACAACCATGTTCAGACTACAGTGATTCTACAGTTTTAGACTAATGGAAGTAAGTGACCAACTTTATGTAAAACACAGCACAGTAGAGATGCACAGTGGGGTCATTGTCTGCTTGTTGGCAACAGTCTCATCTAGGACATGCAAAGTTAATAAGGCTAATTAGCTCAAAAGCATCATGCTCCATACAAAAAACAGTCAATTTCCAAATAAACTAATGTACAAAATCTGTTATTTTGTACGTTATGTATCGTTGTACGTTTGGTTTTACTGTAAAATATTAACAAGGCCACATATCATCTTCCTGACTCATGAAATATAATTTAATTAAATTCCAAAGACTGGGTCAGGAGGCACAAATATAGGCAACAAATTTTGCCTAAAAATAGGCAACAAATTGTCCCAATATTTGTTCTAATATTAATGTGTGTATTTTTCAAATAACACACATAAAAATTAAGTTTCGATTAATTTTCCAAACATCTCTTGAAAATTTTAACCAATTCAAAATGACATGTTTTACAGATGGCTGTCACTCTCACTGCATACTTCAAGCTGTGGAGGGCAGCATTGCACCTCTAAATGTACAGCCTGCTGGAACTTATTGGAAGAAGAAGAAGATGTAAACCCATTTAAAACCAAGTTAAATTCCCATTAATCAAATTTGTCTTTGTTAAATAAATTTGTTGCTGTGAGTCACAGATGATTGCAAGCTGAAGATGAGCATGGAACGGGAGAAAAATGCCAAAAAAAATGAGGATTTGTTAGCCACGTGAAAAATATTAGACCACTCATGTTAAATCCCTCATGTGATAATAAATATTTTTCTTAGTTTAATGGTTCACTGAGTTCAACAAAGGATGGTTTCCACTCATTTCCTAACCTTCTGTTAGCATTAATGTTTATCTCTATGCAGATGATACACTGCTCTTCACAATCATGAAGCATTAACATGAACAGGAAGACAAACAAAGGTCTTCAAGTGTGACTGGTGCAGAGGAGGCAACTGTGGAGAGAACTCTGCAAAAAAATAAACAAACATGCAAACACGGACTTAAAACAGCGCCACGCGTTGTAAGGGTTCAGTTAATGGGGGCAAAAAAAAGCCAAAAAATCATATAAAGTCCACATTTCAACATTAACAGAAGCAGCACTGTGGAGGAGGCGAGACAAAAGTAATGTCAGTGATGTCACACTTAAAGAGTTACAGAGAAGCAGTACTGACCTGGATGACACCCTCCATCATGCTCACCATCTTGTTAACGATGGCGATGACCTTGTGCGTGCGTTCCGACGGCGACATGTCCGGCCGGTACGTCGGAGACAGGACGTAGCGACAGGCCATGTACAGGAGGTATGTGGGAGACAGCTTGAAGTGGACTGTGGAGCTGTTGGTGTAGTTGATGATGGCTGACAGGAAGGTGTCTTCAGCTGGTGGGGACACGGAATCACATGATCAAAACTTCGCATAGTCTAGTCTTACCTGAAATAACTTAAAAGGAGCTGTTGTGTGAGCGGAGCGTCACGTTATTCTCATAATCTATTGGTTATTTCCTCGATTAACAGATTTTTTTTTTTTTTTTGGTCCAGGAAATGTTGATGAGTATTTCCCAAACCACACAATCCTAGGAAGCAATTCAAAATAAATCACTCGGGCTGCACGTTGGCGAGTTGTCCAATCCCAAATTAGCTGCCATCATATTAAAAAGGAGGTTTATAGGTCCATTCAATAAAAAGTCAATCAACTGAGGGAGCACAGACTCAGATGTAAGACAAAAATGGACAACAAAACAGAACTTTCCTAAAATTATCTTCTTTTTTTTAGTTCTGGAAAATTCCATAAACAGGAAATGAATTGAAGAATGCTAAAATGTTTTACACATATATAAAGTATAAACAAATGTCAGGTCTATATGTGGCGCTGTAACCCTGCCACAGAAATATACAAAAAAAAAAAAAAAAAGAAGATGTGGGGCATATGCAAAATATTAGCTAATCTTAACAAATTCAGAGTTGACACTACACACACTGGTGTGTTCTTGAACAAAGAACACTCAAGAGGTTGAATATACTATCATGGGTGCCATGGTAACCAGCATACAGCTCATAGGAAAAGAGGCTGACGTCTGTCTCCAATTGGTTTCTCCAAGTTAGACGAGGCAGAAGGGGCTCGCTTGGCGACGTATCCGCCACATTTCTACAAATATCTCTTGCGTTTCCTTTCAAAACTGTACTAAAGTCGGCACTTGTCACACTGGTGGCACGAGCAAGTCACCTGCCAAGTTTGAAGTCTGCAGTTTCTCGATGAACAGATGTTTTTACTATGAATTACTAGTGAAGAGAAAACAGCGTGGTACCGATCAAACTATTCTGTTTAACATGGAATCACTAAACCACACTGCAACCGATCCTACTTCCAACTGCAACAAGGAGTTTGTTTAAGACACTTCTGGTTGTCGGTCGGACACGGAACTTGGCGTCACACGAGTCATGTGGGAGCCACCAATAAAACAAATTTAAGCTTAGCTTGGGTGCCGAGGTGTTTGATGTCAGACTGGTTTCCAAAGTGAAGAGTTTAACATATCCACATTTCACATTCATGGTCTCAGACACTTTTGAGAACGTGGTTTCTGCCGTCATGTTGCGGGTAAGGCAGCCTGCGCTGCCGCTCTATAACCAATCAAACCCTGCTTTGGCTGTTCAAACACATGAACTCATACAAAACCAAATATACACCCAGCGCACACACAGACACATCAACGCCCAGAGCACAAGACGGTCAACAAACAGAGGCGTTACCAAGACACGGGAACCGAGTCAAAGAGCTTGGAGCAACAGAGAAGGTGTGAGAAACATCAGGTTTCATAAAACACAAACATTTGGACAACGATTTAAAACATGCCGAGGCAAACAGAGAATAATTCATGTTAATTTTAACAATAAAAACAAAGTTATGAAGAAGTTGCTGTAAATGTTCTATATTTTCTTAAACCTCTCTTCGTCTACATGCAAATGGGTGTATCGGCGCGCAGGGTGAAGGTTACAGCTGATGCGCTCATTGACCTCACCCTTCCATAAGTTTATTTCACTTAAGTTTGAATATTTTGTTAATCTGAAAATAAAGGAGAACACCAGTTAATGGCGATGGCTTCCGGGGATCATTTATGGCTGCGCCGCACATCGCCTGCTTTCCAGTTGAGGTAAAAGCAACAGTAAAAGGAAACTGTGTGGGCCCTTGCACCCACCCAATGCATGCTGGGGTCTACAGAACATAGCCACTGTGCGGCGCTAGAGAGGGACTCCGCCAATCATTTGTTCTGTCAGAGGATGGAAAGTTTCTTGTAAATCAAACAATGGTTTGTTACTAAAGCTGTACGTCCTGTTGCCAGTAGGTGGCGCGATGAGTGGCTTTGCAGGTTATTATTGTGGACCGACTGACCCTTAAAAAGGAACAGCCACTATCATGGTTGCCGCGGTAACCTGCATTCGGATCCAAAAAAAAAGGTGTCGGCAGAAGTCTGCTTTGTGGCCAAAATATGAAAATTTTTATTTATTTATTTTTATTAATCGGATCTCCCTAAAACTCGGCTTGGATAGCAATTATCTCAAGTCCTGATGTGCACACCAACTGTACAACAGAACTGAAATACAACAGGGTGAATTTGCACCAGCCCAGTAAAGGGTGAAATTCCTGATCATAGTTTTCAAATTCACCAATAAATGTTGATAATTTTAACATAATGTACCTTTAAGTTGTTTAAATCCAGAAACTTTCAATCAGGAGCAAAACCTCAATCTGACAATTTATCACGATAATTATCGACATCGACTGATTTAAAACAGTTTTATAGTGAGTACGTTTTTTGGCCACATCAACCAGCCACGATATAGTGTTGCAACGAGTTTATGTTTCGACACATTACCTTGTTACAATCACATTACCTAGTGATAAGGCATTTATTAATGTTACAAGAAGAGAGCTCCACCTCTATGTGGAGTTCTGGCTCCTGATTGGATAAAGTGCTGTGGGATATTGGAAAACACGCTCCGGATCAGCGACAGACTGAAGGATTTCACTGACAGCAGCTTTAACGTAACTCAGTGTAGGACTTGCTCTTGTGCTCCCCCTACAGTTGGTAAATGGTATTGTTTGTCGTAAAATGTGTGACAAGCCAATGATACCCGTGAGCTCTAAAGAAAGACTTCTAATGTATAAACTACCATGTTTTTTGTGAGACATACAGTAGTGTGCTTAAGTCTTAGGCCACCAGCAGCTTTGTTGTTTTTATGTCAATTTTGTGATCGTTGGCGTTCAGATTGAAAAGCTGTGACTAAAAGTCAGTCTTATACTATATGATCAACCTGTCAGTGAGTTGAACTTGTGCAACATGTGTATGTAATGCTCCAACATGTCTTGAGTAAACCAGGTATAATAGACCTTTTTCACAGCAGCTATTTTTTGACATTAAATAGTAGGAGAAACACAGGTTTGACCAATAACATTAGGGTTCCATTCCAGGTTTTAAAGAGCCACGGTTGTGTTATTGTTCACGTGTAAATGTAGCTCACACTAAATATTTGATATTATAGAAGCATTTTTGTTGTTTGTTGTTTCTGAAAAAGATGTTATTTTCCAATAATTGTACAGGATGGTCATAATAGCATTGCTAAAATCTAATGGTGGCCTAAGACTTATGCACAGTACTGTATGTCTTAGAGTAGAAAAACTACAAGTTCCATAGTGGCAACAGAGGTGATGCAGATCTGCTAAGAGACAGAGTTAAAAGTTGATGTACCACCACAAAATAATCCGGGAGACATCATTTGAAGGGTGAAATCCTACATTTTGCAGCTTTAACTGCATTAATTCGACTTTTACTTTTTTAATCTCACACACAGTAGAATCGCTGGTCCAATAAAAAAAAAAAAAGGGGTGGGGGGGGGGGGGGGTCGATAGTTTCCAGTCGTTAACTGGGTCACAGAGGGGGGGGTTCGATAGTTTCCAGTCGTTAACTGGGTCACAGACTGGTGACGACAGAGGGACTGGGAAAGATGGAGAGACAAAATGAGACTTACAGTTTTCTCTGAACTCGATGCTGGCTGGAAGAGTCATCTCCGTCCTGTCTGCCGAAATGTCCTGAGACCTTTAGGAGGCACGAGAAAGCACCATGAGGACAGGACGAGACGAGAAGTGAGGACAGACAGGGACAAGCTGGATGAAGACGACGAGTGTGTGTGTGTGAGACCTGTTGTCCTGCTGCTCTCCTCTGATCATGGGTTTGACCATTCCTCTCTCCATGTCCAGCTTTCCTGAGCTCTGTGCGCACACGCACACACACGCACACACACACACACACACACACACGCACACACACGCACACACACACACACACACACACAAACGTTTTACTCCAGTTTTACTTCACTGCAAATGAGCCTAATTTTAGACGAGAGGAGACATAAACAGCATAATGACTACTGTCAGACGAGGCTGCAGTCACACTTTAATGTGTACGTTTATACCAGTTACATAATTCAATGCTAGAAATACAGCTCAAATCTACGCGGGTGGATGAAAGTGGTGTTTGTGAATCAAGACTCTGAGGAATTTGGCCCCAAATAGGAGCCGCTTTTAGTTAAAGCTGTTTACTTGAACAATACATGGGTTATTTTATTTAAAAAAAAAAGCCCAAATAACAAGCAGTTAATCCCTAATTAGCCAATTTCTAAATCAACCGCTAAATAAAATTTCATATTTTTGTATTTTAATATTGTAAGCCTCTAATATGGAAACTTAAGCCTCTAAATTTTAGACTCAAGCCTAGATTTCAGACTTTTTAGATGGGAGCCTCCAAAGTTTAAGATTAAATGTTAAAGGTGTCCGTACCTTGCCGAGGAGATAAAGCAGTGGATTATTTGTCATCACTACTTTAAGCCCCTTAAAGGAGAAGTATTTCACCACAGTTGGTTTCATTTTTGCCTCCTGCTTGTTGGTTGTTTGTCTTAGGTCTCCTTCTCATCCTCCTCCTTTTTAATACTCTTTTATTTTTACTCTCTCTTTTATCCTTTCGTCTTCTTTCTTTGATGTTTTAACCACTACTACTTTGATCCAGGGTTTTTTCGTTTTTTTTTCTTCACATATTTGTGGAAAGTGTCTTGAAAAATAATTCCGGGCCAAAAACATACATTATACTTTCTGATTTGTGGGTTTTTGTCTCCAAAATGTGGGACAAGTAGAAGAAACTCAATGACATTAGGACGCTTTCACACCGAGCTTTTTCTTCCAGAACTAGGACAGTAATTGTTAGTTGCACCCTTAATAGCAAACAAACAGTAGCTTCAGACAGTAGTTACTGCTAATAAACAAAAGCAAACAAACAGTAGCTTCAGACAGCAGCTAATGCTAATAAACATTAGCAGATGTTTCAGTTTTACAAAGGAAAATTATAAATAATCATTTAATATTAAAAATCTGTTCATATACATGGAACCAATATAAGATTTACCTGCATGTGGATAAAACAAATAATAAAATTGATGATTTTTCGTACTACTTTCCTACTTTTTTCTTTATTAGTTAGTTTTTCTTCTACTAGTGATGCCCCTCTTATATTTAAAAGCTATAAAGCTCACTTTTTAAGAGTCACTTCATCAGTTCAGTGCTCAGACACTAGAACAAAAACAGTTTAAACAACCTTACGTTGCTCTGTTGGAAAACAGAATAACAGACGAGCAGTGAAAATCAGTCCCTTCAGGATTTTGCGATGCTGAAAGGCAAATCACCATCACAGAGGCTGTTTCATCTTTAAAAAAGTCCAAAAAAGGTCCAGAAAATGACTGGACATTACTGTTGTGTTCAGATGCTTCTCTCTCAAAGTCCCTAACTGTTAACCATCACAACTAAATGCCTAACCCTAACCCTAAACTAAACCCGGGTCTTAACCCTGAAAAAGCCATTTAACCTTGTGGGGAACCAGACAAAATGTCCACACAGGTCAAAATGTCCCCACAAGGATAGGTTTGGACGTATTATGGTTCTCACAAGGACAGAAAGACATGTACACACAGGCTGCAACTCTACGTTATTCCTTTATCGACAGCAAAAACTTTACACCTTCATTTTCACTTGTATTTTTTGGAAATCAACAGAAATCAAAGAAAAAGCAACATGCATCACAGCCTTTAGAAAAAGCTGCCTCCGAGTGTGCGTTACCTTGCTCGTGGGCAGGGCAGCTCCACTGTGGACGTCTCCTTGAAGGTCAAAGGTGGTTTCAGGGACGCTGCTGCTGAAATGACACGCAGACGGTTAGAAGACGGAGAGTTTTTTTGTTTGTTTCCACACACACACACACATAGGATTCTCAGAGAGGAGACCGAGAGAGCACCGTCAGAGAAGCTGTCAAGTCATTTTCTAATAGACGCACACAGATCGTTTGCTGTATAAACACGCACACATGCTTACATAACAGTATAATTAGATATAGACAACATCACGCAGGACTTCCTGACAGCAGTGAGTGAACAGCAGAGCATGTTCATGTACGCGCGCGTGTGTGTGTGTGTGTGTGACAGCAGTTGTGTTTAAAAGCTGGTTGTCTGCTTTTCACGCCCCACATGTCAGGAGGACATCGATGTCAAACACACAGAACAGCAGCAGCAGCAGCAGCAGCAGCAGCAGCAGCAGCAGCAGCAGCAGCAGCAGCAGCAGCAGCTCCATCACTGGCAGAAAAGATCATTATCACAGTATGTAACAGTATGACGACGCCGACACTGATGGAAAAATGAGTCGCCGACATGTTGCTAAAGGTGCGTTCCAGTTGTAGTCGGAATTTCCAAGTTGAGGAGTAAAAAAGGGACAAAATATTCCATCAAAAGCCCAAACAGAAATACAAACGATTGTATTTCTATCACAAGCGTTGCAGTTTTCACTTTGACCACTTTTATGAAAATCTTTTATTCACATTTTACCTGAGTCGTTTTCTTTTTAAACCAACAAAAAACATGCTTCTATTTCATCCTCTGATGTTTTCTTCTCTTATAGGTATTTTTAAACCAGAAATCCACATTACTGATGTCTACTTAGACAAATTAAATAATATTTATGGTCAAAAACCTCATAGTCTCTTCAGATTAAGCCAGATTATTGCTGCTCTCTGCCAGCCTCTGAACATACACTCTGTTTCTGAGCACACGGAGTCTCTTGTGATTGGCCAGCTCCCAGCTGACTGACTGCTCCTCTGTGCTTCTTCTTCTTCTTCTTGAATGTTCACGCCCATGACCAGCAGTAGCTGTTGGGGGAGGATTCGTTGCACGGCAAATGTGCTAGTAACGTAACTAAACTGGACTTTTCAAAACCGCTTGCTCGAGCTCAGGTAAACAGAGAAGCCCTTCTTTGTCAGAAGTGGCTGAAGTTTTTATTGTGATGCTTTAGTGATGTTTAGATACAGGAAGGACACGGGGACACACCAACAAACATCAGAAATATGATTTTCCAGTGAATGAAATTTCCGGCAGCTTGTACACTGAGAAGTGTGAAGATGGCCTCCACAGTTCCACCTTCTTTATCACAGTTCTGTTCGTTCCTCTGATCTCCTTAGTCTCAACCTCTTCATCGCAGTTTAAATTTCTTCAACTCCTCCCTCTCTTTATCACACTGGGAAGTTTTCCTTTATTTCCATTCTCATTCTTTGATGCTAATCCAAAGGGCGTAAACTTTTTTTTAAAAAAAAGAACATTATTGGTTGAAAACTTGCATGTCTACAGCTGGTTGGTCACTGTGAGCACATTTCCACGGATAAAACAGACTAGTTTTCTTTTAATTCAACAAAAACTACAGGGTCGTGGTCAGTTAATCAAGCAACAACTGCAGGGGAGCGGAAAAAGGCGAACACCAAAAAGGCCGTGGTATCTACAATTTTAATTTGTTTTTATTGCTACAACGGAAAATTAAATGCTATTATGATTTTTTTGTACTTCTGAGTTTTGTGAGTGTCTTTCTCTCCTTAACAGTAAAAAAAAAATATTAACGAAAAACATGCAATGACAGTAAACACACTGTAGATGCAGATTATACATCTCTTTCCAGATTCCCCGGGTTGTTTTTCTCATTAAACATTGGTGACAGTCCAAACTAAGCTGGGAGGGAGCAGATTAATGTTCTGAACGCTCATTGGCTTCAACGTCATCTCTTCAACTGCCAAATAAGAAGCTCAGACTTTAAAAGTTTACTTTTATGCCAGAAGTGTGGCTTTAGAAGTCAGAAACATCATCAAGCTCCAGGCCGAGAGGACGATAAACCCTCCATTACTCAGTTCTAGCACTTCTCGGCTTGACTCGACTTGGTTTTGTTGCTTTTCCATTAGGGATAGTACCTGGTACCTTGGTGAGGTTCCAAGTGAGCTGGGCCAATATTAAAATTTATCTTGATTGGTCAGAGAGTGTTGTTAGTGGAAGAGTCAAGAATCAAACCAGGAAGAGCGTGAAAGCGAGCAAACATGGCTGCAAAAATACACCGCGGGCGTCTGACGAGAGGATCCGGTATGTCTGCGCCACGTATGAACCAATGCCGCGGCCTATGATGACCCCGCCCACGTTGACGATGTACCATGAAGCAACGGAAAACAACATAAATTAAAAAGCTTTTCTGTAAACAGTGCATTATTTATGCAGACTAAACCCAGCAAACGACTCAGAACACTGTAGTACATATGCCAGGCCTGTACGTGGCGCTGTAACGTTGCTATAGTAGGACATAAAAAAATTGGAGAAGATGTTTTTTCTCAAATAAAGCTATACGTGAATAGTAAGAGACAGCCAGGGCAACTGAGGAAAGAAAATAAAAGTTATCATGAAGTAAAAAGACAAACAAGGAGACAACAGCAACAAAGATAGGGACAGCGAATACAAGCGCAAGACAGAAAGACAGTTTTCCCAAAGTTTTCCCAAAATTGGTTGTCTACATTAAAAACACAAGGGTGGAGCTCTGAGATTTTCCCAATCTGGGACCCATTTGAAAAAGAATAGCACTGTTTTTTAACGCTCCCAAAACGCTGTTTCCACGCGAATAAAAAGCAGACACAGTCAGAAACCCGTTTTTGTCTAATTAAAAGAAAATCCAAAGCACTGCCGCTCAACATAAACCACAAATCAATGCTGCTGCTGCTGCTGTTTATTCAAAACATCAGAGCTGCTGCAGACCCAGGAAAGATCACAGCATGACGTGAAATAAATCCTTCTCAAAACTTAAGTCATACAACAGTCCACAGATATAAGCAGCAGGGAAAAATACCAGCATTTCTTTAAATGTTCTTCAGCTTTGGCTGCTGCTCCCTGAAACACCCCTGGTGTGTCTTTTAATGAGAACATCATCTCAACTGTCATGGAGAGAAAAATCCTCTTCCCGACTCTTAACAGTTACACTAAAGGCAAAGCTACACCATGTGACCAGGTTTGTGCTGAGATGTAATAATAATAACAAAAAAAAAAAAATATTTTAAAATAAAAATACATGTAATTCAGTTCCTTATTTCACTGCATCTCTTATACTAATTATTAAATAACATGTATAACGCTCTTATACACGTTACGTATTATACGTTGTGTATCAGGTTTGACAGTTTTTTTGTTGTTGTTTACTTAATCTGCTTGTTCACAAAAGCAACGTCACGTCACTCCATTAATCGGTAAATGTTAAATTTGCAATTTCAGGTCCCGGCATCAACGCTTGAGCGGGAACCTGCGACTGCGTTAGCTGGTCGCTAACAGCCACTGTCATGATGTCAAACAAATTTATTGAATTAGAGACAAACAAAACACAATTTCTTGGTCATTTTGTGCGAGTTAAACTACTATGAGCTCTTCCTCTGGATTTAAAAAAGTACCCACATGTCTCTGTAAATATAAATTCTGTTGTTTCAGTTGCAGAAAACATCACAAAGTCAAATGACAAACTTTAAAATGTGTCGTCAAACCTGTATCTCGAGGAAGGGGAAAGTGTTCGTTACTCACACACGCCGCCCTCTTTCTTCTGCCGTTAGTCATCCATTGAACCATTAAAAGGTCCATTCAATGTCAATTTTCTTTTCCTCCCTTCAGCTCATCCTCAAAGGTCTCACACACTCACTTCTCTCCTTATCTGCTGAGCCTCTTTTTCTCTTATGTGTGTGAACCGACGGCAGGCAGGAGGCCACACCCAACACCATGTTGATCACATTAGAGGGCGGCTCGTCTGCCATAACCCTAGACCTCCGCTCTCTTACACTCCTCTCATTTCATTTCTCCCTCCCTCCCTCCCGCCTTTTCCTCGCCTTCATCTTTCGCTCTGCCTGCCAACTGCAAACCTCACCCTCTCCTCCCTTTTCCTACAAAAAACAAAAAAACAAAAAACCCCTCGCTGTGTTTTTATTTTCACAAAAAAAAAAATCAAAGAACTGTACACACAGAAGGAAGTAAAGAGAATTAAAAAAAAAAAGGATGTCTCGCTCACCCAGACTTGTGTCGGTTCCTCATCATGGCCGCCGGCTCTCTCTTCCCGCCCTGGTCGAACATCGGGTCCACGAATTTGAACACGTGGGCAGAACCAAACTGGAGGGTGGAGCCCGGGCGCAGCACCGTCGTCTCCGTGATTCGCTGCCCGTCGACGAAGGTGTCGGCGTCGGGGCCGTGCGGCGTCACAGTCACCATGCCTTCACTGTGCATCAGGTTACAGTGGTGGGGAAGAATCCCCGGACCTAGCAGCTGCACACGCCACACGGGAACAACATCAGAACAATCACACTTTTTGCAAATAACGACATTTGGTTCGACGCCGAAGCTGCCGTCCGTGAAATCCGCGAGGTTTTTAAGCTACAGTGTTTACTATTCTGTCTCTATTTGGTCTTTGTGACCAGAAACAAGCTCTGTTCGTGCAAAACTATCAGACCCGACTGGGGGAGCGTTCATGCGTATACACCAGCATCAGAGGGGCGGGTGGGGAGAAGAAGCATTTTTTCCCATTTCACTGCTAAATGACAGGGTTTTTCCTGAGCAAAGAAATTCATTCAGACGTAGTAGAAGTACAAGTGGTAGAAGTAATAAAAGTAGAAGTAGTAAAAGTAGAACAAGAAGAGAAGTAGTAGTAGTTAGAAGTAGAAAAAGTAGAAGTAGTAAAAGTAGTAGAAGAAGAAGAGAAGTAGTAGAAGAAGTAGAATTAGAAGCAGAACTAGTTAAGTAGCAGGATTAGAAGTAGTAAAAGTAGTAGTAGTTAGAAGTAGTAGAAGTAGTAGAAGAAGAGAAGTAGTAGAAGAAGTAATAGTTAGAAGTAGAAAAGGTGGAAGTAGTAAAAGTAGTAGAAGAAGAGAAGTAGTAGAGGAAGTAATAGTTAGAAGTAGAAAAGGTGGAAGTAGTAAAAGTAGTAGAAGAAGAGAAGTAGTAGAATTAGGGGCAGAAATAGAAGTAGTAGTAAAAGTAGTAGCAGAAATAGAAAAAGTAGAATTAGTTGCACAAGTTATAGTAGTAAAAGTAGGAAAATCAAGTCGTCGTAGTAGAAGTAGTAGAATTAGAAGTAGTAAAAGTAGAAGCAGAAAAGGTAGAAGTAGTAGAAGTAGTAGAAGAAGAAGAGAAGTAGTAGAAGAAGTAGTAGTTAGAAGCAGAAAAGGTAGAAGTAGTAAAAGTAGTAGAAGAAGAAGAGAAGTAGTAGAATTAGGGGCAGAAATAGAAGTAGTAGTAAAAGTAGTAGCAGAAATAGAAAAAGTAGAATTAGTTGCACAAGTTAAAGTAGTAGTAAAAGTAGGAAAATCAAGTCGTCGTAGTAGAATCAGAAGTAGTAAAAGTAGAAGCACAAAAGACTTTTACGATTTTTTAATCAGTTGAAATAATCATAATTTTTTCTAATAACAAATTCCAGCTTTTAACTTGTAGAAGCTGAACATTTTGTTATTTTAATAATGCAAACATGTTTTCTGTATTTTCTGGATATTTTCTATTAAAGTGATGAAGTAAAATAATAAACTATGTGGTGATGACATTGCTGCTAAAACAACACATCTAATCGTGACTTGAGAGAGTTTTAGATCTCTCATGTTAATTTTGTCTCTTTTAAAAATTAAATGTTAAATTTCCTCCACTTTATGTCAACGTTAACTGTCAACCTACCCTGTACAAAAGGGGTAGGTTGGCCTTCAATTCACTTAAGAAGGTACAAACACTGGCTCTTATTTGTGTATAAGGCCATAGTTGGCCAGCTTCCTCCGTACGTTGCAACTCTTTTAGCTGTTAGTCCAGAGTATAGTCTGCGCTCAAGCAGATATATTCTCTTAAATATTCCTTCAATGAAGACAGAGTTTGGAAAAACTGCTTTTATTTATAGTGCACCAATTGCTTGGAATGAGTTTAAGTTATATCTCAACCAAACATTCCACTTGTTTTCACTTGCTCTTAACTTTTAACTTCCTTATGTATTTATTTTTATTTTGTCTGTCTCTTCTATGTTAAATGTGTGCTGCTACCTTGGCCAGGGCTCACTTGTAAATGACATACTTATCTCAATGTGATTTTCTTCCCTGGTTAAATACAGGTATAATAAAAAAAATAAAATAAAGTACAGTAAATCTAAAGTATAACTAACAGTCTCTAATGTTTTTTACCTGTATGGCTCCGTCGTCTGTACAGTCGGAGCCGACCTCAGTGATGCTGTACTGAAGACGGTAAAGCTTTGGTTTGTCTCGCGAGTCGGACCCGTCTGGACAAAGAGAAAGTCAGGGATCAGCACCAGAATAAGCAACAATCCGTTAATCAATCAATCAATCAATCAATTCAGTCGTACACGTTCAAACTGTCACTTTCTGTCCAACTACCAGCATCTGAACACTGAAGAGTCGACATAAACCTTTTTTTTCTGTCACGTTCACTGCTTATGCCGCAGAAGCAAAGTGCAGTTATTGATAATTAGTTTTAAAAAAAAAAAGAAGTTTAGTAAGAGCAAAGCAGCAAATTAGTTCTCTGATGAAAATGTCGGCTTCATGGGGAAAATAACAACTGCATGCACCAACCTTTTAGAAGAGGGTCTGAGGCTTTTGTTCTTTTTTTACTCCTTTACCATTTAAAGAGAGTGGAAAAACCTCAAACCACCTTTTAAAAACAATAGTGAAACAATCAATCAGCTGATGTAGTGAGTTTATTTATTTTTTTCGGCCACCTACGACTGAGAAATAAAGACACTTTGTGGCGCTGTGACATCGTGGAATCGCTCCGACATTTAGTCTTCTTTAAAAAAAAAAAAAAAAAAATGGGTCGTCAAATAAATCCGCAACGATTTTTCCACCCGTTTTATTTAAGATTCATGTGTTTGTGTTCTGAATATCATGTTGTCAAATATAAATCTCTTAGAAAAGTCAGGTTTATCGACATCAAAATAATATAAAATGGTGTTGCATTGCAGGTCATGGTTTAATGTCAGTTCTAAGTGTAATTATGTATAATTAAGACAAAGTGAGAGATTTTAATTAATCTATTACTTGTTACTTGTCTTAAATGTTGGCCGTTGTTTCCCAAACCTAGAAATCACAATATTTTCAAATGTCTTTCTTAGTCTATAAAGCAAAATTATTGTTTTTAATAATTTATTTGATGTGAGAAATTACTCACATTTAAGAAGCTTAAACTTTTAAAAAAGTTGTTTTAAGTTTTACAAAAACACTCAAATGTTTTATAGTTTGTAATCTTTTCACTATATTTACAGTTTTTGTACATTTTTGCATATTTTTGGTTATACATAGAGTATATTATCTTATTTTGTATATTTTCCTGTCATGTCCTTTATTGCCTCATCTATTTTACCTACTATTTATCTGCCTTTTGTTCTTTGGACACTCACAAGAATCCCTATGTGCCCAGATTGAACAAATGGCACATAAATCGTGAATCTTTACACTTTAATCAATTTCATACCATTAATTTTTTAAAAAGGTCCAGTTTTTCCTCCGTGTGTCAGATTCCGAAAGTTTCTCTGTTGGGTGTAATTAGGGCTGCAATTAACAGTTATTTTCATAATGAAATACGATTATTTTCTTGATTCTTTGGACCATAAAATGTCAGAAAACGGAGGAAGTATTGTTGTGTGTTTCACAAACCTCAACATGATCATGTCTTATTTATTCCACAGAACAAAATTATTCAGTTTTAGTGATTTCTTTGTTATAAGGAGCTAAAACACCCCAAATATATTCATATTGAAGAAGCCAAAACTTGTTTTAATTGTTACAAAAACCCTCAAAACTAAGTAATCGATTATCTAAATCAGGGATGTCAAACTCATTTTAGTTCAGGGGCCACATACAGTGCAATTTGATCTCAAGTGGGCCAGGAACATAATAACATAATAACCTATAAGCAACAAGAAATCCAAATGTTTCCCTTTGTTTTGCATTTAATGGAGTAACTTTTTACAAAATATACTATGAACAACCTGAAATTTCTTGACAAAAATAAGTGTAATATTATACCAAAGTTTATTATTTACACATGTGCATTAAAACTCAGATCACAGTGGATCTACAAAAGCACTGAACAATGTGTCACATGCATCTGGAACAGAAAAATATAGTAGCTCACATACTGATTAGATTCTAAATATTATGTGGAACTTTTGCAAATTCATTATGTGGGCCGGATTGGACCCTCTGGCGGGCCGGTTCTGGCCCACGGGCCGCATGTTTGACACCCCTGATCTAAAAACTTGGCGCTTAATTTAGTAAATTATTTTGCCAAAAATTTAAAATATTGGTAATTCTTAAACACTACAACAAAAATATCATAGAACATAAAGCAAGGGGGGGGATAATGTTCGAACTTTGTTGGCCAAAAGGGGGAGTCGGGGGACACAGCCCCCCCCCCCCCCCCCCCGACATCTCCCATCAGCCATTGCAACAGACACAGAGGAGGTGTGGGTGGATGTTTTACCTTCGTGGTGCCGATATGCGTAGTAGGCATAGTGATTCCCTCGCCCTAGTCAGGCAGACAGGCAGGCGGGTGCAGAGGAAGGAGGAGGAAGAGGAGGAAGAGGAGGAAGAGGAGGACACATGCACGAGGACACACACACACACACGTGCGCGCGCACACACACACACACACCATGCCGTAAAAGAAGGTGGGAAAGAAAACAGACACATAGCAGAGGGTAAAAATGCAGCAAGGAGGGGGAAAAAATGCAGCATCACCTTGTTAACCCATTAAACACATGGAAACGCACACTCACACACAACAGCAGTGGAAATCATGGTCTAATAATCTCATATAAACTATGATTTGACAAATAAAATGGTTTTTTTTTTTAATAACTGTTGAAGCTTTAAAATGTTAATTGATGACAAGAAAAACTCCAAAAATACACGTTTGAATGCCAATTGAATGGTTAAGTGAATTAACTGTGTTAATTTAATATGGTACGTTAAACTGCAGGTAACCATTTTCTGATTGGTGCCGTGTTACCACATACAGTGGCTCATGAACTACAGTCATTTTTGCCTCTTAACGCATTAAATCATGTATTTCTGTACCAAATAGTGGAAATCAAGCCCTAATCATCTGACACAAACTTAAAAAAGAGTAATTCAACAATATAACTACAATGTAACCGTCTCCTAATGATGTTTTGACAACTACAGCTTTAAAATATCAATTAATGACCAAAAAAACAACTAAATTCATGATAAAACAACGAAAAACTATAATTTCTGATTGACTGAGTAAATCCATCTGTCTTATTATTTAATTATTATGGTATGTTAAACTGCAGGTGACCATTTACTGGTTGATGCTGTTGTCGCCACATAAAATGACTAATTAAAAAAACAAAACAAATGATTAATTATAGCTGTTTATGCCTTTGAAGGCATTGTAACAGGTATTTTTACACTTGTATTTTGTACAGTGTATAATTTAAGGTTTTTGGTCCAGACATAAAGCCATTGTGCTGTAATTTAATCCAATTTAAGCCGTAGTAATAATAATGTAAATGCTTAAACTGTGGAGTTGGAATTTCATTGGAATTATTTAGTTCTGGTTTACATCGTAAGTTGGGATTGCTCAATATTACTTTTCTGAGTCCGATACTGATACCGATATCAGTCCGATACAGTAATTTTACACCATTTAAACACATTTGTGTAACAAATAAAGAAGAAGAATAAACGGCTCACAACATGATTTTTTTTTTTTTTTTACAGTGAATCATTTGATGTATGGGATTTTTGGATTTTTCCCCAGTATCGGACCGATAACGAGTATCGTATTGGCTCATCCCTAATCTTTTAAGGTTAGCATTAATTTACACACTCACATACACACACGACTAATTACAGAAGCCACCGCGTCAGTGTTTTTCATCTGGTTGTTATTCCCCACAGACAGCGACCCGTCAACCTGACAGTGTTAGTGATTTTCCCCCAGTTGGAACCACAGTTCTGAGAGGTTAATGACAGCATGACAGCAGCAGGGGGCGACGGTCAAACAGCGAGATTAAGAGGAGGGGGGGGGGGAAATGGATCAGTAGCAAGAGACCGAAATGTTAGGGCTGAATATTGGATTAACAGGACTCAGGTCACGGTCGGAGCTTCATATAGTCTCTGATATTACACTGAAATCGAGGGTATGATAATCTCTTTAGCTTACCTTTTGTTGCTCTACTTTCTGTCCTTCAATTCACCCTTTACATTCATATTTTGATTTGTAATATCAGCTTATATTTCTGCATGTGTACATGTGTTGGTTGGTTTGTTAGCAGGATTATAGAAAAACTACTTTAAGGATTTTTATTATTTAAACTATAGGCAGGAGTGTTTTTTTTTTCTCATTTTCGTTTATTTTGTATCTAAAAATACTCAACTGCGTGGGTTTATAAAGTAAGAAAAACAAACACTGTCAAAATGTCATCATTGTTAGTAGCATATCGCGGATAAAACAACCTCTACTTAAGATTAAGTTAAGCATTTATGGTTGACTATTTTCTACATATAAAACTGCATAGAAAAATTGAAAAACAAGGGAAACTTTTCCTTCCTGTTCCTCGAATTCATTCACCTGGTTGTGATGAATTAAAAAAGATTTATCACCAGTAAAATGAGCGAGCCAATAAAATCTATACCGGCGTATACTAAAGCATTGACATTGTGGGATGTGGAATGGCTGATGCCAACGTGGACTTCATCATTGTTTGACCTCCTGCTGTGACTTTTTACAAACTAAGTGTGTTTCCAGTAGCAGGAGCAAAAACCACAGAACAGCTGGGAACGATAATGTGATTCACTCGCTCGAGTCAGAGCCTGCTGGTCGCTCCCTGTTACTGCACCTACAGTTTCCCTCCGCTCGCTCGCTGCTGCTGCTGCTGCTGCTGCTGCTGCTTTAACTATTTAAAGTTCCACGACAGCATGTGTCGGGCTAAAGGAGTGGACATATTTGTGCGTTTTCGACTTTACCTGGACTCAGCTCCACCAGATAAGGCAGTTTCTCGGGCGGCAGTGAGCTGCTGCTGCCCTCCCTCCCTCTCAGACCCTTGTCGTCCGCCTTCCTCCCCTTCCTGCCATGGTAGTCAGGAGGTCTCTTCTTCAGCTGGAACACCAGCGCGCCTGACGGGACAAATACACCTCAACAATGTCAGAAAACGACATTTAAATGTCACCTTTATCCCCCATTGGCAGAATTTTTATTTGAGATTAATGTGAGGGTGTGTTAAATCACATGAATAAAGTGAATTGGTCAGTTAGTTAGTTTATGTCAGCCACACATTTTCACGAGTAAATTCAGGTACATTTGTGTTCACGCATTCTTATAAATTAAGTAACAACATTTTGCCCATAAGGAAGTAGACCGAAAAGGTGTAGGCTGAAGCTGAGGCTTATTTTGCTTAGCCTAAATACTTGTGTTACCTGTCAACTTGTGATTTGTAAAACAAAACAAAAAAACAAAAAACCTTACAGTCAAAACAAGAACTTAAATTTAATATCCATATAGATTATTACTCTATCTTCATATACATATTAATAGTCAGAATTTAAAAAATTTTATGTTTGGAAAGTCAACTACATGATTTTGCGCAGTTTTTCCAATGGTCCATACTCTTAACTGATAAACAGTTTTTTCTTAATGTTTGTCCTTAATACTGGTTTTTTAAAACATTTAATTTCCTCTGAGTTGACAAAGGCTTTCTCTGCTCATGAATAGATTCTATATTCTTTTCTTGTGATTTTGTGATTCGTTTATAAAATATATACCACCAGTCAAAAGAGATGGTGTGTCCAAACTTTTGACTGGTAGTGTATATCTTCTGAAAATGGCCGGTTTAGTGAAAAATTCCAATGACCTTTTACCGAAATTACAGTGAAAATTGATGTCGCAACAGTTTGTCATTGATAAGAAGTGGTTCCCAATGATCTAAAATGATTGTTAATGACCAGCTGATTCATATACAATTGATTCTTGAAACATAAACACCAAAAAAAAAACAGAAAGTGAAGACTTGTAATGCGCGTAGAGCAGCAGGAGGGGGCGGTAGAGACCAAAAAAGAAAGAGTTACATCTTAAAAGAAGAAGCATTTAACTCACAGATGTGTGGACTGAGGAAAAAGTGTGTGTGTGTGTTCTTGTATTTGTTGCAGAGTGAGGACCAACAATCGTATAAACCCTAGTGAGTGAGGACATTTTGACAAAGTGAGGACATTTTGACAAAGTGAGGACACTGTGAGGACATTTTGACAAAGTGAGGACGTTTTGACAAAGTGAGGACATTTTGACAAAGTGAGGACGTTTTGTCAGAGTGAGGACATTTTGACAGAGTGAGGACATTTTGACAGAGTGAGGACATTTTGACAAAGTGAGGACGTTTTTGACAGAGGACATTTTGACAAAGTGAGGACGTTTTGACAAAAGTGAAGACATTTTGACAGAGTGAGGACGTTTTGACAGAAGTGAGGACATTTTGACAAAGTGAGGACGTTTTGACAAAAGTGAAGACATTTTGACAGAGTGAAGACATTTTGACAGAGTGAGGACGTTTTGACAGAAGTGAGGACATTTTGACACTGTGAGGACATTTTGACAAAGTGAGGACTTTTTGACAGAAGTGAGGACGTTTTGACAAAAGTGAGGACGTTTTGACAAAGTGAGGACGTTTTGGCTGGACCTCATTTTTTCCATTCTTTAAAGGGGCTTTTTCAGGGTTAAGACCTGGTTTTAGGGTTAAGGTTAGAATTGGGTTTAGGTTAGGATTAGTGTGAGGTGTGTGTGTGTGATGGTTAAGGTTAGGGTAAGGGAATGTATTATGTCTATGAGGGTCTTCACTCATAGACATAATACAGAAGCACAAACATGTGTGTGTGTGTGTGTGTGTGTGTGTGTGTGTGTGTGTGTGTGTGTGTGTGTGTGTGTGAGACCTCTGTCGGCAGGCCAGTCCCTGAAGATCTGCAGTGGACACTCAGTGTCGTCCAGAATCACCTCCTTCCCTGATTTATCATCCTGCTGCAGAAATAACAGACAACAAGCAGGTTAACATTTAAAAAAAAAAAAGACACGTCTGAGTGTCCTCACAAAGCATGCTGTGCACTTGTATGCATGTCTTCATTAGGACAAAATTTAAAAACTTGAGAAAGTGAGGACATTTTGAGAAACATTGAAGGATTTTAAGGATTAAGCCCTGGTTTTAGAGTTAGGGTTAGGTTAAGGATTAGGATTAGATATTTTGGGATGGTGGTTAAGGTTTGAAGTGTGTGTTTATTACACTGTTCTAGCTTTGTGAGGACATTCTGACCTTGTGGAGACCCGACAAAATGTCGCCAGGTCCCCACAACCTTTAAGGGCTTTTGCAGGATTAAGACCTGGTTTTAGGGTTTAGGTTAAGGGTTTGGTACTTAAGTTGAAATGGTTATGGTTAGGGTAAGGGGCTCGGGAATGCATTATGTCTATGATGTGTCCTCACCAAGATATCAAAACAAGCTTGTGTGTGTTCTTGTATTTGTTGCCGTGTGAGGACCAGAAATTGTAGAGGACATTTTGGCTGGTCCTCACTTCTTTAAAGGGCTTTTTGGGGTTAAGACCTGGTTAGGGTTAAAACTGGGTTGAGGTTAGGATTAGGGTACATTTGTGTGTGGTATTCTTTATGTGGGGACCTAAATGTGTCTCCACACTCACATTATGGGGACTTGTCTTCCACATGGGGACAAAAATCAAGTCCCCATAATGTAAATGACTCAATTTAAAGGTGAAGACATATTTTGAAGTTAGGCTGAGGTTAGGGTTAGGGCACTGGTAATTATGGTTAAGGTTACAGTAAGACTCCAGGAAATGAATGGAAGTCAATGGAATGTCCTCTGAAGTAATGGAAACCTGTGTGTGTGTGTGTGTGTGTGTAGACAGCAGTGCTATTTCATTGGCCACAGCATGAGTCCATGTGAGAGAACAGATATGGTTGATGGAGGTCTCTCACACACACGCACACACACACACACGTTTGCTCTTCACCAACAGTGAGGACACTCTCTAGTGACATTTTCTAGCCCCTTTCCCTGACCTTAACCATCACAACTAAATACCTAACCTTTACCCTAACCCTAATCCTAAACCCTAACCCTAACAGCAGGTCTTAACACCCCCCAAAAAACCCTTTAAAGATGTCAGGACGAGCCAAAATGTCCTCACTCTGTAAGGGGTTATACCATTTCTGATCCTCACAAAGCCACAAAAACAAGTACTTCACACACACACACAGATACATTGACTCAGACATGGAGCATCTGCTGCTGTCGTAGCTCCATCTGAAAGCAATTGAACTGCATTCCTCCCAAAAGATTTTTTATGTGCCAAGTAACATTCTGTGTCAATCCACCAGTCTGATCCGGTGTGTGTGCGTGTGTGTATGTGTGGCTGTGACCTTGGCTGTCCTCTCTACAGCCTCTCTGAAGGATGATGGAGGTGTTTATTGATGAGATGGGAGGATAGAGGTCGTGTTCACTGGAGAACTGGGAGGGTGAAGGTGCGGGGCGGAGGGAAAAGATGGACAGTGTGCTCGGAAATAAAAGGATTTGATGAATTTTAAATATATTAAATGAATTAAATAAAATAAAGTAAGAAAAAAAAGATGCTGGGATTAAAGCCCGTCTCCATGACAGTTGGACATGATGCAATAAAAAAAAAAAAAAGTTACTCAGGACAGAGTGGAAATCACATTAGTGACCATTTTCCACATTACTCAGGCTGTAGAAGCATTGTTTTTCAAACTAAAATGTGATTTTCTGGCAAGTGTTGTCAGTGTAAAGAAGATGGATGCATTTCATGAGGATAAAGGCAGGATGGATGAGCTGGAGGAGCTGCGGTAATGGTTACCCGGGCGATGCAGTACTCTCTGGGGTTCTCCTTCTCCAGCCCGTACTTCTCCAGCGCCTCCACCACGGCAAAGTCAGCCGTGTCTCTTGTTGAGAGCAGGATGGTTTTGTAGGGGATGTTGGGCTTCAGGCTGTCTGCATAAATCCTCAAAGTACCTCCTGCAGGACAATAAAATTTCTTACTTTTTTTTTTTATTACATTGTACTGGTTCCCAAACTCTGGGTTGGGAGCCACAAATGGGTCATGGGAGATTTTTTGGGATCCCCTAAACAAATTTGCAGCAATTTCCCAACCTTTTTGTCACAACTTGTGTGTAAATGTTTTAAATAACATTTAAAACATTGGGTTTAGTAATTCAAAATGTGATTATTTGTTTCAGATATGGCTGTAAATTAGATGTCGCACATTGTCACAATTTACAGTGCGATTTGGGTCACAATAGTTGGGCATTTTTAAAAAGTTTAAGAAACACAGCTACAGAGGGACAAATCTATACCCCTGATTTGAAAACATTTAACCACATTCTTCGTGCATAAAAACATTGGGATGACACAGTACATAATGTCAAAGCATCAAAGTAATACTGTTTGAATAAAGGAGAGAGGAATGAACCCTTGTGAAAAGCAAAATTATCCACAAAATGTACATTGTAAGCAGTTTAAAGCAGTTTTCTTAGAGCTTTTCACTCAATTCTCCAATTAACCTTTGTCTGAACAGCAATATTTAACAAATAAATTATAGATTTGTCAACTTTAGACAACAGCAACATTAATTCTGCGTGTCTACTATATCTATATATACCGTTTATGATCTGTATTATTACATGATCGTAAAATAAATTTCAGATTTTCGATTCAGGTTTATTTATTTGCCTTTTTAATGTTAAATGGAGGATATTTATACGCGTTAGAAACAATGAAATTGACGATAAATATGGCCAAATTCTGCTATAACACAAATAAGAAGTATTATTGAGTGACATTTATAAATATAATTGTCAATCCCATGTATTTTTTTTAATCAATAATATTTAGTGCATTTTACACATTGATTCAACACAAGAAATATGATGATTATCAACAAAACATGTTTGTTGTATATGCTTCCATATATGCCGATATCCATATCTTGTCTATTATGTCACCATGTTGATATAATACATGAAGTTTTGCCCAGACCTATACTGAACTACGTTTTCTTGCACAAGTATATAACTGACTAAATTAAAACAGAAAGCGGATTTATTGCTCATAAAGCTGTAATGAACCACGTTTCCCTGTGGAGGCTGCCGTGGCCGTGATGTGTCGACTACAAATGACCACCTTAGTTAAACCCACAGGAGAGTCTTCAGCAAAGCAAACAGGCTTTTCAGAGCCATTACATAAAATGTGCTCTTTAAAATAGATGTGCTCTTCGCTGAGAGCACGTCACTGTCTGACCACAGGCCATTCTGTCCCACTGAGTGTGTTTGTGGACAGTGGTTAAAGCTGTTTTTGGTCCATCTGTCTTGTTTGGCAGGACGATTAGGAAATGTCCAGAGTCACACACCGAAGCGCGCAGCCTGTTTGTCTGAGTCATATACATATGGTGTGTCTTTTCTCAGACTACACACTGTTCGGTCTTGCGTTAAGCATGTATTACTGTTATTCCTTTTTTTCCAAGAGTCGTTTCTTATCCAAACCGAGGGTCTAAGGACAGAGGACGTCACTGTGTGTACAGATATTTTCAGCCCACAGAGGAAAGTTAATTGTATTTGATTATTTTAATTCACAAATGTATTTACGTATTTGCAACTTCTACTTCTCAATTGATTTACAACGTCAATACTACATTTTGCTGAGGAGTTCAGTGACTAAATCACTAGTGTCATCTTTTCTTAAACAGAACATGATGTCATAAGAGTGGACACCAGAGTGATTGACAGCTGGTATCGTCCAATAGGAGCCTGGTAGCAGGTGACACCACTGAACTTCTACTTATAAACACGGGGTTGATAATATATCTGGATGCTTCAGGACAGTAGTTTGGACTCTTATGGATGATGTCATGGTTACTTGATAACAAGTGAGCGGCCACCATTTTGTTTGCCTTTGTTCTGCAATAAATTTGTGTAGGTAACATATAATTTTCCCGTTGGTCCAAAGTCATATATTACATTTGCTCACAGAAGGTGAGCGTACTGCTCTGTTGTTTAATAACTAGCGAACTCTAGATGGACAGGTATTTACGTCCTTTACTCAGAAATGGCTTCTGTCTTTTTACTGCACAATAAAAAAAGTGATAGAAAAACGGTTGTTGTCGCTTTTCCTCCATTTCATGACCATAAATCCAATGAAGGTCCAAAAGAGCTTTTCAGGACTTCAGCAGTTTTCTTAATAACCTGGCTTTTAATTCTCGACACTAAGCTTTGTTTTTTTTCTCAGATCACAGCGAAGAGATGATGAAAGTTTGGCACAAAATTATCATCAAATAATGTGTGCAACACATTTGTCACTGGAATTTCGAGGCGGTGCTATTATCGATCCTAGCAGGTTTGGTTCCAATCTGACCTTGTATGGTGAACTTTTTTGTGATTTTTGGCGAGCAACTTTGTCGCCCCCTAGCGCCCACACTGTGTGACACTAAGTGAAGCTTTTGGTAACTTTTCATCCCCATCTTGTTCATAATTACTTGGTAAAAACTGAAGTTAATGGCATTAAATCAGTAGGAGGAGCTTGTTCAAATACAAAATGTGCAAAATCGCTAGAATTGCAATTCAATCCAAAATGGCCCCCTTCTGTTAGGTTGTTCCGTTCATAAAGGGGCTAATGCATGCCACGCCCATTCACTCAAATGTGTGATTCTTTCAAGAAAATAATAATAATAACTCCTTCAGTTACAATAACAAAGTTGAAACAATGACCTGAGTCGGGCCTCCCGTCACTGCTCATGAACTCCTGCATGCGTTTCTCCAACTTCTGCTGACGCCTCCTCTTCATCACCACCTCTGGGTTGGAGATGGTCCTGGTGAAGCTGGTCTCAGGCATGTCCTTGTAGACCTCCGCTGCCAAACGACTGTTTTCCCTGAACGGCAAAAAAGAAATGAGTGAGAAGAACGAGCGGGGGGGGGATAAGACAGAATGAGGAAACAGAAGACAGATGGAGGAAGGAGAAGGTCAAAGTTTAAATCACTACTCCTTCCTCTTCTGGAGACTTCTGTGCTTTTCTTGGCATTGGGAAAAAAACGAGATGGTCTCCGTGGACAGAGAGGACGTCAGAGCAGGACAGAGAGATTGATAACCGTGTGTGTTTGTTACCCGTCCTCTCGGCTGAGCATTTGCTCGTCTCCATCAGGGATCCGGGCAAACTCCTTCTCCCTCTTCTTCTCCTTCTTCTTCTCTTTCTTGGACAACGTCCTCTTGAAGTTCTGGATCACTCCGTCCTTCTCCTTCTCAGGCCCGTTACTCTGACTCTTCTGGTAGGAAAAAGAGAAAGATGACGTGTTTAGGGACTCTGTGGAGCTGCTGTCCACGGGGTGGAATGGCATAATCATTTCTAAAATATGGCTGCACTGATTATCAGAATTACAATATATTTTATTATTATTAAATACAGGATTGTACAATACTGTTTTTACCAGTTTAGTTTGACACTGCAGACAACAACTCTCCACTGTATCAGGCTTCTTTACAGCAAGACTTCTTTTCCTGATTTTGTGCTAAAATTCCAGTAGAAAACACTAATATCTAAGAGTTACTGTGGTCAGTTTGATGTTTTTTTTGACTTGTGCGTTCATGGGGCTAGTAGTTGCTTCCTCCTGGATGTACCAGTAACATCTGCAATTTGCCGTAACCATAAATAAAGCCTACAACCACCTGCGTGACAGTCAGAGAACGCCTTAGATTACGATAACTGTGTCTGTCTCCAACAAAAACACAGAAAACATGTCGAGTTCGGGACAGGTACAGTCACTTTTCTCTGAGGTTCAGTCATCTAGTGTGGACATCAGGTGAATATTTCTTTTATTGGTAAACCGTCAGTCAGGAAAACAGGCAGAGCAGCTGACCTTAGGCAGGATGTCGTTCTCGTTCTTCAGGACAAAACGTCCTTCTCTGTCGTCTTTGTTCCAGTTCAGCTGAACAACCAGAGGCTTCTCGTCCAGGTCCAGCTGACGCTCTTCTAACACACACACACACACACGCACCAGTTACCAAAAGCCTGACTGCGAGCCAACTATGTCAAAGTATTATTATTATCATCCCCACATTAATCTGAGGAACTCTAGAGGAACTCACCGCCACTGACGTGAACTTCGTACAGGGAGTATTTTGGGGAGGAGAGCATCCTCATGTCCGGTCTGAACTTCTCCGCCAACGTCTCGATGACGTCCTGTGTTGTTGCTGTGCTGGAAACTCTGATGCACTTGGTGGCAAAGTTGCCGGCGACCCGGTCCTGGAAGTAGAACCTCATCACGCCATGGAATTCCAAGTCCTGGTCAAGAAAAAGAGAAGAAAACAAGAGTCAGTGTTTGAACAGTCTTCTTTTAGCAGCCTCGACTGTCGCAGAACAACAGAAGCATGACTGGCTGAGAGCCAGGAGGCGGCGAGCAGCAGCAGGTCGAGCGATGATAGGAAAAGGTTGCGCCGTCATTCGCTGACCTCGACTGTCAACCTACATGCAACAGTGCCTGGACACTGCAGCTTCACTGATGCTGTTTCTTACAGAGGAACTAAACCCCTAAACCACTTCACGAGTAAACCATGTGTATCTAGTAATGTTATTCACTGATCCGGGTGAAAATCTTCACAGTTTAACGTAAAGTTTTGAAATTAAACATGCTGGTGTATCTACTGCCCTCTCCTGTCACACACCAGCAACTGCATTCAAATTTTGTCATTGGCTTTCTTAGTCCACTCCTGTGTCACTGCTACTGGTATTGGTCATCTGCCCAAGAACCCCCGAAATACACTACAAGTCAAAAGTTTGGACTCTTACAGAGGAACTAAACCCCTAAACCACTTCACGAGTAAACCATGTGTATCTAGTGTACCATTAATGACACGGTATGTGTCATTAATGGTTTTTCTCATTCTCAATGAAGGCATCAAAACTATGAATGAACACATATGGAATTGTGTAGTAAAAAAGTGTGAAACGAAAAAACTATGAAAAATGAAAAACTCTAAATATGTTGTATATTTTAGATTCCTCAAAGTAGCCATCCTTTGCTTTGTTGACAGCGCTGCAAACCCTTGGCCTTCTCTCAGTGAGCTTCATGATGTCGTCACCTGAAATGGTTTCCACTTCACAGTTGTGCCTTGTCATGGTTCATTTGTGGAATTTCCTGCCTTCTTAATGGGGTTGGGACCATCAGTTGTGTTGTGCAGAAGTCAGGTTGGTACACAGCTGACAGCCCTATTTGACAACTGTTTCATATTATGGCAAAAACCAATCAGCTAAGTAAAGAGCAATTTTCAGTCCGTTCCGGAAATTGGATGTCGGCAAAACTGTGCATCCTGTGAAGTTGCTCCAAGTTTCCGAGTTGGTAATCCAAGTTCAGGGGACGTTCCTAACTACAAATGGAGCATATTACACATCTGTAATTTGTGTAGCTTACAGAGTTAAACTGATAAACACAGAGTTAATTACTTATGGGTTTAAAGGCAGCTTCTGTTTCGAGGAAATCCTTATTTTCCCTCTAATTACAACCATAATGACACTGCTCCTTCCACCTACTAACTCGTTGAGTTAAGCTTTAGCACGTGCTGTGTTTGAGATTCCTTACCTAGTTAACCTTACGTCACTCAAGTCAGAGGCCACTGTATGTACAGTACAAATGTGTGGCTGAAATTTCACTCCTTGTGGAGTTTACTGTACAACAGGACTGTCTTGAACATAATGTGTGCTTATGTTCAAGACAGTCCTGTGCTGATATGATCGTATGCAACACAGTGCTGATACAGCAAAAAAATAATCATTATTAGTAATTCACAGACGATCAAAGGTGGGAAAAACTCTGCCTGTCGTGCTTCTTTCCCATCAGGACGCCAATAAAGACATTTTGATTTTAAATTTTTAAAGGGAGCTTGGCCACATAAAAAGTGACAGATCCAGTGTGTGTGTGTGTGTGTTTGTGTGAGTGTGAGTGTGAGTGAGGTGACCTGAGTTGAGGTGACCTGAGTTGAAGGTTTAAACCGGACTTAAACTAGATTATTTCTACACTCAGAAAATCCTGCAATGGCCTCTATGTCACATACATTCACAACCATGTGAAGCTTCAGTGATAATCACATGAATCAGCAACTACTTTCTAATCTGTGAGTGTTTTTTTTAATGAAATGTCAATGATGTCAGTGCTTTAAATGTGAATATGTTGTGGTTTCAACCCGGGTTTAAAAACATGAATCTGGACTTGTGGACTTTTCACACATAATGACACTAGACAAAACCAAAACACACAAATCAATAGATTAATTAGCTTGGACATTAACAAAACTACACAGTATACAATAACACTGCACCCTGTTCTGAAATCCATTATGTTTCTCTCACTTTCTTCTCCATTTTCTTTGTTTTGTCTTCATTGCTTTTTCAATCAATATCCCTTTTGGCACATGTGGACAAGATGCTTTCAAAATAAACTTCTCCTTTACAAAAAAGTACCACTTTAGGAACAATTTAACTAATAAAATTATATTGAGTGTATAATTACAACACAAGTATAGAGCAAATAAAGTAATTTACAGTGAAAGTAAACTGAATATGAAGCAAACAACTGGACAGATTAATTATTGATGAATATAGTCATCGTTTGAGACCCTAAGTGACTAGAGGAGGTAAGAAAACAGGAAATATTCATATTTAATGAGATGGTATCACAAATCTGGAGAACCTTTGTTTGTTTTTTGACAAAACTAAAATGAATTATCAAACCAGTTGTTGATTAAAGGCTTAGGGAACAACTAAATAAGTTAATGGTTAGTTGCAGTACGATACCAAAGCAGCCAAGACTGATTCACACATGTAAACAGAAACAGCCGTTAACAAAACAAAAGGTGCAAGAATGTTTAGATTCGAAAAACTCTTTCTCCGCCCCCTTCTCTCTCTCTCTCTCTCTCTCTCGTCCAGGCAGAGTGGAAACGCTGAGCATAGTTTCGATAGAAGAGGGTGGAGCAGGGAATGTGTGTGTGAGTGAGTGTGTGTTGTGATTTACGGCTGGAATGTGGGTCATCGCCGCTGTCAGGCTTGTGTAACCGTTGGTAACTGTTGCTGTGGAGACACGAGTCCACTTCACTTCAGAGCCAGCAGTGGATAATTAACACGAGTGCAACCACAGTCACGGGCAAGTGCAAACGGATTAAAGTTGAAGTCCAGCACAACAACAACAAAACTCCCCCCCCCCCAAAAAAACCCCCCCCCCCCCCCCCCCCCCCAACCAAAAAGATTCACCTGCAGCACATGGTGTGACCCAATCAATCATTCCCACACCCACATGTTGACAAAAGTGGTTCAGTCCTACATACACACATTTAGATCTTACTAGTAGAGGTAGACCAGTATTTACAATTTTTTTTAAATTATTGGCTGTCACTGATTATTAGTTATTAATCACCCAATTGTTACGTATTACACATTTTTGTTTTCAAAACTTAATAAGTCAAACATTCCCATCCAAAACATATATATAAATATTTAGTTATTTCATGTTTATATTTAGTTTATACATTATTTTATTTTTTTTATCATTACATTATTATTGTTTATTACGATTATGTGTTATCATTCAATTGTTTTAATTTATCAAATAAAAATGCATCCAATATCAACTGCCCCGATTATCATCCACAGAAAACCACACATGGGTCGACTCCCCGTTAGTGATGCATGATATAATATGCACATTATCGGTTAGTGGTCGATATCGGCATTGAAATGTATTATTAGATTTTGGCAGGCAACCCAAGATCCCCCAAGAGTGTAAATGAATGAACAGTAGGCTAAATAAGCTGCTATCACCTTGACATCTATGCTAGCGCCCTCTATGGCTAGGAATGAGCCGACACAATACTCAGTATTAGTACTGGTCCGATACTGGTCAAAATCACTGGATCGGACAGTTAAAAGTGTAGAACCCAATACAATCAAAAATCGACAACAGCATTTTAGCCGTGTCATGGTGAGTCTTTGAATTAGCTTAAAAATGACACAAGTGTTGTTAGCTTGTTTTGAAAGGTCTAAAATGGACTGATATCGGTACTGGCAGATACTTGAGTTTGAGATATCGGTACCAGACACAAAGAGTGGTATCGTGCCATCCCTATCAAGAGCTTTTATTTTTTAATCTTTATTTATTTTGCAAAATAAAGAAAATTAATACCTAGATCTCCCGTGACATGAGTTGCAGTGGAACACAGGGAAAAACGTATATATATCGGTATCAGTTATTGGCTCAAGCACCTGCCATATATCAGCATATCAGATATCAGCAAAAGGTCCAATATTGTGCATCCCGACTTCTACTTATTAGACCCTTTATTCAACAAAAATGTTTTACTCAATTTGTTCACACCGTCAAATATTAAATAACAGTATCAGCCTTAAAAAACCCACATCACTTCTGAACTACATTCACTACATCGAGTCTGTAACTTGTGTCATGACACTGTGATGCAATGAGACCGTATGAATGAATCACGTTAATTACTGTTTAAGTTTCAGCTTCATTTGTAATGTCTCGTTCGGCGGTGGAGATGGTTTATTACCAACATGAAAGCGACACAGCATTTCCTCATTAAAACCACACAGACAAAAATAAACAAACATCGTCGCGAACATGCAAGCAAGCCAGTAAACATGACCGAAACAGAGCCCCATTTAATTTAAATATTCAACGGATATGTTGATTTATTGGCGAAGTGTAATCAAAGTAAACTGTGAGAAAAAGTTACATTATCTATTATAGGTCAAAACTAAACCAACATTGCTCACAATTCTCTGACATTTTACAGCGTGAACAAACTAACTCAATAAGAAGAAAATAATAAACATTTTTAATCACTGAGGAGAATGATAATGAGTTAGAGCCCTAACTGACTTTACAAGAAACACATTTGGCAGTTTTACTCAAACCTGGTACAATGATTGTCTCCCCGTTTTATCCAAAGTTAATGTTTTACTGTGCACCGTCTCTATTTAAATGAATGTATTACACAAGAGAATGGAATCCCAAATTACAGAGCTTGTTTTTCCATCAAAAATAGTTGTTGCAGCGCTAAACTATGGACGAGGATGAGAGAGGAGAAAAAGGGGAATTATTCGGGCTCATTTTTAGTTGCTTACTTTTTTTTTTTTTTTTTTAAATTCAATGTTCAGATGCGTGCAAACTGGGAAATCTGAAGGCAAAACAAGAGCGCACTGTTGAGTTGATCCTTTCAGCAGCTTTCACTCTTATAATGATCCCTAACAGATTTTATTATTTAGCAAACCGCACACGGTCTGACGGGAAATGCTAATGCACCATTTATGTCAGCGTGTCACCAAAACAACAGCCTGTAACACACACACACACACACAAACTGTCACTCAAACACACACACTCACATGTTTCCAGTGAAGCTGTTCGATGCTGAACTCCTTCTGTCCGACATGATGAAAACGTTCACTTCCAGTGTCACAAAAAGGCAAATTTTTTTACACGGTAATCCCTGGCATAATATTTTAAATAAAAAAAATATGAAATGATGCCGTTAATATTTTGCACCTTTTACTTCAGTCTCTCCTTAAATAAATAATTTAAGGAGAGCTATTACAATTTAAGAAATAAACGAGAATGAGCACCAGCACAAGTGAATGCGTGTCATTGCTTTGCGCTGGAAATTGCGCTTCTCTGGGACAAATACAGCAGATGAAGAACAAATTAGCCTGATTACTAACTCCAACTACAAATATTTTCACAATCAGTTAATCTTTGGATTATTTACTACATCAATCAAGCAATTGTTTGGTCCATAACATTAGAAAATGTTGATCAGCGTTTCCTAAACCTTGAAATGATGATGTTCTCAAACGCCTTGTTTTGTCCACAAACCAAAATGATTCAGTTTTAAAGATTTCTTTGTAATTTGGAGCAAAGAAACCAGAAAATCTTCACATTTAAGGAGCTGAAAAAAATCAGAAAGCTAGTCTTAATAATAAAATGACAATTCATTTATTGGTCCAGTAATTGTTTCGGCCCTAAATACCACTAATGTCGATCAAAGCAGAAACTTGATAAAAACCTGCATTCACTACAGAATCATTTCATGCAGGATTAAACACAATCCCACTAGGATTACACTGGTTCTTTGAACCACAATACAGTTTAACAGTAACGGTATGTTCCCAGTGCTCAACAAAACCAATGGAAGTGTACTGTACTTCCTCCAGTACAGTGCAGTCAATGTACTACAGTGTTGTACTGATAATGTACCAGACGTAGACAGAGACATCTGTACAGAGACAAGGCGTCCAAATCGTCTGACCTGAGCCAAACCCCAACATGAACCGCTGACACAAAATTACGTTGTTTCCCCCCCAAATCGGGTCAAAGCTTTTGTCCCCGAGTGGACAAACCATCCACAATTTAATGGAATGTTGTCAAGAGATCTGTCCCACACAAGTTAGACGGGAACATTTGTCTCTCTCTCACACATGCACACACAAAAAAAACACAAAGTAGGCCAACACAGTAAGCACAGATAAGGTTTATCAGTTAGATAAATTCCTGCTGGGAAAAAAAAGAGAGTGTGTGAGTAGCTGGTGGTGACTGACACATTACAGATACCAACAGAAAAACTTCAGTCATCTACCAATATTCATTACAACGCATTTCACTCCTGTCAACAAAACAAAAGTTTCTCCTTTGATAACATCCAGTCTGAAAGCAGTAGATATAAAACATTCTGGTTCAACTGTATCAACGGTTTAAAATCGGTTCAGTACAAACATGTTCTACATCGACAGATAAGTAACGAGAAACAGCAGTGCAGAAAAGACAAACGGCAATTTTCCATTATACGGTTCTAGTGCTAATCAGCTCGACTCCTTAGTGATAGTACCTTTTTTCTTAGCACCTGCTCTGTCGAGGTTCCAGTCGAGCAGAGCCGATACTAAAACGTGACGTGGACAGACTGCCGGCCACTGATTGGTCGGAGAGCGCCGTCACTGGAAGAGTCACGAGCGCGACGTCCGACACGAGAATCAAAGCGAACAATGGCGAACTGTAGATCAGTTAAAAAGACTTCAGAATCCTGAAAACATGCGTTAATCACCTACATTTAACAAGGACATTTCTAAAATCTCAGTATTTAACAGAGGAGTCTGGTGTATTTAGCAACAGCACTGCTGAAAGACGGAGATGGTGAGCCCAATCACAAGTCGCTCGGCCGTATTTCCGTTCAGCGACTGTGTCAGACGGAGTTTGTGCTCCGGTCGCGCAGAAAGTACTGAACCATTCAGTGAACTAATCTGTTTATAAAACTGAGAAAAATGATTCAGGACAAAGAAAAAACAACTGCTTTGACCGTCACTAGTTTGTGTGTTTGTGTCGTTTATTAAACTACGTCACAGCAGTTTCGTGCAGACGCGC
This sequence comes from Brachirus orientalis, assembly GCA_016785285.1. Lineage (NCBI taxonomy): Eukaryota > Metazoa > Chordata > Actinopteri > Pleuronectiformes > Soleidae > Brachirus > Brachirus orientalis. The sequence goes on along the minus strand of JAFBJR010000160.1, from coordinate 6,532,358 downwards.
GATGGCAATGTGTGATACCAAACCAAGTCGAGAAGAGCTGAGTAGTGCTTTCTACTTTCTTCTGTTACACTGGACCAATCTCACACTGGTTTCCATGACTTCAGAGGACATTCCATTGACTTCCATTAATTTCCTGGAGACTTACTCTAACCTTAACCATAATTACAAGTGCCCTAACCCTAATCTTAACCTAACCCTAGCTTTGACATGTCCTTTCAGTATATATATATATATATATATATATATATATACACACTGTACAAACAGCATGTGTAAGAGGATAGCAAGCAATCAAGGAGATAAACCCTGACCTCTAAATCTACCCATCATGCTCTCTGGCTAACACCTCAGGGTCAAAGGCCATGCAGAGAGAGGGTCAAAGGTCACATCTGACAGAGAGAGAGAGAGAGAGAGAGAGTTGACTTTACTCACTAGTTGTAAAATATAAACACTTCCCTTCTGGTGTTCATCTCTCTCTCTTACATGTGTAGAAAAAAAAATAAAAAAATTATAATATTACGGCTTATAAACTTTACAATTAATCTGTTTAAAAAAAATCAGCTTACTGTTGTTTGCATTTTAAATAAAGTAAATTCACACCTTTATTCACGTACAGTAAGCGGACGTACCTTTGTCCTGAAATCTACAGAACCACCTAGAAACCCTCCCATAAATCACACACATCCTGTATCACTACACTGATGGAATTACAGTATTTATTACAGTATCTGTCCAGCTCATTGTCTTGTTCAGACAAATAAAAATCTTTGTTACGACAACAAAACAAGTCTCTATAAAACCTCTACGAACATGATAAAGGTTGAGTTTCATTTCATAGCTGGTCTATTAAATAAAAGCTGGGCACAAAAAATAACAACAGTAATAATCTTATTATATTTGTCTTAAATAGAAGAAGCTCAATACATATAAACATATGTTTTTTTCCTGTTTCTGCTCATCAAGACATTTCAAAAGCACGATTCACAGCAAAAATCTATCCATAATCATCTGACATTTATCGAGGTAATTATCAACTGTTCATCGCAACATTTGAAATGTTTTACCGTTTTTTGAAATAAAAAAAAATAGAGAATGTCATAAAAACAAAATTTCAAACCAAAACCAGCAAATATTTAATCTTACTATTATAAAACATACAAAAATAGAAGTGGGAACACTCTACTACATGCTATTTTTACTATGAGGTATTATTTTTCCACCCTCCCTACATGAGATCAGTGCTGACCAGCTGTAAACACTGAATAAACGGTAGGATATGTATAGAAATTCATCATCTGCAAAACGACGCACTCAGAAAAACAACCAGGATGGAGCTAAAAACATCCTCACTGTGAACTTTGACTGCTGTTTCTCATCAGAGGCTTCAAGAAATACTTCACATGTTTGTGATGCAGTTTACGATTGATTCATTTTGACAGGACTGAGATAGATGATGTCACTAAAATCCCGAGTGTCGCTGTAATGCATCTCTTTTCAACCTCCAGTTCAACATCTTGCATACAAGAACAAGTTTATAAAGAATCTGCCAACGTTTTCTATCATATCTGCTTTTTGTTCGCAAAAAAATCAGGATCCCTAAAAGAAAAACCTCAAAGTGCCACCTCTGCATTTTCATCAGGTTTCCCACACCTTGGTTGACATCAAGGACTTCCCAGGACCAATTCCCTCAAATTCAAGAACAGAATGTGCTGACACAGCTTAAGATGGGAGGGCAATTTGTAAGAACCGCTTCACCCATGGCGTCCACTTTTATTGATTTGCAGCACGTTCTGCATCTGGACAAGAGATTGTCCTTGGGATCTTGGTCAGTATTTGTCATTTTCTTTAGATCTAGGAATATGCATTTACTTAACTTTACTCGCTCATTGTTCTGCTTGGAATCTCACATCATCGCAGAAGAGGGACAATGGACGGTGTCCACGGCACGGCTAGTAATCACGACTCAACGTTTGTCCTGTTTATGTACATTAAGCAACGCAGGGTATAAAACAGTAGGTGGCGACGTAACAAACAAGCAGTCTCGGTGACCCGTTTTCAAAACCGTTCAAGGGCCTTGAAATAGTTTTTTTTTTTTAATTCACAATCTTTCAGGGATTTTCCTGACCTGTGGGAATACAGTATACAACCAATTTTCAACTTGACGATGACGTCAAAGCCCAACCAATTGCTCTTGCATTCACTGTTGCATCATCGCCATCATCATTAGAGCACCACACACGACTACATGCCTAAAGCAGAGTCCAGAGTCCTGCACAGGTTCGGGTACCTGCGGGTGAACTGCAAACTTTAATGAAACGGGTGAAATATTATATGGGTCCGGGTCGGGTTGGATGCAGGAAAGCGCGGGTCTAATTTGCCACAATACGTGGCAACAAAAAATAGGGCTTTATTTCAGTGAATGTGCCGTTTCCATTATTTTAGTTTCACTGCCTTTGCTGGTAATATAAGTCTGGCATGTGTGCTCACGGATAGAAACATTTTTTGAGTTTATTATTATTAGGCTGCCGCTGTTGAGCAACATTTTCATTAGGCTCTGCCTTCAACTGAAGTTGAAGAAGATGTCACTGTTCGACTGTCGTGGCAATAAACGTTTGTATTTAATTTTGGCTATCTGACTGATTCTCTTTCCGGTTCGGTCCGGATATCGGGTTTATTTATAGCGGGTCGGGTCGGGTGCGGAATTTTATTTTAATTCTGTCGGAAAACAGGTCGGACGCGGGTTTAAATATGACGGGTACGGGCGGTTGCGGTTCGTCAAAATCTGAACCGTGCAGGACTCTGGCCTAAAGCATTAAGTGTATGAAGATATTTCTTGAAATGATGAAAAACCTTTTAAGAATGATTAGTTTATACAGTGAAAGTTCTGTTTGCGTGTGGATAAGCCTTCAGAGCTGCTCTTCTTCTACTTCGACTTCAGCTGCGATGGCTTCACAGGGATCTTGAAGACCATCTCCACTCACTCACTCTGTTATCACTCACTCACCCACATCTGCTTAAAAGTAAAAGCAGCGAGACGTCCACATCCATTTTTCACACTGATGGCACAGTGTGTTGGGTGTGTGTGTGTGTGTGAGTGGTGAGTAGGGGGGTTATCAGGTGTGAAGGAAACTAACCAGAGCTCCATTTCCAAGCCATTAAACCACTTCTGGCCTCTACTGTGCTCAGACCGACTCCACTGCGAGCCTGAGTGGCTCCTCAACAGCACAAAAAACAGAACGCTATATTTAGAATTAAATGTATAAGAAGTGAAGGTGCTACATGATAATTCAGTGTAAACTGGTCTTCACATGGACAGTTACAGTCTGGATCGGAGATTTAAAACAAGGCAACGCTTAAATTTCTGCTGATGCAAACATGAAATGTCATTTCTTTCCTTTAGAAAAAAGCATGACGATTAATTGGATCAGTTACTAAATAATAATAATTTTTCAAAATTTTCAGCTTTTCTTCTTAAATGTGAATATCGTCCTGTTCCTTTGCTCCATAAAACAAAGAAATCATAATAAATCAAGATATTTTTTTATTCATCTGGTTTGGTTACCATTTTTAAACATTACGGATCAGAAAAGTACTCCATTAATTGACAAAAATTCTGAAAATAATCATTAGCTGCAGCTCTACACATCGTCTCATAAACAGAATAATTTGAAATATCTCAACGTATGGTTGTGATTTGCCTATGAATGCACAAATGTTTGCAGGATACTATTTTTAATGTTATTGTGTGGGTTTTTTTTAAGCGCTACTGCTGTGGTTTAAGGTGTATCCACACCAGATTTGAATTTCAACAATTCATACGATGACAGTACATACATATTCAAATACATATTCAAATAAAAAATTGAACGTGTTTGACTAATAACTCAATGGATTCAAGTGACGCAAAGTCGCAAAAAGCCAAACAAATTGGGCAAATATTGACGGGTTGTTTTCACCAACAGTCAAATATATGCAAGTAACACTAAAAGAAATTTTTTTTTTTTTTTTTTTACACCATTACCAATCATACGGCGACAGAAGAAGAAAAAATTTTGACTGTGAAAAGAAATTTTGTCCTATTTTTTTTTAATTTTTTGAAGAGACCATGCAGGAAAGTGTGAGAACCAGCAGGTCACGACTAAAGATTAGTATCCCTTCGACTCTAGATGGGAACAACAAAATTGACACTGTGCTGTACTTGGGAAAAACCTGAAAAAACTGAAACGTAAACGCCTCAGAAAAATGTTTATAGATGTCACAACTCAAGTGAAAATTTCGGCTCATTAGTAGCAAACTTAGTAGCGTCGCCGCCTGATGGTCATTTAAGAGAATACAGGTTTCAGGCTTTACGTGTTTCGTCAGGCTTTTCTGTGCTGATCCCACTTTAGATGAGATAATGTTCTCTGGGGATCTGATTGAAATGGAAAATGGAAACAAAGACAATATAACGTTTCCCGTTACACAGTCTCGGTCAACCCCCCGACTTGACTTTTCTTGTCTTTCTCGTCCACAAAAGTCTCACGTTAAACAAAGACACTTTCCTTGTCCTCACACTGACATCGCAGCCCTGTGTTAAATTAAAGCCGAGTAAAAGAAAAAAAAAAAAAAAGCTTAAAACCTTGTTTCCAAGGAGACACCGACTACCTGATTTTTTTGTTTTCTGAGCTTCAGCGGATGAATTTTAAGAGAAGGGAGGAGAGGAGTTTTCTAGATGATGGCTATTTGAGAATGAGAATAGATTCCAGCTGCTGTGCGTCATCCAAACTCTCCTCCACACACACACACACAGGCAGACGAACATGAGACTAATAAAATGAGCCGAGTTCCTGAGTCAATATTTTTGCAGCCCCACCTGCAGTAACATGGGGGGATTCATGCCTAAGCCTGTGTCTAAGGTCAGGTGGACACAAGTTTTAACTCAAAAAGAAAAAAGATGCTCATAAAAAGCCCAGCAGAGAGAGTTCAAAGACATCACACACACAACGAAAGACTGAGAGAAGGAATGATGGAGGAGGAGGAGGAGGAGGATGAAGAATCCCATCACAAGAAACAGGAGAATTACTTCCCCCTCTTGCTTTAAACGGCCAAATATGCAAGGATTACCGCATATTATTGACAACATCAAATATCCTGGTGCTCGTCATCAGAAACGTAAACCTCTTCTCTGGCATTTTTATTGGTAATTTAAACGACACTAGTGTTTTGGTCTGTAGCTGAGGGAAAAAAAGTTCTAGAAAGATGTGGAAATGTGGGAAGTCGTATCCTTCTTAGAGCCGTTAAAGATTCTGTCACGTCGAACTTAAAAAATGCGTTAAAATTGCACATTTGATAAATGGAACCGTGAGAATTTGTCAAATGAAAAGCTGAACGATTATTATTATTATTATTATTATTATTATTATTATTATTTGTGTCTGATATGTTTGGTTCAATTTTTTTCTCTCCTGTCTGATAAAATGTTATCAATTTAATAATGTTAATGAAACAGAACATTGTTTGTCTCAAACATTCATCTCGATCATCTCTCCAATTTGCACTTGCAGTGCATTTACTTTTTTTTATAAAAAAAAACCCCACTATATATATGTTAGATATTAATTATATGAAACAGGTCGTCAAAATTCTGTTAAAACATTTGGATGAAAAAATAAGGTTTTTAGCAATATTTATCATAAGATCCTGTGGACAAAAATGTGAAAAAAGTAACCAACAATAATTGGTTCACTGATTAACCTGCCAGCCTTTGTACATAATATTGATATAGTTAACCAGAATCACAATCAGAAATACTGATACTAGAGGGGGAACTGGGTCAAGAAGAATAAAGAATCCCGCTAACAAGGTAAAGTGCAGAATTTTGACTAGTGTCCACCGTCATCCTGCTGTCACCGTATTTTTCAGCTTATTAAATTCCGCTTACGTTACCCTCAGTATGATAAGCATCAAAAAGTACAGTCTTTTTTGTGGACTGTACTTTTTAATTTGGTATATTTGGTATCAATATTTTGTACCACTCAGGAGTTGTTTGTTTATTGAAATCACACCCTTCCACTGACAATAAACTAACACTGAACGAGTCCCGTGTTGTAATTAAACCTTTATATTATTAGTGACTCAAAGTCCTGTTTTCTTTTTTAGTTTTGGTGACAACACTAATGTGGAATGAATATTGTTTTGTGCAAACAACCTGATCCACACCAAGAGAAACAAAGAGAGGCAGCTGAGGTCTGTTGTACTGAACACACACACACACACACACGCATGCACACACACACACACACACACACACACACACACACACACACTCGTTTCCTCTGTGGCTGCAAAGAAAAGCCTCTTTGTTTCCAGGTGAGTTTCTGTCTTCGGTATCGAGCCGTGCAGCCTCCACCCCTGTCCGTCCGCAGCACACCGTCACTGTGACACAGTGAGGCATTGTGGGAAAAGATGGGTTTTATTGGTGAAAGCCAGAACTTGAGAGTGACGTCACTTCCCGAGTTGACCCCATAAACGAACATAGATGTAATCGATAACCGATTTATAACGCGTGCCCAACTGCAGAGGTCATTGAGTCAAGAAAACAGCAAAATAAACATTAAAAAAAAAAAATAGCTGTAGGTGGCCATTAATCCAGTCATTAATCATATCAAGAGTTAGCTAATAGTGTTAGCCAATAGCCAATATTGGCCGATACCAGCCAATAATGCTGTGCATCCCTAGGTTTTAAAGAGTGGCAGACATTTTGGAATCCTATCTCGGCGTTTGTGAAGTTGCTCTGATTTTCCAAGTTGGGAATTCGACCAGTCAGGTTGAAACTTCCGACTAGGAACTCCGAAATTCCGACTTCCCACTACAACTGGAATGAATGAATTGCATGTGGAACTGGCAGTGACTCCTGGCCACAAATCAGACCTAAACACCTGATGCCCGACTGAGCCTCAAATGGGGTTCAAGGCTGGGAGGTAACAGCACTGACACAGGAGCGACAACACTGTATATGTGTTAAGTGTGTGTGTGTGTGCGAGGTAATTGCCACCACAAGGCCCTTTAAGAGCTGACGTCCTGTCTTGCGCTCTCATCGATTTGTACAGACACACAGTAAATCCCAGAGGTGAGCTGAGACATGATGTATCGCTGACACAGCCGAGCACAAGACGAACCGCATCATTTCACATGGTCTGCTACATAAAGGCCTGTCCACACACACACAAATACACACAAACATGGTTTCCCTGATATTCATCACCTGGATTTCTGATCATTTTTACACTCAAAAATCTCCAAAGTAACCAATAAGCAATAATGCAAAGACTTAAAAAACTGAAGACAAAAAAAGTCTTCACTGAAACTTAACTATAAAATATGGCAAATGACCAAACTTGACAAAAAGGAAACATCAAATATTTAGCTTTCACTTTAACATTTATTATTTCTCAATTCAAATTCTTTATTTCGAATTTTTTATTTATATTTATTGTGTGATGTTGCTTTTGCAATTTGCCATGATGCCTTTTATCGTTTAAATAAAGCACTTAGACTCCTTGCTGTTAAAAAGTGCTTATTAAAAATGGATCAATCTGCTGGGGATTTCACAATTTACATCTCAATATTTACATTTTCTAAAAACAAGAATATGCTGAATTACAGCAGATGCTGTCAAAACATCAGTGTGGATTTGAGTAAAGGAGCCGTTAAATCATTACATTCTGTTATAAATGTTCAAAGCCTGAGACAAAACGTGAGTGGATATCCTGAGAGGAAGCGTTCACTTCTGCTCCATTTACAGAGGGAAAATGGAGCCTTCGGCAAAGCCACAAAGGTCACGCATGCTTCTGGGTGTGTCTTTGTGTGCGTGTGCGCGTGTGTACTGTACAAGATCAATAAAAGCCTGCGGTGGTTTACAAGAGGGGCTGGTCGAACACGGCACCTTGTGATCACAGCTATGCAGCGTCTCACACACACAGAGACGCACCGACGCACATGTGAACGAGCAAGAGAGCGTGTGTGTGTGCGTCTGTGTGTGACCTTACAGGGCGTTTTCAAAAGGTCCCAACGTGCAGGGAACAGAGAAGCACTGGGAAGGAGTGCACACGCACACGAGATGAGGCGTTGAATTATGCAGGTCCGCCCACATCGCTCCAGCGCTCTTAGTCCTGGGAGTGACTTTGCCACGGAATGGGCCTGAGTCGTGACAAACTCTGGTTCTATCCACATGAAAACAGGACCAAATGTTAACAGGCTTTTTCTTTGCTGCTTCAAAAACGCTTAAAACTACGGCTGCAGCTATCCAATATTTTGGTAATCGAGTCTTCTATCGACTATTCCGTCGATTCATCGAGTAATCGGATAAAACATACTTTTATCCCATTCCTCCTGTTACTTTCGCTTTGCTGCTGTTTGCTCATTTTCGCTGTATTCGCTGTTTTCGGTCCCGGCGTCTGCCATTCCGTGCCGCTAAACTGTCCACACACGTTACCCAAAGCCCGCTTCTGTCTTCTTCCGCTTTGTGGGGGACGCATAGCCTGTGACGTAAGCACGTTGTGTCGCACTAAAAAAAGTCCGTGCGAAACGTGAGCTTTAAATTTAATTGAACGAATTTAATTGAACGAGTTAACCGAGGAACCGTTGCAGCCCTATTTTAAACGTAAAAACACTGCATTGTTTTCAGGAAATGCCTTTATCCACACAAAACATCCCCAAAAGGACTGCAAACGCTGTAGTACATATGCCAGGACTCTATGTGGCACTGTAGTGCTGCTACAACAAAAGCGGAGACAACTTGGAGCATGTGCATAAGGCATTTGTATAAACTTGAAGCTTTATATGAATAAATATACATTACAATGTAGAGCTGCAACTAGCAGTTATTTTCTTAATAGTTTGGTCGGTAAAATGTTGATCGGATTTCACCTAACCTGGAAATGATAATGTTCTCAAAAGTCTTTTTTGTCCACAAACTTACATTTTTTAATAAATTCTCTGTTAATTAACAATCGATTAACCGTTGCTGTCCTATTACAATGTATATAATCATAGAAACAGAGTGAAGAAAGTCAGGACGACAAATGAAAAAAAATCAAACCCCGAAAACAAGAACGACGACGAAGAAAATAGCGACAGCAAATGCACAAGAGACAGACGGGGTTATAACATCACCATATTCTCAAAGTGGCATTTTGGTTGTCTACACAAAAATTAAAAGGGTGACATTTTGAGATTTTCCCACTCTGGTGCCCGTTTTATAAAAAATTGCATTTCCGGACTCCCAAACCTGCGTGGTTAAAATGCAGATACAAAAACCTTTAGTGGATTCATCTAGAGGTGTTTTAGTGACTCTTTAGTTAAGAGACTCAAACTCAAACTAAAAACAATAGACTGTGTGTGTGTTGACTACTTCAACAGTCTGAGGCGCATCTAGGATGTATATTTTGAACTCAAACTGGTTTTTAGGGTAAATCAAAACCAAATTTTCAAATAAAAAGTGGACGACCTGAACTGACAGCCTGAGTTTTTCAGAACGTCAGCAGGTCCACAGGAAGTCTTAATAAGGCCCACTTTTGATTACCTCCTGCAAATGCAACGCCTCAACAGTAATTAACTGCTGTGTAATGTAGCCTTTAAAGCCTCATTCACATGGGAGCAGAATTATCTGGGGTCCTCTTTAGATTTTAATAACCACAGAGGTCGTCTCTGTGCTTAATCCTGTGTGAATCTGCCACGTTCTAATCTGCAAAAGCAAAAATTTCCAGCACAAATTAGCTTAACTTTGGGATAACGCTCGTCCCATGAGTGTGCGGTTCTGAAAAAATGGGTCATGTAATAATTATTTTTATTTATTTATTTTTAAATCGTACTCAACAAAGCTGCGAGTTATTAACGCTGCAGCGGAAATTATTAACGAGAGCTTTGATGACACATTGGTTGGATGGTGAGTCATTCATCCACTCAGCGTGCTGAGAGGAAAGAGGAAGTAAACACAAATCAACCAGTCAGTGCATTTGAATGCAAAGCGGATCCTGATGCTGACAAAACAATCTCACCTCAGCGTTGGCTCAGATTAATACGTGTCAATCATAACTCGAGATCTTCATCGACGGATGTTTAAACTTTCCTTCAGCTAAGGGCAGGATTTTGTCCAAATTACTGCTTAGAAGTAACGGTTCTGTGACAACCAGGCAAACTCAGTCTGCTGAACACCATGTGATAAAGCTCAAAGTCGTGGAAAAAGCAAACACTACTGCTAATGCTGCCATAGAGAAGTTCAAGAATAAAATTTCAAAAACTAAAGAAAAGTTTTTCGCTGCATCAGACTGCTTTCTCAGTTGGTCATTTTCTACTTAGACCCAGGACGTTTTTGTCCTTTACTGCTTGAAAAATGATAATTGCCAACACTCTCAATCAATACGATTAAAAGCAACAATACCAGAAAACAATGGGTTTTCAACTAACTTAGTTAACCCTAAAATAAGTTAACCACAAAACTTTTAGGATTAGCGCTACTATAGCTTGGCTAATGCCAGACCCACATCTCGACCTCATTTTCTCGACCTCTGTATGAACCTTTAACCAAACCAGACCAATGATCTGACTGGATGACGTATGACGTACGTACTTAAAATGAAAGCAAGATAGCTGCTCTTCGGTGGCTGCCATGTTGGATTTATATTGTGCTTGTATTTGGCCAAAACAATGACCTCCCCAACTTCATCCAGTCTAGCACCACTACGATCGACCTGACAAATTTAGATCGTGCCGTGGGGAAACGATCGGCGGTAGAGCACTCTTTCAACTGCAAGGCTGCGAGTTCAATTCCCGGCTCCACTCGTCCACGTGCCAATGTGTCCTTGGGCAAGACACTTAACCCCACGTTGCTTTTGACAGCAGCGCTTGAATGGGTATGAAAGACGTGTGATAGAAAATGGGCTGCACGTAGATGCGCTATGTAAAAGTGTGAGTGAATGGGGGTGAATGGGTGAATGGCAACAACTGTAGTGTAAAGCAGCTTTGAGTGGTCACCAAGACAAGAAAAGCACTATATATAAAAACTATTCGCCATTCACAACGATGTACTTTTTTTTTTGGTAAAAGGTCAGATAACAGTGACACAAAAACCCAAATACATCGCATAAGAAACGGGATTTAAGCCAATTATAATTCATGCAGGCCATATTTGTTTTACAGGCCCTTTATTAGAACAAATGCCCATAAATAAAAGGTCAGTGAGGATTCTCCAGATGTAAAACATTCCGGTGTGACAGTATCAAATTGCAAACGCCACCCATTCCTGCTCTAACACAACAACAATCTAAGGTACAAATCCTGTGACAGGCCACTTCCACCCAGCGCTGCGTCTGCAGACAAACAGCTGACACTCCTGCAAATAGTAGCTGCTGGTTTTACCCAACACCAATGAGCTGCTGATTGCTGCCATGGCAACCCCTTCAGCTGGGTGTCATGTTGCTAAGGCGCTGGTAGGCGGGGCCTTGCCCGCTTCTCAGGTGTCAGGTGAACTGACATAAATAAGAAAGAGGGGAGGCAACATATGCTCCTGCAGCAAATTTTTGAGCTTGTGGAAGAAGTTATGTTAATGCGTTAATTTTTTTTTTTTAGTCCAGACTCAAAGAGCATATTTAAAAAAATAGCTATTACAAATGAAAACCAGAGCACACTGGACAAAAGGTCACCATTAATACTGGAAAACATTTCTAAATACATCTGAGGGTCAAAAGAAAAAGCCTGGCCAACAACCTCCTCCTCCTCCTCCTCCTCACTAATCCAGCTGCTCCTCATCTTCCTCCTTTCAAAACCAAACCCTCACAAGTTCACTGATGTGTGTTAAACACTTCCTTAATGCGTGGACACAGTTGAGACACACAGGCCTCCTTATAGGCTCAAGTGAAAACATTTTTAAAAGGGGAATGTACATGACAATCATGACCAAGTTTGGTTTGGAGCAACAAAATGAAAAACAAGGCCTTCAGATAATCAGAATAACAGACTTTCATGCAATAAATGAATTTGCCAAACAGCTTAAATGAGACTAAATAGGCCTCACTTGATTAAACTGTTTATTAATCAATAGTTTACCCTACACAATTAAGGATTAAAATAAGGAATGAAAAGCAGCCATTTAAAGAGTCTCAAGAGGCAAAGAGTCTTTGAATTTTCCTTGTTTAAAAACTCATAATGACAAATATGTAAAGGCAATAAGAAAATAGCAAGAATTTGGTTAGACATCAGGAACCAGCCATTTGTTTTTGTTAAATGAGAAGCTTAAACTATTAACTGGGTCAGACACTCACTGCAAATGAGTTTCCTGTCAATCGACTAATCTGGTCTTGACTTGGACTCAAGGAAGAGCTGAAGGAAAATCTAAACGGACAGGAATGACTTCAGTCTTTCTGGCAACGGACAAGCTGAATGAAAGACTGCTGATGCCTCCTGCTCTGCACTGACCAACGCTAGCCATAAAAACTAGGTAAAACACATTTTGCAACGCATTCTGCATGCGACACATAGTTTGATAAATATTCAAACGTATCCAAATTTGTTTAATTTAAATCCTTAGTTTTCCTTTTCCTTCTCACTGCATTAAAATGAGGGGGATGTCGTGATGAAACTTGCAGATATCCTGAGACTGATGCAACTGACGCCGCAGGAATCCAAATGAGCACATGACATCATCTGGTCTTCACCAGAAAACCCAGTTCATTGAAGAAGAAGCAGGAGCAGCAGCAACAGCACTGGCCTTAGCTTCACTTCTACATATGCAGGATTAAGTGCACCAGGACATTCCAGTAGCCCATCAGAAACGGTTTCAAATACTTTCCTCTGGTTGGCTTAATAGTCTGGTATCGACAGTGTAATGTGGCAAATCCTGGCACCGGCGGACGATGTGGTACGTTTGCATCAAGCACGGCCTCCTTTAAACAAACAGCTGACCTGAAACAGTAGCCTCTCTCCCCGATTTACACGCCACAATAATAACATCTTGATTAAGTGCCGTGCACTTAATCAAGATGTTATTATTGTAATAGCGCACAAACAAACCCAAAACACAAACTGAACTTTACAGAAAAATACAGTTTTCCTCTCTCTCGTAGAGGATAGTGACAGATATTCAATAGGTCTGGGTGGGTTCAAAATATTGATGACATGGGTTCACAGAATCCTGAGATCCATCTTTTAGTTTATGCCATCACCCGAAACGTCTGCACAAATCACATTTGTGAGACGATGGCGGTCTCACAAGAAGGTTAAATAACAGTTATGTTTTCAACTGAGTCAGCAGATTTGTTTGTTCCTTTCCAATTGACGGTGCACGACCGGAAAAATGTCAACACGCTACTTTTCAGGTGCTCTTTGCTAAACAGTCTTCTTCTGATAAGGAAAAAATGGCCATGCTTTGCTCCCTGTTGCACTTCTAGGCTGCAGATTTCATCACCTGCAACTGTTCTGTAGAGTTACACTGTGCGATCACACTGAATAAAACTGCATTAATGCAAAGACTTTAGGGTAATTTTCGATGATTGACAATGAAGATTCTTGTCTTGGCACGTCTCATGGAACGGCGTGGACTGCTAAGATCAACAAATGTTAAGTGGGTGGGGCAGCGTTGGGAAGTCCCACAGCACCACTGAGATCACCCACACACTTTTACTGCATTGTTCTTTTTTCTTTGGTGTTTTTTTGTTCCAGTCCTCCACCAGACCCGACCAGTCGATTGGGGCTGAGCTGAGACAGGGCGAGGACAGAACAGGGTGCAGCACAGTTGGGGGGCCCGATAACAAGCAGCAGATGAGAGGAGTGGAGTCGGAACAAACGTAGGACTCCATAACCAAGTCCATATATGACTTCATAACGAAGAACCTGCTTTTATAAGGTCGTCTCTTGCAGGACAATGAGAGTCTCAAACTTACTTTATTCCATCAGCTAATAAGCAAACTATTCGGTCAATTAGCTATTTGAACACTTTGTCCAGAATCCAAGCACTTTGAAATAACATTTTTAAGAACTTTTCAATCCCCAGTAAGGATCTGTGTGTATATCTTGCACTGGAATGGGTTTTTAAGTTTTTGAGTTTGCACTTTACCCAACAAGTGTGAGGTAATATCTGAATATTTTTGATAAAAACAACGCGGGACCATAACGATAAACACATCTGTCACTTTAAGGGACTCTTTCGCGTGATACAAAGCTACCACAGCAGTCACAACAGTCCATTTCTTGCTTCACTAACACTAACACAGACGATCACACCCTGTAACTGAGGCGTCTGAGAAACATTTCACACACTGCAAACCTCACATATGGGTTTAAATACTCTGTGGTATCTTTTAAAACGAACAAGCCTGGACCATACAGTCGTGTTGGACTCAGGTGGACTCGGTCCAGCCTCTATCACACTCACACACACACACACACACACCCTTATTTCTGAGAACTCGTACCAAGTGGAGTCCAGATGAGCACATCTGCAGCCACATGTTTGTTACGCCGTTACTTTTCACAGACCAAACCAGCAAACATTTCAACACATAGCCTCGACGCCAAAACATTTGTGGTCCCTGTCTTATGAGCTACAAAATTTCACTTGGGAATTGTGTTGTTTATCACAGTTAGTGTGTGTGTGTGTGTGTGTCCCGCCCCTTTAAAAAACACACCCTGCAGCAGCAGCGTTCCAGCGTCCCAAACTCATCGATGCCGTTTTATTTTTTTTCTTGCCCTTGCAGTTAAAAAAAAAAAAAAATGAATTCATAAGCTGACAGCTGAGAAGCGGAAAAATCTGATTTTATTTAATGCCTTCACTAAATCAGTATTGCAGACATAACTTGACTTAAACACGTGTCTCTGCAGACGTCTAATTGACAAATTATTAATATTTTTCTGACTCCAAAGAAGAAATGTGTCAGGGGCATATATTTGTAGATTCATGGCAAAGTTTGATTATGGTTCTTTATGATTTATATCAATTATCACACCTGTTTAAGTCAAGATATTATGTTGTGGCTGTTTTATTTCATTTTTGTTTCATATGTTTTTTTATATACAGCTTGTTCTATTGTGCGTTTGTCTGCTTGCCTGTTTCTGTTTATACGTATGATTAGTACACATGAATACACATGAACTGCAGCAGGTTTGTACTTGTTTAAGGAGAAATTTTGTTTTTACCAATTCTGTCCTAAGGCGAGATGACATGTAAAGAACAGGGCTGCAACTAATTATTATTTTTAAAACTCTTCTCGATTAACTGAGTAATTGTTTGGTCCATTAAATGTCAGGAAAATGTTGAGCAAATTTTAAAATGATTATGTTCTCAACTGTCTTATTTTGCCAACAAACTTAGTCTGAACGATTTATGTTATATGGAGCAAAAAACCCAGAAAATATTCACATTTGAAAAACCTGCAAAATTAATTTAAATAGCTTGAAAACCAATGAATCAATTATAAAATTAGTTGGCCCTAGGAAAGAATACGACTATGTTGGCTTAGGACTGATAGGCATGTTTGCACACAAGTGAGAAGAAACAAAAATAAAACTAATAAACAGAAAAAAAGAATTATTAAACTCGGCCATAAAGATTTTTAAAAAGTTATAAAATTGTGGTTATTTTGTGGCTGCGAAAAGCCTCCTCTGTGTGACCACAAGCCGAGCGCCAGCCTCGTTATTACTCCCCGGCTGCTCGTCCACGTTTTCCCCTCCTTGTGGGCCACGACTTGGACATTGATCTGCAGCAAAGCATGATGGGAGTCGGCGGCGATTGTCGTCTGAACCTATGAGCTTGACCTGTGGGGGGGGGGGGGGGGGGGGGGGGGGGGGGGGGGGGGGGGGGGGGGGGGGGGGCAGTTACCACGTGAGTGATTGGTCTGAGCAGCAGCGAGCGGGAGGCGGGAGAGCAAATCGGCTCGATGATGAGGAGGAAGAAAAAGTGGGAGGGCCAGCGTGGCTGTGGGTGAGTCGGGCCTCTGGGGGGATTAACATGGTCCGACGGGCTGGCTGGAACAAACACACACACACACACACACACACACAAAAACTCACACAGAGAGAGAGAGAGGGAGAGCTCTGAGGGCAGGCGGCTCTGCTGAGCACACACAATACACTGCTTGTTTTAGAACAAGAGGGAAAAAGAACGGATAGATAAGCGGGGGAGAGAGAGAGAGAGAGAGAGAGAGAAAGGCCAAATCACTGAGAAAGAATGTGAGACAGTAACGAGAGAGAGAGACAGACCGCAGGTGCTTCCCGACTAATGTGCGAGCAGATCCCACTGTGGCCTTATAATGTAAAAATTCCGCAACTTTCCCAAATGTTTCGGAGAGATAGAGAAAATCCGGACTCCACCCAGGGTTTTGGAGAAAATCTCTCCACGGTAACATTAGTTTGAAAGTGAAGCTGGAAATCGCACTCACTCCTCTTAAAAAAATAAAATCCATGTGAGTTTTTAAAAAATATTTTTTTTTTTTTTTTTTTTTTTTTGAAGTAAAAGAATCTCTCAAGTCGACTCCGCTGCGTTTGGAATTCACCGCTCAGAACTTTCGTTTGCATTCCATGGATTCCAGCAGTGGCAGGAATCCTGAAAACTATGACACTTTACCCATTTGGATCCTCTCTCTTCCACACACACACACACACACACACACACACACACACACTTAGAGACCGTGCTGATGTGTTATTCTGGATTGCTTACCAAGGCTTCTTTAGGGAGCGTTTTACATAATATTGATCTGATTTCTGCGGCCCATCTCGGGGAATTAACTGCCTCCTAAGTACAGCGGTGTTTCTGCAAGACTCGCCGGGTTTAATTTAAGGCCTGAATAACCTGTAAATTTAAGTTCCAATCAATTACCTGGTAAATTTCCCAGCCTAAACAAATGTGTAAATAAAAAAAAAGAGAGAGAGAGGAGAAAAAAAAAGAAAATATGTGGAATGCTGGTTTATGAAACTGGGATGATTTTTATTATTTTTATCGTGCTTTAAAGCCATTAAACAGGATTTAATTTCTCTGGAATGAACATCTGTGTTTGGTCCTGTTCTTGCATCTAAATCCTGTGTTGTTTTTGTGTTCTTTCTGTGTCTGAACACACTCTCACTCACGCCGCAGACACCGGGCTTGACAGCACATGCTGTGAAATGAAAGGTACCCGCAATTAGTTGTATGTGCGTCACGGTAATCGGCTCTAGCTGCGGCTGCGGTTTGTGAACTTCAAAATGTTCACAATGTTTATGGTCACGGCTTATTTCCCCCCCAAACATATATTGTCCACCAGGAGATTATTTTAGAGGGACGTACAGTACGTTAAACATTTGCTGCCTCGGTCCCTCCATGGGAGGCGGAGACGGATTTTCTGAAAAATAAAGTGTGGTGATAAATATCCCGGCTGTCCACTCAGTGTGACCCCATCCTTCTAGTTAACGGGCAGCAGCCAATAGACCGAGGCCGACCACATAAATTACAGCTGATGCACTGACTCCTGTTTAGATACGACAGCCATAGTTGAAAAAAACAAACAAACAAAAAAAAACGACAAATAATCTACGAATAAATTAAGCGTATAACTTTTTTTTTAATAATAACGAGAGGCTGTCTAATTTTTTTTACTTCTAAAACGTGAATATTTTCTGGTTTCCTTGCTGAATGATTTCGGTTTGGACAAAACAACATCCTCATTATAACATTTTGGGACGTCTGACCAATATTATGCAACATTTCTGACATTTTAAATCAAGAAAACTGCAACCCCAGAAAAAAAAAACCCAGAAAAATTAGTGTTTTACTTGCGCGGAAGCTGCTCTTTTACCAATATATCTGTCACATTTCTTCCGATATCGTTTGTGTTTCTCATCCAAACAATGTCAGAGTGGCCACCGCACACACTGGTGCCCTCCATAATCAAGCAAACTGTTGGACACCAATGCAATTTAAAGACAGACAGAGACAGACGTTCCTTGCATATATAGATAAATATTTTCCTCAGCAACTGTTTTTGTCCTGAAAAAAAAAAGGAAAATTTTTATTTAAATTGCCAAAGACTGCATCGTCCATGATTGACACATTTAGTTTCATAATCGCTTAGTTTCATAATCGCTAAACAACAATAAGTAATTTGTACTTTTTCAAAATACTGTGTTTTTAATTATGTGCTTTCTTTTAAATGTGTTGATTTCTTGATCTGTGGAGTACAGTGCTTCACCTCCATGAAAATAAACTGATTCTGAAATAGCTTATTAATTGATTTGCTGATTAAATAATCAGCAACACAACCTAAAGGACTGTTATTTCAGTCAAAGCTCATGAATTCAGGCAGGGATTTCTGTTTGTTCCGTGAAATTAAAAATGCTGTGATCACCGAGTGAAATGCAATATATAAAGTGGCAGATTTGTGTTTTGACAGCTACATAAATGAAAACACACAGACTTAAAAGGAGAGCAAACAGCTACAGAGTCATTGTGCGTTCAAATCTCGACAAAAAAGAATAAACATCATCAGTCTCATTCAGGATCAGCGTGGACGAAAAATGTTAGAATAAAGTGTTGAACAGCATGAAACAAACGTGACAATTTACACAGTAAACCCCCAAAAAAGCAAAAAAGGTTTTTTTTTCTCCACATGACTGAAGTCAAATCAGAGTGAACAGCGGTGGGTTGATGGCAACAAGGTTACTGATCCAATCATGTCCCTCCATTTGTTTGTGTATCAGAGACAGTCATAACTCTGCTGGAACAGAATATACGAGCAGTGGCTGTGACCTTTTGCCCCGCTCTGGAATGAACCACTGCACACGTGCACACACGGACACACCCACTGTTTGACCATGAGACACACATGTGCGGCCTCGGCTGGTGGAGGACATGGACGCACACTCACGGGGACAACAAATGTGGACGTAGGGATTCAGAGAAACTGGACAAGAATATGATATCGGTTGATATCGGAGAGAGCACAATACCCCTTTTTGTGTCCGGTACTGATACCGATATCACAACCTCGGGTATTTACCGAATAGGGCGTCACAATCTCGGTTGTAAATTTAAATATTGATCAAACGACGTCACAATCTTGACCTTCCGAAAGCAAAGGTGTAATCTGCGATTTAACCACGCCCCCCCCAGCGTGACGTCCTGCAGATGTGCCAGAGGGGAAAATACACCAGTGTTGTGGTTGTAGCCATTGTAGCACGACTGCACGTTAGCTCCTCACGCTAAGCTGAAGCCGTTGCCAACGGCAACTGCTAATTAGGGCGGCACGTCGACCGAACTCGAACACCCTCCTGCTTCCCTGGAACCACCGGTGGGGAAATATTTTGTGTTTGCAGTGTGTTTTGTCAACGACGACAATACAGGCAACTCTTACTTCCTCATTTGAAGCAAAACACCCTCAAAATTCATCTCATGCTAAAGCGATAGCTAGCCCTATAGGCTTGTTTGTAGCATAAGACATGCAACTTCATTCAGTGGTGAAAAACCCTGGATTTATTATCAATTATTGGTGAAAATAACTGACCTAATAATAGATTAATTGAATAAGAAGAAAAAAAGTTTGTTGGAGCTCTAATCTAAATCTTTCGAAGCTCAAAATAAACCCAAAAAATAGCTGGAGCTTTGACAAGAGAAAACTAGAAATGTGAGCATTCAACATAGAGGTGGGCCAAATATAGATTTGGTGATATACTGTCTTCCTTCCGCTTGCAATACAATAATCAATACACCAGGGCAAATATTGATATTTTAATTAACAAATTAATGCACTCTAAAGTAGCTGCGTTACTGCATGTCTCCTGATGGTGGCGCTTCTCGAATGAGGGACATTTGGATAGAAGTTACCTGGCTGAAGACAAGGTTTACAGCGGGATAATGATGGAGAAAGCTACATTAAGAGATGCCCCATCCACATTCAATACATAGACAATGCACTTTGTTCTCTATGTTGTAAATAAAGAAAACCTTCACTTTTAACTTTTCACAGAAGTTTTGTTTTCTTCTGTTACACAGATAATCATGATGTATCACTAGATGACTGTCTTACAATATCTTGATTATCATAGAATTGTTGTATTGCAATATTACTGGTATCACGTATAGTATTGTGGGGTACCCTGTGATCGCCCCCACATTCAAATAAGCTTCTATTTAAAAGCAATGGAGGAGAATCAATACCTAAGTGAAAGATAACGGGAGACAAAAAAGCCAAAACCCTTACAGAAAACTGGAACAAGTGACATCACTGCTAATGGAATGAGCGTTATACCTGCCCTGTGTGTGTGTGTGTTTACATTCATCCACAGAGCTGATAAGGCTCTGAGCTCTTTTCCAAAAACATCCCTCTAAGCCTTCAGCCATGTTCACGCACAGCAGTGTTAGTCATGCACCTTTTCTGACTCCTGTTATCAGCCAGTCCAGGAATTTGGCTCCACGCCGCCTCGTCTGTGGACGAACGAGCAAACCGGGACACGCAGCCGAACACGGGGGGAAAGCGGCGGGAGCAGACTGGACCTCCGAGAGGTTCACGTTGGACCGCGTCTCCTCTCGAGCCAGAGGCTGAAGAGGTGTTAATGCATCCATCTGCCCAAGACACATGCATAAGCTTCACTCCCCCTCCAGTGGAATTAAATCAGGAAAGCAGTGAAACAGCTTTACGCAGGGTCTGTTATGTGAGAACAGCAGCCACAGCAGAGCCGAAATTAGACATTTTATTCGCAGTCTCATTAAAAGCAAGAAGGAGGGGGGAGGAAAAATAGCTACAGCAGTTTTTAAAAGCCACACAGTGAGCCGTTATTGAGAGTGAAGACTTGTCCCTGCATGAGTTATTCATGTGTAGCTGCCAGTTTATGGATTGCGGTTATCAAAACTCCTTTTTTGCTGTAGCTTAAATTTCACTTCATCTGGAATTTTTGGACAGCTGTGAAAAGAACTTCAAAGTGCATCACCACCTGGAGTTAACGGCGTCCAACTCTGACTAAAGTTAGGATTTGCAATTTGTTTTTCCAAAACATTTTTCACATTCTTATAGACATTCATAATAAAGTTGTTTACAGGTGGAAAAAAAGGCTTTCAGGCTTGCTATACTGTCATAAAAATAGCCAATCATATTCAGATAATAAGGAATCAGTATGTTCTTAACGCATGTTTTCCTCTGCAGGTAATATTGTAAATAAAAATAGAGCCCAATCGGGTTGAGCGTAGAGCTGCAAATAATGATTATTTTAATAATCAACTAATCTGTTGATTATTTTCTCAATTCATTTCCTCCACAAAATGTCAGAAAATGTTGAAAAATGTCGATCAGCGTTTCCCAAACCTCAAATTGAAGTTGTTCTAAAACATTTTGTTTTGTCCACAAACCAAAGTTTTTCACTTTTAATGATTTCTTTGTCAAATGAAGCAATGAAACCGGAAAATATTCACAATTAAGAAGCTAAAAAAAAAATCTGAAAACCTATAAAACTAATTATTTAAAAAAAAATCAAAAACAGTTGATTCATTTAGCATTCAATTAATAATCATTCCCAAGCCCTAGTTAATCAACTTGTTAATATAGTAACAATCATTTAAATTGATAATAAAGTAATAAAAAATTTTTAAGGTAGATTTGTTAACTATTAGCTAACAAATCTAAACACTACACCAAAGTCTTCACGACGAGTCCAGTCGTACGCGACAGCCAGAAGTTAAATAGCAAGTCACATTAAAATAGCCAAAATCATAGCCAAAATTCATAACTGTTGGTTATTTTGTTTGTGTTTGTCTGTTACTGGGATCTCGTCTCGACTTCCAGAGCGTGGCTTCAAACAGATTATTTTCTGTTGCTGTATGGACACAGAAACCCGAGCGTCCATTCCAATTTTCACATCAGACTTGTGTCAGTTTCATATGTGATACTGAACCACATATACAGTACTGTGCATAAGTCTTAGGCCGCCATTAGATTTGTTGTTTTAGCAATGCTCTAATGACCATACTGCACAATTATTCCTCAATCACTTTATTTATTTTACTCCATATATCCTGAAAATATGGAGAAAAACATATGCAGTTTGAAAAATGTTTCTTTTTCAGAAAAAACAAACAACAAAAATGCTTCTATAATATCAAATATTTAGTGTGACCTACATTTACACTTGAACAATAACACAACCATGGCTCTTTAAAACCTGGAATGGAACCCTAATGTTATTGGTCAAACCTGTGTTTCTCCTACTATTTCATGGCAACAAATAGCTGCTGTGAAAAAGGTCTATTATACCTGGTTTACTCCAGACATGTTGGAGCATTACATACACATGTTGCACAAGTTCAACTCACTGACAGGTTGATCATATAGTAGAAGACTGACTTTTAGTCACATCTTTTCAATCTAAACGCCAACAATCACAAAACTGACATAAAAACAACAAAGCTGCTGGTGGCCTAAGACTTATGCACAGTACTGTACATCCCATATGTGGCATGAGTGAGAACGGTCATATCGAAACCCACGCGTGCCATTTCAGACGTCAGTCCCGCTTGCATGAACGTAAGGAAGGAAGACGCTCCCGAATCAGAACTGAACACGGCTGGTAACGTGAAATGTTACCAGATCTGTGATCAACTCGCTCGCCTCGACGTTTTTGAACTACCACGTAAAACCCCATTTGACACTTTGTCCGACATGTAGGAACAGAGATATCATTAAAAAAAGGTGTGTTTCGTGCTACAGAACAAGTCACAATTAAGTTGCCTGAGAGGATGCATAATTTAGGGCCTTCAGCTGACACAGTCACCGCCTCCACCTTTAACACCAACCGCAGCAAACCGAGCAGATTCCTGAATCCTGTTTTATCAGACCTGGAGCTGCGGCACAAATAAAGTCAGAGGAACTGGTGACTGTGTTAATAACGAGACAAGACCGCGCCACAATGAGGTTTTCAGTAGTTATATTCAGACCCGTTTTGCATTTATTTTTGTATTTTAATATTGTTAGCACAGGTTTTTTCTTTTTGTCCCGGTGCAACTGTAAGACAATAACAAAAATGGTGAAAACTGCAGGCTAAAAACCACACAAACCGTTCAAATACTGAGTGCGACTGTGGTCGTCACAGCTACAGCATTACCGTGGTGACGCAGCCACATGACACGATGAGGGAAAGACAGAACGGGAAGGGGCGAAGTGGACATGGCCGACAAGAACACACACACCGAGAGAGATACGATGCAAAGTGAGATTGATGCACAGAGCCGTCAGCTCCCGGTTGGAAGAGTGTGTGATAATGACCTTTTCATATTCTATAAACCAGGCCTCCACTGTGCTGCTGCTGCTGCTGCTTCTGCTGCTGCTGCTGCTGCTGCTGCTAACAGCAGCTGCTACCAACAGGTAAACACGGCGCTGACACGGGCCTTTAAGTCGACGCCAGATACAAACCAGACGCCAGTGTTTATCCTGCTCTTGTTTCTCCACCGTACTCAGCATCTGCTTGACCTCTCATAGTGGTGTCGTACCACTTCACAGGAGTGACATCCTCAATATAAACATGGCTTTATTATACGACACAGTCTACCTCATTTCTGGATTCAACAAAACACGAGCGGTAAATAAACACAGGAGCAGCAACTATTCGTTTTTTTTCCAGCGTTTGTTTTAGCGATTTAGCTTTTTATTACCGATATATTGTACATGACAAGCATGATCGCCAAGGGAAAAACAATAACTTTCATGTATTTAATATTTAGTTCTGCAGGATTTTAAATTTCAAATACATTAGGTGCACAGCAGTATAGACACAAAACACAGATCTGAGAGACAGACCATGAGTGCTGTTCAACAGGGCTGCAACAATTAATCAATAAATAATCCATTGCTACAATAATCACCAACTATTAATTATTTAAACAAGCTCTCTAATTTGTCAGCTTCTTAAATGTCCTGGGTTCTTTGTGCCATACAACAAAAAAGGTCATTGCAACTGAATGATTTTGATTTGTAGACAAAACAAGACGAGATTATTAGTTGAGAAAACGGCCACCAGATTAATAGATTATAAAAAATAATCATATCTCCATCGGGCACCATGATTTCTAAAGGCTGATATTGCCTTGGATTTTAACATAAACTCTGTGTTGACTAATAATTAAAGCGGATATAATTGGTTATATTATTTTCTGACAAAAAGTAAACAAAAAAATAAGTATCTTTATCTTTAAACCAAAAAGACAGGTAGACTATTCTCAATTAACTACAGTAAATAATCTGATTAATTTTAAATATATTGCATGGAGGCCATTGTTTCAAATCAAAATTTAATGATTGACTACATCATTATAGTCAATAACCTTTATTAGTTTGGTTTCTATTAAGGTACTGAATTTGCCACAGACTCAACTAAACTTAACAAGTTTTCCCAGTATATCATAATATACGTGAACTGCACAGTAAACAGGTAATTTACAATTTTATACTAATTTTTCCAGTACCAAGTAAATACTTTACAGTTCACTTTAATATATGCACTTCTAAACTGTAACAATACAATTAGGAAATGTAGGAAATGGCCATGTGACAAAATATTCAGAGGAAATGTACAGACACAGAGAATAAAAGGTTTAAGGGCCTGTCCCGTTGGAGCGTAAAGTCCATTTAGAGATAAATATAAAATACCAAAAACATCTGAACACACTTCATCTACCGCTGAACCCAAACATGTGGAGATATCTCGGAAAATAAAATAAATTCCGGACTGCCTGACTGCTCTGAAAAAGCAACAGTCATTCCTCCTAGACCACAGGAAACACAATATCTCCACACAACACACACTTCCTGCACAGTTTCCTGCTTCCTGTGCGGCGGGGGAAACAAGGGAGCGGTCACTGATGTCACGGCGAGTCGGCTTCAACGCCGCGTTCACATCCCAGAGGAAAGAAAGTGGACGTGAACTTCCTCGCTCGTAAATACTGCACCTTTCACCTCGGATTCTGACAGATTCTAACCATTTCTTGGTCCTTTTTAAAAGGTTCACATGAGCAATCTCCTTTCTCCCCACATAGAAGTAAAGGAACGACATGGTTCTGCAAAAGTTCTGGGCAGTGAAAGTTCTGCAACTCACCATTGATCACGCACACGCAATACACCCGTAGCCTCCAGTCTCCTGCAGATAAACCAGTCCTTCCACTTCCATGACAACGTGCTACAGGCGGCATGAGATGCTAGAAATGCCACCGAATATATGCAATATCTTGACAACTAACAAATGGTAATTATAGTGTGTTAACCACACAGTTTGTCCTCTGACACTGTTCAGTCGCTCTTAAAATCCACATCTTTTCGAGGACAATTCGGACCCAAACACCTTCAAGAAGTTTCTGCAATGTAGACTGCAGCCCTGCAATGTGGTCAAAGTGGCTTTTAATTTGAAATGACAGATACAGGAAGTGGCAACACAAAGGTAAGGAGGAAAAAAAAGTAAATGAAGAGGCAAAAGAAACCAGAATTAAGGTGTGTTTGATAAACTAACATTCAGTTACTGATTGACTTTATGTTAACAAACAACATTTACGCTAAAACCCAGACTCCAAACAAGCTGCTCCTTGTATATTAAATTGCTATTATTCTTGTGCATCGACACAGACATGTGACTTAATTCTGCCGCAGTAAAACTGCAATTACAGCAAAAAGTGTGTGAGGCTGTAAGGCTTATTATTATGTCATCGTCCAGTTTCAGGAGGAGAAGGGAAAAACAAAGACATTTTATGAGCAGACTGAAGTTATTAGTATTTAAGATGATATCAACACCGAGAAACGCCAAAACCACAGCAACAGAAATAACAAACATGGACATGACAGATGTGGACTTTCAAACAGTGGAGCTGTGATTAAATGAAAATACACCGTGTACAGTATGAATATGCTGTTTTAAAAGATCCACTGCACCAGAGGAGTCAATTACAAGGCAGTGTGATGTGATTACTAGCACTGGTGCCTCACAGTACAAAGGTTCCTGGTTCAAATCCTGGTTAAACTGACACTTTACTGTGTGAAGTTTGTATGTTGACACCCCCCCCATCAGAACAGCTTCCTCCCATAGTCCAAACACATGCAGACTGGGGTTAGGTTAATTTGAGATTCAATGGCTACGTAGGCATCAGACTGTTTTAATTTAAAAACTAATTTAAACATTTTTGGATTCCACAAACTGACAAGTTTAAAAAAACCCACAAGCTATGTTTTTGTTTGAAAACTTTAAAGCTTAGGAGATTCCGCAAAAGTTTTGTATCATATCGGCTTTTTAAATCGACAAAGAACTGGCGTTTAGGGAGCTATAAAAATACTATTTTTGCCAAATGTGCCGCCCATGAAAATGAAAGAAAATGAAAGACAAATACTGACTTTGGGTAAAACAAAACTTTTCAAAAACAAAAAGGAAATTGTTTGTGTGGGGAAAGTTTTGTTTTCACATGTTCTGGTCGGTTCTAATCGGCCAAATCGCCACTAAAAGCCACGAGCAAAAAGCTCCATGAGCATTATGTTTTTACTTTAAATAAATCCTTGTTCGGACTTTGCACCATTGTTTCTTCTCGTTACTTGTGTTCTCTGAAACTAAAACAACTTAAGTGGAGAGAATCGACTTCCTGTGTAACTATTTTAACACCAGCATGTACATGCCTGTGTACGTTTGTAAAGGCTTTTAATATGTACACGGATTCCTTCTGAAACACAGCTGGAACACTTGTGTAGATAAATGTAATTTTATGTGAAAACTTGTACGGACGTAACCTTGGGACCAGCTGGAACTGCTTCCAGGTTCCTACACGACCTTCACAGGATATGATGGATTATTTGTAATAGAAGGCGGCCCATATTTGTCATTTTTTATATTCGCCGCTGGCCATTAATTATTTATTAATCAGCCAGTTATTACAAGTTACACATATTTTTGTTCTGAGAAACTTGTAAATGAGGCTAAGTCACTTAAACATTCTTTGTTCATCAAAGGTTTATTGGAGAATGTTTTGTTTTTCATGTCATATTTTTAATATTTCATTAAAAATATTAGTTTTAAGGAAAAAAGTGACACTATTTTTTGTACTTGTACTTTTATTTTTGCAGCCGTAGAAAAACCCATATTGGTCAACCTCTAATTTCCAACACATATATGACAATAACTCACAACTCACAGTCATAACAGTCTATAAGACATGCTGCCCATATTCTCAGAGTCTACAGAGATTTGAAGGCGTGAGTGTCCGCTGAAGATCATCTGACGGTGCGGAAAACCAAACGCAACAAAGATGTGAACAAACAGACCATGAGAAGTTGCCGTTCCAGTTTTAAATCATGAGCCTTTCTCTCGTGAGTTAGATAGAAAACATCTTAGGTCAGCACTCCGGAGGAGCGGAGGGATTTTTTTAATTTTTTTTTTATTACAAAAACCTACCCACATCACGCAAGTAAGGGTTCAAAAACTCTGACGATAAGATAGGACCTGACTCAGCGCAAGTCTGAGGAGGGAAACCACACCATCCCACAGGAAATAATGACATCACCGTTTGACAAGGACGATTACGCGTCATTAGCAGCTTAAACAGTACTGTATGATAATTACACTGTGTGACAGTCACTTCCTTACAGAGCTGCTGGATAAATATCAGAGAACATTTGTTGGATCACATGCATCTTCTCCTCTCTATCACTTGTGCACAAAGTCTGCTTGTCCTGGTCCTGGTCCTGGTCCTGGTGTGTTAGTGTGATGTGTTCACGTTTCACATGTGCAGATTTGTTTAACGCTTGCTGCAAAAACTCATTCCAGATCCTGTAAATAGAGAGCCCACTAGGGATGTAGTGATTAATCAATTATTAACTTAACTGCATTAACTATGTTTATAACGATTTAACTGGTTTTTAGTGTTTTATGTCATAATTAAAACAAACTTCTTCTTCTAACGTGAATATTTTCTGGTTTCTTTGCTCCGTTTTAACAAGGAAATTGTTAAAACTGAATAATTTTGGTTTGTGGACAAAACAAAACATTTGAGAACATTTCGAGGTTTGGGAAACAGCAATCAACTTTTTTTTTTTTAATATTTTGTGGACCAAACAAGTACTCAGTTATTCAAGACATAAATGACAGATCATTATTTGGAGCCCTGATAACCTTGACTCAAACTCACAAAATTAGAGCTAAGCGATTATTTTATTAAATATAGATACTTGTGATGAACATTGAAGGATTAAAAGAAATTAAGGACTGGTTTTTGGTTACGAGCAACAGAAGGAAAATAGTAAATTGTTGTTTTAAAATTGAACAAAAACAGGAGCAAACACTTGTTTAACAGAGAAAACTTTGAACTGAGGTAAACTAATCAACATGCTGCGTATGTAAGCATAAATATTATTGATTTATAATGAACCATTATTACATTAAATTCCAAAAAAAAATGATATGACTATAATTGTTTTGACAGCCCTACTCCATATTTATTTTAAAAAAAAATAAGATTTGCAATTTCAAAATCAGCCTCGGATTTACTGCATTTGGTCACATATCAATTTTTAAAATTTAGGGCAAGTTTGATGATAACTTTTCTGTCATAAATATCTTTCCAGGCACAATGAACTCCTGCATTTCAGCTGTCAACATTCAGTACCTCATATGCACATTGAATCCACTGGTTTGTATGGGATGGATTTATTCTTGCAGCTGCTGCAGACTGTGCTCACAGTCCTGAAGCAGTGTGTCTCCTCTAACAGGATTGAAAATGTCAAATTTTCGGTTGAAAATGCAGCAATTACTCCAAACCACTGGACTGTGAGTGGCAGCACAGAAATGTTAAAAAGCATAGTGTTTAACATTTAGGGCAGTTTATTGGTAGAAATTGAATATAAAACCCAAGACTATGTTTGTATAACTGTCTTACTGCTATTAAGTTAAAATCATTTGGTTCTTGTTTTTGTTCGGGACGGGTAATTCAAGCTAAAATGCTGTCTGTATATTCCACTGGATTATTTGTCAAATATTCTAAACACTAGTGCGTGAGAGCTAGTTAAAATAATACAGAGCTCACAGCATGTTGAGCTACAAGAAGCAGCTAATGAGATGCATTCAAAAACTAAATGTCCTCACTTTTCACTGTGTTAAGCTTAGAGGAGCAGCTTCAAGATGCATTCAAGAAACTTCGTAAATTTCAGCACATCTGCAAACGCACATGCTGTCAGTCCACTGACTTAAACGCTTGCTGCTGCTGCCACCTCATGGTAACAGATGCAAGATAAATTGAATTGTTACAAGTACAAAGACTCTAGTTTAGAATCACTGATAATAAATGTTTTGTTTTGTAAGATAAATTAAATTGTTACAAGTACAAAGAATCTAGTTTAGAATCACTGATAATAAATGTTTTGTAAGATAAATTAAATTGTTACAAGTACAAAGAATCTAGTTTAGAATCACTGATAATAAATGTTTTGTTTTGTAATAATTACAAATACACACATTAACAAATGATGTAGTATTTTTACCCATCCCTAGTTTCCGTAGCCTGATCAACATCCTTTACGGTACACCAAGGCCACGATTGTTACCCGAAACATTTGGTAAAAGGGTGGGTACAATCTGCAGTCTGGCCACTAGATTTGACTGATTCTTACTCAGTGAATCATCAAACACTGAAAGAAATTGAAAATCCATGTGAGGCAACAGAATTAACTACCAAGCTGAAGGAGAATTAACTTTCCCACAGTCTTCTTGTGCGTGTTAAACAAACTGTTGGTGTGACTGCGACCTCGGTGCTGCACACTTCAAGCCCTGCGATTACTGAATTGTGCACCAAAATCATTTTCCACGTCCCCACGTGACACAAGTGGCTGTTTTGTGATAACGAGCCTCGCAATAAGCCCCACAGCGGGACTTTGTTCAGTTTGGGCCTAGAGATTAAAAAAGTTTGAGAACCTTTTTTCCTGCAGACCGATCAGCCATCCACGGCTAATCTAATCACACGAATGATCTCACTGCTCTCGGTGGGAGTTCGGCTTCCAAATTATAAATTTTTCCCAATTACGAGGAGGTGTGCCGATCCCGTATGGTTGATCAGCTCTAACCTCAGAGTCGACCGCGTGTTCTGCCGCAATGTGTCATTTCAAGCAGATTATATTTCATGCACAGCCACACTTGGAGAGCGTGGTCCACACTGTGTGAAGGACACTTGTGCAGCTCGGAGACTCGACCAGCTGACATATGGGGAGGGTGTGGCGTTCTGCTGTCCTCGTCCCAGTATACAAATATAATCTACTAAGTGAAGTGTGTTCACCGCCGCAACACTAGGTGGCAATATGCCTCCTTTCAGCTTTTACTTGATACAGAGATGTTTTCCAGTTGACCTGTTAGATCACAGACCAAAATAAATTTAAATGGCAGCCAGATGGATGGAAAAAAGAATCGACAGATTGATTGATTATGAAAATGATTGTTAGTTGCAGCTCTAATCAAAAATGAAAACATTAAGTTTAAGTGCTTTAACAACACTAATCAAGTTTCTGAAAAAAAAATAAATAATCTGTAATAATGGGCCGATAATTAAACAATAATCGTCCAATGTTGATTATTGCAAATGGCAAACGTTGCCACAATAATCAATACTTTGGTTTAGCTCTGGTGGGAAATGTCAACAAAAGGGCAGAGCTTCTTAAACATAAACTGTACATGCAGAAGTAATATAATTCCCAACTACATTATCTGGGTGTGTGAGTGCAACTCTGAAAAACTTTATTTACTTACGTGCTCACACGTATTGTAAGAGTCTGCTTTTAGTCGCACCGGCTGAAAAAACGTCATGTAAATAAACGGACTGGGTTAATCATTCCCCACAGAATGGTACAGTCTGTGTGTGTCCACTACACAAACCCCCGGCCAACGGCTTCAATCCTGATGAATTAATCGGCTCAAGAAGAGGAGCGGGGACCCCGTCACTGTGCCGCACCCCCCCCCCCCCACCTCACCCCATCTACACCCTTCTCCAAGGAGAGGTGGGGGTGGGCTGCCCGCCAGAAAGACAAGGGAAAAACACTGGAGCTGACACAATCGCAGTCAAAGCTATAAATCAAAACTACTTAGCCATGAGATGCACCAGTTAAGCGTGGATATTGATTAACTTGTTACAGACTAGACACACAGGAAACCCTGACTGTTCTCTAGTGGATAGTTGCAGGAAGGAAGTTCCTTACACCGTCATGTTGTTGGTAAACAACCACAACCTGAGCCCAGACAGGTGATTTAATTACAGCGCCGCTCCTAAACATGCTGTGGGGTTAAACAAACAGCCGTCCCATGCCATCCAGTGTGAACAACGCAGGAGGACGGAGTTGCACTGGCTGCATGGCTGCCAGAATCATTTGTTCTGTATGGGTCCCAGCTGATGTACGACGCATTTACACCCGGATTCATGCTAATGCTTTAAGCTGTTTTCTATTTGTCCGGCAGATCCAAACAACCTCACCGTGTTACCGGGTTTGTCAGTCAGCCATTGCAGGCAGGCACTTCTGCCAGCCCCGATTACACACACACACACAGCTAACAATGACATCAGCCGGGTTTTTCTGGGCATTTTTCAATTGATGCTTAAAGAAACTGAAGGCAAACACAGGAAACGTGTCACGCTTGAGGACCGTGATGAAAAAGTTGGCATAGTGGAGAGGAAATAATTCAGTAGGGGTGGGAATAATAATCAGTTTGGTGATATTTCATCATCCTCAAGCAATACAACAATTTTTTTTAATTAATAAAAGTAAACAGTCCCAGCCAGTTCCACTTGCCGGGCGTTGCTACTTGATGTCTCCTCAAATGAATGAGGGGAACTTGGGCAGAAGTTGCCGGATTGAAAACGAGGGAGTTTATTAGCGGGATAATGGCGGAGAAAGCTACACCAAGAGATGCTGCTTTCAATACATAGACTTTATGCACTTTGTTCTCTATGTTGAGACAACAATAGATAATAAAGTCACCATGGAACAAGAGTTACAGAGCTATTTACATCATAAAGTGGAGCTTTTTTTTTTTTATTCTTCTTCTGTGGTAACTCACACTACATTTGGCGCCACCTACTGCTTATCTCAGGAAACTAACTTCCAGTATTCCATTCACACCAACAGATTCATTTTCTGCTCATTTTCCCTTTCTGAAAATTTGAAATTCCTTTAAAATTCACAACATACTTCAGTGAAAACCTGTTTATAGCTTCTTCTATTAGCAAATATGTGCTTTCAATGCAATGCAAGGTGAATGTTTATGCTGCAAACACACATATTCTTTGTCTTGTTTGGATTATTTTGTTTACTCAACAATGTTTTTAGTCTATTCTTTGTATATTTGTGAAGTATAATCTTCTTTGGTGTTTTATGTCTCCTTCAGAATTTCGAGTTCTTGCTGTGTTTACTTCCATTTTGTTCTGTCTTTTACAATTTTCTCTCTCGTATGTTTGTATAGTTTGTGTAGTTGGTAAGGAGGCTTCTATCCATCTGTCATCTATCCATCCATTTATCCCTCCAATGTCCTGTGCCTACGAGCTAGCTAGCCCCGGTACGTGCTGTTCCCTCCTCTTGCTGGGAGATAACAACACGCCAAACTCCATTCAAAATCTGGCTGATTTAATGTCGCCGCTCTTATCACACGCATACACAATTTTCTAAGAACAAAGCCCGAGATATCAGTCAAAACCTGTGGTGTTCACCTTCATTCCGTCTCATTTATAAAGCCGAAAGTGTCAACACGGCGAGGATAAAGCCTGTTAACTGCCAAACGCACAGCTGTGGGTGGTAGCTAGCAGTTAGCAACGTTTGTGTGAAATGTTCCTTTAAAAAAAGAAGAGGGGTTTTACTGAAGCGTGGTGCCGATGAGTGGGCACGTATTTAACAAGCCTGGTGGGTCGTCATTCAAATCTCACATATTCATTTGGTCGTGTTAATTATCTAATGTTGTGTGACGTGCTTTGTTACGGCATAGTAAAATGCCGGGTTTTTTCAATGGAGTTTGGCATCCGTTCTGTCCAGGCACGTACCGGGACTTACCGCCGAGTAAACCCAGTAAAACCACGCTGCCCACAACAAGTCGGCTTTTAAAACCCACGCGTGAACCAGCGGAAGCTTTGCGGTTTCACCCTACACCCGGGAGAGGGCCCACGGACGGTCCGGGGCCTCTCCTGTCGCTGCGGGCCGGGCTCCTACCTCAGTGGGGCGGCTGATCTCGAACAGGTCGAGCCGGTTGGCGTTCCAGTGGTTGATGATGTCGGCCAGTTTCCTCCTCTCCTCCTCCCTGTTCCCCGACATGGTGGACGGCGCTGGTGACCCTGTCCGTCCGAGTAAAAGCAATAAAAACTCCCCGTTATAGCGTTAGTCCACAAAGGGCAGAAACCAGCGCCTGTGCTCCGGTGCTGCTGCAGGTCGGCTGTGTTTTCTCTCCGGTACTCGATGCGGTCCGTGTCTCGGCTCGACGACCGACCGACCGACCTGCTGTCTGATCTGCTTCTGACTCGCGTTCCCGGTGCCACTCTGCGCGCTCCCGCTGCACTCAGGACTCATGTCCGTGAACGCGCACAAATGGTTAACTGTTTCGGGTGACGATGATGATGATGATGACGATGACGACGCTCCTGCTTTAAAACTGAACACACTGACAGCGATGACGTCACCAGTTAATAAGAAAATACTAAAGATGACGTCATCATGTGTTAATGAAGAAAAAAATCTAAAAAAATCTAAATCTGTAGCTGATTTATTTTTAATTCACTGATTAACATTCTTACAATTATATCATTCATTTATTAATTTATATATAAAGGATAAAATTCACATAATGAATGTGTGATGTCACATTTACATGCAGTATATACTCCAGCAGAACTCATGTATTCAGGTAGTGAGTGTAATATGAAAATAGTAAATAAAAGTTTATAAAGGGGTTTATTTGGTTATGCATTTAAAAAAAATAGTTTTTCTATTTATAATGTACTCTTTTATGTTTGTATTTTTTATTTGTATGAAATGCATTTATGAAATATTGAACAGTTTTTTTGTGTTGTTTTTGTTTGTTGATTACAGCAAATAATTTATTTTTTTTTCCCTTTTAACTTCTTCTAAGGCTGCTGTTATTGGATCCCCATCAGAACCAAAATCCAACCTTTTTTCTTCTTTGACCATAACCCAAGAAACTGTTGTGTTGTTTGTTTGTTTTTTAACAGTGTATAAGACAATAAACGTCTTGTATTTTGTATAAAATTGTGTATTTGGCTGTATTTTTTAGTAAGATTTTCTGATAAACGTTGCTACATTGTTTGCGGAACATTGTGTTGAACGTTCCAACAGTTTCGCGACTCATTTAAACACAGTTAAACAAAGTTCCAATGTGAAATTTAATTTTCATTGGATATTCATCTTTTGAGTTTTGATTCTAAATAAAGACACACTTGGACAAGAAAGGGGGGAGGACTCATCTGCAAAATGAAACTTCAACAATAAATGTGGCTGCATTTTACAAACTACAGCCTTAAGAAAATGTGAACAGCTGTTCATTTTCTCAAACACAGTGGCAGATGAGCTCTCTTTGTTTTTACTCTTGTTACATTATCTCCTGTAATGCAGTCAGAACTAAGGTGCTGAATGTCACACAATGCTGCTAAATCCCGAATCTGGTTTCCATGACTTCAGAGGACATTGCATTGACTTCCATTCATTTCCTGAGGACTTACTCTAACCTTAACCATAATTACTAGTGTCCCAACCCTAACCCTGACCCTAACTTTAACCTAACCTCAGCCTAATTTTAAAACATGTTTTCACCTTAAAATGTAATAAATTATGTTACTTGGATTATGTCCTTGTAAGGAAGACAAGTCCCCATAATGTGACTGTGGAGACAGATTTAGGTCCCCACAACATAAGAAACACCTGGAACACACACACACACACACACAAACACGAAAGTGTTAACCTTAACCACTTAATGACTAACTCTGATCTCGACCTAACCACAATTCAAATCTTAGTCCTAGACTTAACCCGTGCCTTTAGTAATGAGGTTCTGTCTCATTAGGACCAGGTTTTGGTCTCCATGAGGACTACGGGTCCTGACAAGGTCACTGTTTATGACAGAAAAGAGGTGACAAACACAAGTACCCACACACACAAACACACCATAATATAATCCACAAAGCCTCAATTTCTTTATGTGTAAGCACCGACAGAGTGAGGACATTTTGACAAAGTGAGGACACTTTGTGAGGACATTTTGACAAAGTGAGGACATTTTGACAAAGTGAGGACATTTTGACAAAGTGAGGACATTTAGTCAAAGTGAGGACATTTAGTCAAAGTGAGGACATTTTGTTAAAGTGAGGACATTTTGTTAAAGTGAGGACATTTTGACAAAGTGAGGACATTTTGAAAGTGAGGACATTTTGAAAAGTGAGGACATTTTGATCTCCTCACTGAGAATGTGAGGACATTTTGACAAAGTGAGGACATTTTCAAAAGTGAGGACATTTTGAAAAGTGAGGACATTTTGACAAAGTGAGGACATTGACAAAGTGAGGACATTTTCAAAAGTGAGGACATTTTGACAAAGTGAGGACATTTTGACAAAGTGAGGACATTTTGAAAAGTGAGGACATTTTGAAAGTGAGGACATTTTGAAAAGTGAGGACATTTTGACAAAGTGAGGACATTTTGACAAAGTGAGGACATTTTGAAAGTGAGGACATTTTGAAAAGTGAGGACATTTTGACAAAGTGAGGACATTTTAACAAAGTGAGGACATTTTCAAAAGTGAGGACATTTTCAAAAGTGAGGACATTTTGAAAGTGAGGACGTTTTGACAAAGTGAGAACATTTTGAAAGTGAGGACATTTTGAAAAGTGAGGACATTTTGACAAAGTGAGGACATTTTGAAAAAGTGAAGACATTTTGACAAAGTGAGTACATTTGACAAAGTGAGGACATTTTGAAAAGTGAGGACATTTTGACAAAGTGAGGACATTTTAACAAAGTGAGGACATTTTCAAAAGTGAGGACATTTTCAAAAGTGAGGACATTTTGACAAAGTGAGGACATTTTGACAAAGTGAGGACATTTTGAAAGTGAGGACATTTTGAAAAGTGAGGACATTTTGAAAAGTGAGGACATTTTGGCTGGTCCTGTTTTTTCATCCCTTAAAAGGGCTTTTTTTCAGGGTTAAGACCCGGTTTTAGGGTTAGGGTTAGAATTCGGTTTAGATTAGGGTAAGGGGCTAGAGAATGTATTATGTCTATGAGGGTCCTCACTTTGAGAGAAGTGCAAACATATGTGTGTGTGTGTGAAATGTCAGGAATACAGTGGTGCTGATGATCACATGGACAGAAATAGCAGTGACAAAGCAGCCAGGTTTGTCTCCACCCACGTCCTCTCTCTCTCTCTCTCTCTCTCTCTCTCTTGCACACACACACACACACACACACACACACTGGTTTCCATGACTTCAGAGGACATTGCATTGACTTCCATTCATTTCCTGCAGACTTACTCTAACCTTAACCATAATTACTAATGGCCTAACCCTAATCCTCACCCTAACCTTAACCTAACCCTAACCTCAGCCTAACTTTAAAACATGTCTTCACCTTAAAATGGAGTCATTTATGTTATGGGGACTTGATTTTTGTCCCCATAAGGAAGACAAGTCATCTCATGGTATTCCTTATGTTGTGGGGACCTAAATCTGTTTCCACAGTCACATTATGGGGACTTGTCTTCCTTGTGGGGACAAAAGTCAAGATGCCATAATGTGACTGTGTAAACAGATTTAGGTCCCCACAATCTAAGGAATACCAGGCACACACACACACCCACACACACAGTAGTAGACGGTGGATGCTGCTTCTTATAAACACGTTAGTCAGTGTTCCTGAATTTGTGGGTGTTGCTGTTGTCGAGTGGATGAGAAATGCTGACATCATGTGTGACTAATGAACCCGGGGGGGGGGGGGAGACTTTTCATGTTTATCAGAGCAGCTGATCTCACAGA
Organism: Brachirus orientalis; assembly: GCA_016785285.1. Taxonomy (NCBI): domain Eukaryota; kingdom Metazoa; phylum Chordata; class Actinopteri; order Pleuronectiformes; family Soleidae; genus Brachirus; species Brachirus orientalis. The sequence goes on along the minus strand of JAFBJR010000160.1, from coordinate 6,495,347 downwards.
AAACAGAGACATTGTTGTGAAAATGTACAGATAAATATAGAGATATTTTCATATGAGGACAAATTTCTTGATATAATCTTTGTTGAACTGTGACTTGAATAAAAACGGCACATTACTACAATATAGGAATTGTTTCTACATAAAACACATACAGTGATGTCTCTTTGACACCACTTTATTTATCAACTTAACGTCTAAAAATACATAAATAACCGTATCATCTCTGTGACTCATTATGACCTAAAGGCTCATTTCACCCAATTTTATTTCAACCAACTGATAAATACATAAGGTACAGAAGAGGGTTAGAATTAAAATTTAAAAAATAAAAAATAAAAAAAATTCACTTTAAATTTTGTTAGGTGAGTGAGTGAAATCAGAATTCTGACAAAAAAAAGTCAGAATTCCCACTTAAATCACGGAGTTTTGAGAAACGCGGGCAGAAATCTGAGATTAAAATCCAAATTCTGAGATTTGGAAATCTCAGAATTTTGCGGGGGGGAAAAAAGTCATAAATCTGAGATGAAAAACTTTCGACTTTAATCTCAGATTTATGACTTTTTGAGATTGAATTCTCAGAACATCAAAGAGAAAAGGTGGAGTTCAATTCAATCTCAAAATTCTGACTTTTATGTCAAACCACAACTTTAATCTCTTTTTTGTTTGTTTAAAAAGAAATCACATATAGACCTAAACCTTCTTCTTCATTAAGGTTATATTGATTATTGAGACCATATTGATTATTTTGTGGCAGCTATAGTTACTACATACATTTGAAGATTAAAAATTGTATATTTTATATACTTTGAAACAAAAATAATAATAAAATTATTGGGTTTTTTCTTTCCTGTTTCATATTTTAAACATATTAGCAAAGATATCCTAAGGAAGTAAATTGTCAAATATTTCACAGGAAATCTGAAGAAGAATGTAGTTTTACTTCATTTATATGGGCATAATGTATGAGTACATTTGCTGTTGTTTAACTTTAGTAGGAGTTTGAATGAGGGCGTTTTACTTATAAAAGTGTATTTTTACTAAGTATAATTGGCAGTTTGACTTCAGTGAAGGACCAGATTTCCTCGAACAGGGGCGAGAAAATATTGCGTGTGTGAGCTGAGCCGCCGCTGAACCCGTTTGACACCAGAAGCAGAAGTGAGAACCCACAACAGGAAACCGACTTCACCAGATTACCCTGCCACTTCCTGTATCTGATGTTATCACTGCACACAAACACAATGAGAGGTCACAGACAGAAACGACTCAGATTTTCAAACAATCTGGATCCCGTCGCTACCAGTTTGAAAGTTTCTTACTCACAGGACAAAAGCAGGAGTGAGTTCATCTGTGAGCTGCTGATAAAGAGACACTGAGATCATATGTAACCACACACACACACACACACACACGTATGTGCTTCTACCATAGTGAGGACCCTCATAGACATAATCCATTCCCTAGCCCCTTACCCTAATCTAAACCGAATTCTAACCCTAACCCTAAAACCAGGTCTTAACCCTGAAAAAGTCTTTTTAAAGTGAGGACCAGCCAAAATGTCCTCACTCTGCAACAAATTCAAGAACACACAAACACGTTTACGCTTCTATCAAAGTGAGGACCCTCATAGACATAGTACATTCCCTAGCCCCTTACCTTAACCTTAACCTAAACCCAATTCTAACCCTAACCCTAAAACCAGGTCTTAACCCTGAAAAAAAGCCCTTTTAAGGGGGTGAAAAAAAGTGAGGACCAGCCAAAATGTCCTCACTCTGTAGGTGTTATTTACAAATATCTAAAAATCTAACCCTAACCCTAAGAACACACACACACGACATCACATTTACCCTAACCCTGACCTCAGCCTAACTTTAAAACATGTCTTCACCTTAAAATGGAGTCATTTATATTATGGGGACTTAATTTTTGTCCCCATAAGGAAGACAAGTCCCCATAATGCGACTGTGGAGACAGATTTAGGTCCCCACAACATGAGGAATACCAGCTACACACACACACACTGTGTGTGATATGTGTGTGTGTGTGTGACACACTAGTTTGATGTTCACATCCTCCCGGACACTTATCAATTATTTTGTCTCCGGCTCTGAACACAACAAAGCTTTTTTTATCGGCTAGTTTTTAAAATTAGCCGCGATAAAACGCAGCAAAGTCATTCACGTCTTATCTCACTTACAGTAACAGTTTGTTTTTGACTGACTCTCTCTGTGGTCGTTCAAAAATGCAAACGCTAGATTGAAGTCAGAGCTGCCAAGTAAACATCTGATAACAGACAACTGAAGACAGCGTTGGGCTCGTTCTCTCACTCAACACCGAGTCACAGTTAAAGACGGTGTAAAAGTGTGCGACGCAGCAAAGGCACAGGCCTCAGTTTTTTTCAGTTAAAACAATTGTATTGTTTTAAACAGTTCAGTTTAAAACAATACAATTCAGTTTTGGGGAAACCAGGAAATGATGCTGAGTGAACAAAAAAAAAAATCAGAGGAGGAAGCAGCAAATAATGAGCCGGAGGGAAATTATTTGTTCGAAAACAAAGATGTTTGTCTGGCGCAAGAAAATTGGAATTTACTTCAGAAAACATATCTTCAAAAATGCATTTTTTTCTTTCATTCCACCCAATTTTTTCAACCAACAAATAAATCAATAAGATATGGAATAGGATTAGGGCAAGATGAGATTTTTAATTAATTATTTTTGGAAACAAAATGTAATAATAATAATAATAATAATGATAATAATATTAAAGCCCACAAGGATTTGCTTATTTTTTTTAAATAATTATTCATTTGTTTTGTTTCCAAAAAAAAAAAAAAAAATCACACATGGCCCTAATTCAGATTTAATCTCAGAATTCACATTTTAATCTCGACATTCTCAGGTTAAAAAGCCAGTTCTGAGAATAAAGTCAGAATTCTTTAACTTTAGAATTTTTTATTTATTTTTTGTGTGAAACCCATTTCACATGTGGCCCTAATCCTCTTCTGTAATAAAGCTATAATAATTATTTAATGGATTATGGAGATTATACTGATTACTATATTGATTTATGACACCTGCAGTTGGTTTGATGTCACATCCTCACGGACACTTCATCAGTTATCTCTCTTATCTGCTACAGTTTTTAAAATTAGCTGCAATAACATCCAGCCAGGGAAGCTTCTTTAAAGGTATAGTTCGGATTTTTGGACACCGACACCAGTAGTAGAGCGGATGTAACGCTATATATTATCTCATGTTAACATATTTGAACAGCTGCCGTCAGTCAGTAGGCACTATTAGGCACTATTTTCACACCCGAACCAGAGAGCCGTTAATAATTTGACGGCGTTACGTCCACTCTACTACTGGCGTCTGCGTCCAAAAATCCAAACTATGCCTTTAAAGTCAGATAATATCTTTTCCTATCACTTTCTTGGCGTCACATCTTAGTCGTGGTTTTACAGGTGGACGACCTTTGACCTTCACAGTAACGAGCACTGCACACACAGACAGCTACTTAAAGACAATGTGAACCTTTCCAGTTGATATGAGAATTTTTAATCTCTAATGTTAGCTTACAAAGTCCAGATTACCCCTGGCAACAGCTGACTGGACGCTCAGGGACGAGTAGATGTTGTAAGTGACGGTCCATGCATTTGGAGAACCCGACTATCAAGAGAAAAAAAACCCTGAACTATCCCTTTAAATCCATGATTTTCATTAAATATAAGTATTTATTACTATAAAACAAACAAAAATGTAAAAATATACAGGTCAAACCAATTAGATTTATTAATTTTCCCCAATGTTACCGTTCAGGTATTTGAGGGATCAGCGGGTAAAAGACATAATATCAATATTACAGTTAGACTTTAAATCTTAAACATAACAAAAGCACGATTGGCTGCACGATGCGTGTTATCTCTCTGCACGCCTTCCTCTCTCTTTTCTTTTCCTGCTCTGGTCGTAGCAGCTGCCGTAGCGTTTCCAACACAAACACGTGTTTCTTCCGCATCGAGTGTTAACAGGAAACATCTGCCTCAGAGCGAAGGCAGACCATACAGAGAAGTGTACACTTATAAAGGTGTGAGCAAATGGCTGTCACCGACAACACAGCCACTCAGAGAACAGCATGATGGATCATATATATATATATATATATATGTGGGGACGAAACTATTAGCCACCTTATAGAAATACCATTGTTTTATCTCCCAAGTGCTGTTAAACAGAGCAAAGAATTTTTAACACAGCTTTTTCAAACATCCTACTTTTAATTTGGATGCTTCCATTATTTGACTTTGCACACAGAAATGAAATTATTCAAAAAAAAAAAAACAGATTAGCACAAACCACTGTTGTGCAATGATGTGCTTCACTGTGTAATGCACAAAACTTTAAAAATCAAGTTAAAACTGAGGGTTATCTCCCAATTTACACACAGTATAAAATCTTCAGTAAGAGTTTGAGCTGTCACTTGAGAAAGCATCATGCCAAAAACAAATGAAATCACTTTAGACTTGAGAAAAGGGATTGTTGATGCTCACAAAGTAGGGGAAGGGTTTACAACGTTACCACAGTGTTTTTCAAGTGCCAAGAACTGGAGTGAGAAGCCTCAACAAGAAATTCAAAGAGAGCCACACAGTACAGAACAAGCCTGGCAGAGGTGGGAAGAGAAAGATTTCAAAGACTGAGATGCGTCCAAAAACCCCAGAACAACTGCCATGACACTAGTGAAGGACTTAGACAAGTCAGGAATTGTTGTCTCGAAGAAGACAAGTAGTAGAGCTCTGCACAAAAATGGACCAAGAAGAACTCCACTTCTTCAAGTCAGACTGAAGTATGCTAAGGACAACCTGGACAAAGACTGTGCATCATGGAAGCAGGTCCTTTGGTCAGATGAGACCAAACTAGAGCTCATAGAACCCAGAGAACAGCGTCCCCACAGTGAAACACGGTGGTGTGAGGATTATGCTGTGGAGATGCTTCAGTGAGTCTGGAACTGGGAATCTCATCAAGGTGGAAGGAATCATGAAGAAAGAAGGAGATGCGAAGATTCTGAAAGAAAAGCTGAAGCAGTCAGCAGCAAAACTGGGTCTGGGTCTTCGCTTTGTCTTCCAACACGACAACGACCCAAAACATACGTGGCTCCTGGTGAAGAACGACCCCCCAATGTTACCGTTCAGGTATTTGAGGGATCAGCGGGTAAAAGACATAATATCAATATTACAGTTAGACTTTAAATCTTAAACATAACAAAAGCACGATTGGCTGCACGATGCGTGTTATCTCTCTGCACACCTTCTTCTCTCTTTTCTTTTCCTGCTCTGGTCGTAGCAGCTGCCGTAGCGTTTCCAACACAAACACGTGAGAGATTTGCCAAAGAAGAATGGGCTGGGATTCCTCAGGAGACGAGTCAGAGACTTGTTGAAAACTACAACAAACCACTGCAGGCTGTTATCCAGCAACAAGGAGACACAAGTGACTGTTAGCATCAGGGGGACAATCATGTTGACCCTGGTAGTTTTTGGTTTTTGTGGAATAATGTCATTTCTGTGCATCCAAAATAAAACTAGGATGTTTGAAATCAATGATATTTTCATAAGGGACTAATAAGTTAACCTTCAAGTATATATACTGTATAGATAGATAGATAGATAGATAGATAGATAGATAGATAGATAGATAGATAGATAGATAGATAGATAGATAGATAGATAGATAGATAGATAGACAGCACACATGCTCTATAAGCTTTCACATATGTGTTATATCGACACACACACAGCACCATTCATTTATGCTTCACACTTGATTATTATAATTATTATATTTCTGTCTTTTGTCCTTCGGACAAACCAGCTGTTGTTGGACTAAAAAAAAGTGTTTATACAAAGTGCTGTTTACAGAAAGGTCCTTTCAGTTCAGTGTCGTTGACTGCACATGATTAAATCACATTTAAAGGGATAGTTCAGGGGTTTTTATGAAGAACTGACACGTGGTTGGGGTGACGTGTCTCTAAATATTATAATAATAAATAAGAGAATGAATGAATAAATTCAGAAATAAATTAATTAATTAATTAATACATAAATGAGTAAATGAAGTTAGAAAAATGTAATGATTGATTAGGTTAAATAATACATATATACATAAATAAATAAATGTATTTATCAATGTTTTTAATTACCTACTTTCATTTATTATTTTATTCACTCATTAATTTAATTAATTGATTAATTATAATGTCATTGATTGTCCTCCATAATTCACTCTCCTGCACCAAAGCCCATAGAGAAATGACACAAACTTAGCAAGTAGACAGTTTTACAAGAATGAACAGAAGCAGTTTATTGGTATGAAAGTGAGACTCTCCCAAAATAACAAACATAAACACTACTACCAAAACTAGGCTTCCTTGTTAACCAAAGTAAAGAACCAAAAGACAATCACTCACCTAAACTCCTAACACAAAAACAGGAGAAAACCAATCAAACAAAGAGAAGGGAGTCTCACTCCCAATACTGTTTTTAAAGTTACGCAGGACTGTCAGTTTAACATTAAGACAATAATGCTGGCAGTGTTGTGGCTGGACCAGGTGCACGCAGGAGCAAGAGGCAGAGGAAGAGAGAGAGGCCATCTTCAAGGGCAGCTTGGCTTTTAAAAGCTGGGTCTACCTGGATCCAATCAAGCAATCATGCTTGGATCCAATCAGCACAGAACTGCTGCACACACAGAGGGGGAGGGGAGGGGACAGCATACCAAAAACACTATACTCGTAACATTTCAGCATGAGCTAAAAACGTTGATTTTCTCTATGGACTTTGGTGTGGGAGAGTGAGCAGTTTGTAAAGCGAAATAAACGTCAGTTTTGAGTTGGAAAATGCTGTCTAATGATGAGATTGATTATATGTCATTAACCTTTTTTTTTCTCCCTTCCCAAGTCTATGTCTCTCCCTCTGTTGTGATTTGGCGCTATACAAATAAAATTGAATTGAATTGAATTGAGCGATAAACATATTCTAGAGTAGATTTCAAGTTTTTCCTTTGACACTCATGTTTTCAGTCATGTGGTGTGTGTTTTTTTTTTTTTTTGTATTTATTCTTCTTATATGATGTACCTGTAACAACCTAACGCTCTAATTTAAATAACTGATTTCTTTTCTCTCTGTAATATTGTAAAGGTTTTGGCCTTATTATGTACAGTGCCTTGAGATAATGTATGTTGTGATTTGGCGCTATACAAATAAAATTGAATTGAATTGAATTGAGCGATAAACATATTCTAGAGTAGATTTCAAGTTTTTCCTTTGACACTCATGTTTTCAGTCATGTGGTGTGTGTTTTTTTTTTTTTGTATTTATTCTTCTTATATGATGTACCTGTAACAACCTAACGCTCTAATTTAAATAACTGAACAAATGTTGCTAAAAATGGAACAGAAGCACATCCTGTGCGGCTCCATCAGTTTCCACACTGATGAACAAGCAATTAGAGAGCAACAGAGTGAAGGTGGAACATCTTTGTTTTATCTCCGTCACTGCTCTGACCATCTGAAATCCTTTGCGACTTATTAAAGTTTCCGTTACGCTCCGTTACACTGATGCAAAGCAGCAGGAACGAGCCAGGCGCGAGGAGACGGCGTGGAGCATGTGTGGGAGGAAGAGGAAGAGGCGAGGAGGTGACAAACCCAAAGAGAGTCTTTCACGCATGTTTGAGGAGCTCGTGTCGGCCTTAAAACATCTGGAGAAGACATCAGGGGTGGTATACGTGGTATGGAGCGTGGAGAATTATTCTCCACGAGGAACAGCTGCACGGCTGGTCTGGTTCTGGTTCTGGTTCTGGTTCTGGTTGATGCACAGCAAAATTATAAGTGAATGGGATAATCTGGGAAGCTCATACTCCCATTATGGAAGGCAAACACGCTGAGGTGGGCAGGTCACTGGAGCGTAGCTACATCCACGCGCCGGGTTCGAGAAGGAAAACCCACATGTTGAAGAACTCATCGAAAATACGGAGTGATATATTCAACTATTTGTTCATAATTTGGCTTCATAATTTTAAAGTATTGCCCGTAAATCAGCTTTTCTCCAACGTTTCAACACAGCTCAGCCTTGATTTCACTCATTTAATCTTGCAAATACAGATGAACGCGGCAACTTTCCTGCTGCGGCGTTTCCTTCCTCCTGACCACACCTGGCGCCTGCTCTCTGACCTCTGACCTCTCACAGAGTTCTTCTCGGTCACAGTACAAGATCTAACATGTGGTAATAAATCAGCGGGAGAAGAGACAAGCGTGCGATCTCTGTGACACGTGAGGAAACTCCACCACCTCTCTGCTGAAGAGCATGTCATGTGGATAAAAGATCGAAAACAGCCATTAGTGAATTTATCAGGAAAAAAAACAGAGCATTAATTCACGTTTTAACGCGGCATCGGAGAAATATTTGTACCAGAATTACTCAATTTGTGTAATTTTCATTAAACGCCAAAGGCAGATAAACAGAACGAATATTTATGAATAGATAAAATAGATAATAGATATCAATAAAAAAATTAAATATATTAATTAAATTGATTATATTGTATAAATATAATATAATAAATATAACAGTAAAATGCTAAAAAAACAAGTATTGAATTAATATGTATTTAATATAATTTTTCATATTTTCATGCCATTTTGTGTAAAGCTTTTGGAGTATGCTTATTTTTTTTAATATATCTTTTTATGGTGTCCTTTCTTATAAAGTAATTTCATTTATTTTTATCTCTTATATTTTATATTTTGTTTACAAGGTAGTTACTACATGCCTGATACCAAGCTGCTGGAATGTCCAAATTCAATTATATATATATATATATATATATATATATAAATATATATAAATACAATAAAATAAAAGCATGAACCTGCAAAACCGTCTCAGATTTACTGTAAACAACTACCAAACAAATACACTGAAAAATGACTATATCATATAAATTGTATCTATTGTTTAGTTATCTGACAATTGATTTTTTCTTCTTCTTATATTTTGTTGGTGTAAATTAGCAGGACTCACATATTTCTATACATTTTCCTTCTCGAAACAGACTGTGAATATTTTACATTTTATATTTTATCACGTTTTCAGATAAAAAAAAAAAAGGACAGTAAGATACAATTATATACAATTATAGTGTCAAACTCATATACAGCGCGTAATAACATTACTGAAATTTCAGTGCAATTTCAACAATATTATGCCTAAATTGAGCATTACAACTCACAGATTACAGTGCATCTAACACATTTAGGGGTTACAGGTAGGGTTGTAAAGGGGTGGAAAATTTCCGGTAAATTTCCATGGAAAATTAAGCTGGGGAATTTTGGAAATATTCCAATTTGGAAATTTGCCATGGGAATGATGGGAATTTGTGGGAATGAATGGGAATTAACTGGGAATTGGGGGTAATTTATCCCAGCATATATATTTGTTTTGTTACAAGCAGACGTCCATCCAAAATAATACAATTAAAACAGATTAATTTGTAAGTAGAACTTGAACAAGTGTTAAATAACCCATTCAAAAATGAACAAAAATGCCCCCCTGCACATGCACAGTACATGTAGGGGGCGTGGTCTGCACAGCCCCGCAGTATAAGCACTGTGCTATGTGTGCATGTGATTGAGGGATAGCATAGATGCTCAGCTATACTTGCACTTGATATCTGGTTGTTTTAGTCAGGATTAATAATATATTTTCCCCAACTCCATTTCCTATTAAGAGCATACCTTCAGTTTAGTAAATTCCTGGTTTATTGCCGTTTATTCCCATAAATTCCTGTTAATTCCCATGGACAGTATCCAAGTTTGAAAATTCCCCGAGTTCTGCAACCCTAGTCACAGGTAGTGAAAAATATAATATTGATCATAATGTGAAATGTTTGGATTGGACCCCCTGGTTTCTAGGATCAGAGTTTGGAGGAAACGCTCTCTCTGTCAGACAGATGGAGGAATAATCAGCATCTCCTCAGCATCGTTTTCCAACCAGCGGCAAAGAAAATCCTCATTAGAACCAGGTGCTGTCGACTTTTAGCTGCACAACCTCCCACACTCCATCTCCGCCTGCCTGTCCTGCCAAATCCAGCACCCCTCGGAAATAGATCCTCACACTGTGAAACGCATCAGCTACTGAGGTTTGCCCTAAAAATGCAGCGACTTATTATTTTCCTTGGCCGTCGCAGCCGTGAGAGGACCACCCGGAGGCGACAGCTCATTAACATTAAAGAGGGACGCTGCCATTACACAGGTCACGACGTTCAAAAGGCCCCGTTTGTGCGCGAAGGTCATTTTATTGAACAGACTGTGGCCACAGTGAGAGCAGCAACAGTTCTCACAGTCATTAAAGGGCCGGTGCCGCCACGCCATGTTCACACAGTCAAAGCTGCAGAGCTGGTGTTCATGAACGCCGGAGGGTCATGTGTTAGGAAATGTCAGCTATGCATTTGCTGGTCACTTTATTAGCTACTTTATTAGTATTTAATCAGCTCATTATGGGGCCGTAAGTAAAGATACTGAAGCTGAAGCATCAGAATGTGGGGGGGACAGAAATTGACGATAAAATAATTATACTTCACTTTTCATAAGTGTACAATCACCTCATTGTATGGATTGTTGTTTGTGGTCCATTTTTGGACCACCATGTTTTTACAGTAGCTCACAATGGACAAACTACACTGCAAAAACTTACCAAGAAGATATATTTTAGGAAAATATTCTTAAATTGATTTTAATTTTCCTATTTTTAAAGATAATGGGTTGAGCAAATTTTGCTTGGCTAGAATGCAGACTGTAATGTGCCTTAAAATGAGGAGAAACAGGCCAGAAACTAGACAAAACTGAAGGGGGGGGAAAATTTATACTTGTCTCAAGCAGAAAAATGTGTCATGTCAGAAATGTTTCCTATACTTGCTGAATTTAAAAATGTATACCTTGCACACATACACACACCATTGTTTAATCTTGATAATGGTAATTAGTAGGACTATCTTATAAAGAAAAAAGAGATTTTCTTTCTTAAAATGACATTATTTTTTAAGTGATAAGACTAGATTCTTTATATTTTTGATGCTGAACCGACACACTTAGAAGAACGAGATGAGGAATATTCACCTGCAACAGCCAACATCAACAATTAATACTGCTCAATTTTAAACAGTGTACCTTCAAGTGACTTGGAATAAATTTAACCATCTCTAGTTTTTAACAGAGAATGGTCTGAAATGGGGGGGAAAAACTATCCAGTGATGTTCTCTCGACAAATTCAAAGAAGAAGAAGAAGATCTCTGAAGAACACGTGTGGTACAGAAACCACCTGACAAACTGTGGCTAAGTCATCAGAATGTGTACGAACTGCATTTTTCAAATTAAAAGCATTTCCTTTACCGGAATCATGAAGTCAGTGCTAATTTTGTTTTTTTTAATTTCGGTTTATTTTAGTCCGTTAGCAGGATTATGCTAACACATGTACAGAAAACACCTGACAAACTCTGGCTGATTCATCAGAATGTGACCAAACTACATCTTTCAAATTAAAAGCATTTACTAAAATCAATCATTAGTGTCTCCTTGTGTTTTTTAAATTTCCAAGTGTTTAAATACTTGGAGATGACCCCAAGGATGACCCTTTAATATATAAATATAAATATTTGTACTGGATCTGAGTAAAGATTTCTGACTTTCATCTGCATGTCATCAAAAAATTTCATTCTGAGCTATTTTTATTAAATGAAGATTGGCAAATCCACTTGTTTCCGATTTAACACGTGACCCAATACAATGCCTTCATCTCTAAAAATAATCTGCTGGTGTTTTGTTATGTGTTATTTTGCGCTTTTCATCAAACTCTTTGAGAAAAATGTTCCTTCATTTTAGGTTTCTTTGCAGCATAAACAGTTCTCATTAATACTGGACTAGCCACATTCCTGTATGTTGATTTCTCTCTCTGTCTTTCTAAACTGTGGTTAGTCAAAGTCTCCCAACATGGGACGGATTCAAGACTCATGATTAAATGTCTCTGTAAGACAATGGTGGTGACAGAGGAATAAAGAGGTCAAAGTCACTAAAGACACATGTTCCATTCAACAGTCATACGGAGCCGGCGTACACTGTAAAATAAATAAATATTAACGCACATGGTGGAAGCAATAAATTAAAGCAAAAGCAAGCAGGACAAAGAGTGTGAGACAGAGGAGAAAATGACACCCGTCTTTAAATCTGTAAATGCACTGACAAATGATACAAATGAGCTTTGTTGTCAAACTGGTCCAAAGACTTGATCGAAAGTGACGTCATCACATAGTGAAGTCATTACTCAGATTCAGATTCCAACAAGGTCGAATCTGCGACTCAACAATATCAAAGAAATACACACACACACGTTTGCGCTTCTATCTGAGTGAGGACCCTCATAGACATAATGCATTCCCTAGCCCCTTAACCATCACAACTAGATGCCTCAGCCTAACCCCAACTTAACCCAATTCTAACCCTAACCCTAAAACCAGGTCCTAACCCTGAAAAAAGTCCTTTAAGGGGTGAAAAAAGTGAGGACCAGACAAAATGTCCTCACTTTGTAGGTGATTATACGATTTTTGGTCCTCACTCTGCAACAAGTACAAGAACACACACACACACACTGGTCCTTGCATTACCATATCTCACGTTTTATACTTATTCTTGTTTTACAATATGCGTATTGTGTGTGTGTGTGTGTGTGTGTATGTGCGCGTGTGCATGTGTGTGTGTGTGTGCGTGTGCATGTGCATGTGCATGTGCATGTGCATGTGCATGTGCATGTGCATGTGCATGTGCATGTGCATGTGCATGTGCATGTGTACATGCCAGCCTCGACCACTCAGCACCACTCCATTAAATCAGCCTTTGTCACCAGCAGACTGTCTCTACAACACACACAAAGACTCCTATAGAGGCCTGTCCATTAAATCATCACACACACACACACACACACACACACACACACACACATTGGTTTCCATGACTTCAGAGGACATTGCATTGACTTCCATTCTTTTCCTGGAGACTTACTAACCTTAACCATAATTACTAGTGGCCTAATCCTAACCCTGACCCTAACCTTAAACTAACTCTAACCTCAGCCTAACTTTAAAACATGTCTTCACCTTAAAATGGAGTCATTTACTTGATGGGGACTTGATTTTTGTCCCCATAAGGAAGACAAGTCCCCATAATGTGAGTGTGGAGACAGATTTAGGTCCCCACAACATAAGGAATACCAGCTACACACACACACACAGCTCCTCACCATGAACTTAACCATCACAACTTTAGCCTTAACTCCAAGATTACCATGACAAGACTAAACTAATCTGAACCCTAAAACCAAGTGAAAGTAAATTTTTCCAGTTTCTCGTTTACAAATAGCAAGATTCTTTTAATCTTCAACTCATTCTAATGCTGCTTTTCCACTATATAGTTCTAGCATGGCATGGCACAGCTTGACTCTACTCATTTTTTTGTGCTTTTTCCATCAGTGATAGAACCTGGTAGTTTTTTTTAGTACCTGCTCTGTCGAGGTTCCAGTCGAGCTGAGCCGATACTAAAATGTGACGTGGACAGACTGCCGGCCACTGATTGGTCAGAGAGCGTCGTCACCGGAAGAGTCACGAGCTGCGACGTCCGACACGAGAATCAAAGCGAACGATGGCGAACTGTAGATCAGTTAAAAAGACTTCAGAATCCCGAAAACATGCGTTAATCTCCAACATTTAACAAGGACATTTGTAAAATCTCCATATTTAACAGAGGAGTCTGGTGTATTTAGCGACAGCGCTGCTGAAAGACGGAGATGGTGAGCCCAATCACAAGCCGTTCGGCCGTATTTCAGTTCAGTGACTGTGTCATATTCGTACTGAACAATTCAGTGAACAAATCTTTGTGTTTTAGCCACATAAAGTAACATTTTACAGTGTTTTATTAACAGAGATTGAATACAATTAACTTTTTGTAAATGTATTATCTAAACTATTAGATATAATAGTTATTTATTAGTTATATCAAATACAATCCTACTAAATCCTGTTCTCTGTTCATTTCAAACAGTGGCTCGGGGCCCACAGGTGGGTCACAGATTTTATTTTTGGGTCCCCAAACAAATTTGCAGAATTTTCCCAACATAAATTTGTATGATTTGTTGGTATATATTAAAGAATATGCATAGAAGGAAGTTGTATTTCATTTACTCTTAGAAATGATTTGTTTATAATTCAAAAATGATATTAGGTGTTGCAGGTGTGGCTGTAAATCACTCGCTATGATTTATGTTGTGATTTGCGATGCGGAAGATTTTATAGATTAGACTGTAACACAATCCTGTTCTGCGGCTTGATTACAATCTTTTACCCCGTTTAATTGTGTAATTTTGGGCCGTAATTAAAGGGATTTTGGACACAATTACTTACTGCTGTGATTTGCAGATTTATTTTCTTCTTAAAAATAAAAAGAGTGCGAGAAACTGAGGCACGGAAACATTTTCACACGTGAAACACTGTTGACAGCAAAGGGGAAAACGTGGAGGAATTTAAGAGCTGAATGTACTTTGCTGCGTTGCCAGTTAGACCAGTTAGTCCCAGATTTTCAAACTAAAAGACAGGACATGTGAGGTGAATGCTGCTCCGCCTGTCTGCCAGGCCGTGACTGTGTGTGTGTTACTGCTCACTCCTGAGAACAATGGGGCTTAGAATCATTTGACATCCTGCTTGTTGAGGTGATTAACACCTGTAGAATTTAAAAACAATGAAAGCAACACCAGAACACCGGCATAAATCATTACTTCTATGTAAATTCCCATGACGTCCTGCTGAAACGGCATCTAAATCAACCTTCTGATGCGCGAAAAGCTCTAAATAATTCCAAATTATCACAATTATTTAATATTATTATGAGTAAACAAAGTATTTACTTCACTAATGTCGTTATTATGGAGCTTGTGGCTGCGTTCATGTATATTTTTATCAATAAATGTCCATACATTTTCCACGATTTTGAGGTGTCATACTGTTATATATGTCAAAATGTACTATATTTAACTAAAATATGGGCAATTATGTCTCAAACTCAAATAGCCAGTGTCTTAGTCTGGTCAGTCAAGATATCAGAGTAACAATATTTGTGATGATACTTCAAATAATTTCAAAATCAAAGCGTTTGATTTGATATGGAATGGTGAATAGTTCACAATCTAAACAAAATTAATGAAAATCATACAGAAATAACTAAGATTAAGTGAATTATGTCAATCAAATGGAGGAAATAAAAAATGAGTGCCCCATCTGTGAAGAAAATATGTGCATTTTTCATTAAATTTTCAGTTTATAGGAATTTGAATCCAAACATTAATTTATCCAATTCATTTCTATTTACAAAGAAGAAAAACAGTGTTTGTGGATGTTTTTTCCCTCAGCACTTTTCTAGTTTCACAGCTCTCCTCTGTTCCCACAATGCCGTCTGTTTCTGCCCGTGCACCAAAGTACAGTCACTAAACTTAAGAAAGCATTTTAATGAGCGCCTGCTCTGCACTTTCCGACGCCCCCCCCCCCCCCCCCTTTCCCCCCCCCCCCCCCCCCCCCCCCAACAAAAAAATACATAATAAACTTCAGCAGCCTCACTGATAATCACACTATATAACACTCTTTATTCTTTAGAAATGTAAACGCTCCCCTGGTCGTCTGCCATCGCAGCAATAAAGGAAACACTTAAGCTGCCTACGTTTCCCACAGTCCTCAGCTGCAGGCAGCCACAAAGAACTGTAATTTGCCTGTCTAATTACCAGGCTATTTAAAGTGGTGTGTGTGTGTTCTTGTACTTGCTGCAGCGTGAGGACCAAAAATTGTATAAACACCTACAAAGTGAGGACGTTTTGACAAAGTGAGGACATTTTTGGCTGGTCCTCACTTTTTTTCACCCCTTAAAAGGACTTTTTCCAGGGTTAAGACCTGGTTTTAGGGTTAGGGTTAGAATTGGGTTTAGGTTAGGGTAAGGGTTAGGCATCTAGTTGTGATGGTTAAGGTTAAGGCTAGGGAATGTATTATGTCTATGAGGGTCCTCACCATGATAGTGTGTGTGTGTGTGGTGGGGGGGTGGACGCGAGACACAATTGTACTATTATACAGCATTTACAACACACACACACACACAGAGACAAATGGAGATGGGAGACAAAGGCAGAGTTGAATAATTCATGTTTAAATTTTCTCTTTTTAATTCCTTCCACCTCATTTAAGGAAAGTTCTGTAACATGTGTTGTTGTTATTATTATTATTATTCTTATTGGGGTTTCTGAGTGTGTGAGCTCGTGATCAGAGGGTCACAGAAACTCTGTTTTCACGTCTGCATTTAAACCCTCCATATACACTGTACTGTATGTTCATTTATGACTTCTATAAATACAAAGCAGCATCAAAAAAAGGGAACCAGTGTGCGCTGGAAAAAAAATAGTAACAGTAACACAGTGTGTGGTTTTTATTACTGTGAAGTTACAGAAAAACACAGAACATGCGCTACAAACATTAATGAATGGTAAGTCCTGTTAAATCACAGCCATATATATATGTGTGTGTGTGTGTGTGTGATACAACTGACAGTGAACAGCTGTCAATTTACTGTAATTTACTGTAATTTACTGTAAAACGATTCAATGGCAAAAGCCTGATAACAACATATTGATTTGAAAGTGGAGTGTTGGAGCAGGGAAACTTATCAAACCCTGCTTTAAAAGATACAGATATGAATTATTACTATGTCCTCACTAAGGATGCTGTGCAAGAATGAGTGTGTGTGTGTGTGTGTGTTTACAGCTTTGTCAGGTCAAAAAAAAAAAGTAAAATCCCATCTTTGTGGGGACATTTTGTGTGGTCTAGGGAATGTTATTGTGTTATTTTGTCAATATCATTATGGCAAAGTTATGTCCTCACCAAGGTATAAAAACAAATCTGTCTCCACAGTCACATTATGGGGACTTGTCTTCCTTATGGGGACAAAAATCCAGTCCCCATAATGTAAATGACTCCATTTTAAGGTGAAAACATGTTTTTAAAGTTAGGCTGAGGTTAGGGTTAGGTTAAGGTTAGGACACTAGTAATTATGGTTAAGGTTAGAGTAAGTCAGTGCAATGTCCCCTGAAGTGATGGAAACCAGTGTGTGTGTGTGTGTGTGTGTGTGTGTTCAGATAAATAAAGCTGTAGAGTGTCAGACTCAGCATCTCTGTTCATTGTGTTTGTGGGAGAGCAACAGTAACAACGCTGCAGATGATGCACCGTGTCAGCAAACACACAACAATAGACTGTCTGGCCTTTTGCTCTCTTACACACTCACTCACACACACACACACACACACACACACACACACACACACACACACACACACACACACACACACACACACACACACACACACTGTTTGCTTTGGCAGTAACTCTCAGTGGTCATTAATGTACTGGGGGACAAACATGACACACACACTGGTTAGACTAACCTCAGCCTAATATGTCTTCACCTTAAAATGTAGTAATTCATGTTATGAGGACTCAGCATTAGTCCCCATAAGGAGGGCAAGTCCCCATAATGTGACTGTGGAGACAGATTTAGGTCCCCACAACATAAGGAAGACCAGGTACACACACACACACACACACACACAATGAGCTCATCTCTGGTTCAGCTGCAGAAAATACTCAAAACCACTAATGACGTCTAAGTGCTGAAAAAGCCACACGTGTCACTGCAGCTGGAAGAGACTGACAGTGAGACACAGAGACGGAGGACACAAGTGAAGCTGATCTCTGAAACCAGCTGTTCCTGCTGCTGTTCCTGCTGCTGTTCCTGCTGCTGTTCCTGTTGCTGCTGTTCCTCTTGTTGTACCTCCTGCTGTTCCTGCAGTTGCTTTTCCTGCTGCTGTTCCCCGTGCTGTTCCTGCTGCTGTTCTTGTTTCTGCTGCTGTTCCAGCTCTTGTTCCTGCTGCTGTTCTTGTTCCTGCTTCTGTTCCTGTTGCCGTTCCTGCTGCTACTGCTGTTCCTGCTGTTGTGCCTGCTGCCACTGTTCCTCCTGCTGTTCCTGCTGCTGTTCTTGCTCCTACTGCTGCTGTTCCTGTTCCTGCTGCTACTGCTGTTCCTGTTGTTGTTCTTGCTGCTGTTCCCCATGCTGTTCCTGCTGTTGTTATTGTTCCTGCTGCTGTTCTTGTTCCTGCTGCCACTGTTCCTCCTGCTGTTCCTGCTGCTGTTCTTGCTCCTACTGCTGCTGTTCCTGTTCCCGTTCCTGCTGCTACTGCTGTTCCTGTTGTTGTTCTTGCTGCTGTTCCCCATGCTGTTCCTGCTGCTGTTCTTGTTCCTATTGCTGCTGTTGCTCCTGCTGCTCCCCATGCTGTTCCTGCTGTTGTTATTGTTCCTGCTGCTGTTCTTGTTCCTGCTGTTGTCCCTGTTGTTCCTGCTGTTGTCCTTGTTCCTATTGCCGCTGTTCCTCCTGCTGTTCCTACTGCTGTTCTTGTTCCTATTGCTGCTGTTCCTGCTACTATTTTTGTTCCTGCTTCTGTTCCTGTTGCCGTTCCTGCTGCTACTGCTGTTCCTGTTGTTGTTCTTGCTGCTGTTCCTGCTGTTTTTCAGATGCTGTTCCTGCTGCTGTTGCTCCTACTGCTCCCCATGCTGTTCCTGCTGTTGTTATTGTTCCTGCTGCTGTTCTTGTTCCTGCTGCTGTTCTTGTTCCTGCTGTTGTCCCTGTTGTTCCTATTGCCGCTGTTCCTCCTGCTGTTCCTACTGCTGTTCTTGTTCCTATTGCTGCTGTTCCTGCTGCTATTTTTGTTCCTGCTTCTGTTCCTGTTGCCGTTCCTGCTGCTACTGCTGTTCCTGTTGTTGTTCTTGCTGCTGTTCCTGCTGTTTTTCAGATGCTGTTCCTGCTGCTGTTGCTCCTGCTGCTCCCCATGCTGTTCCTGCTGTTGTTATTGTTCCTGCTGCTGTTCTTGTTCCTGCTGCTGTTCTTGTTCCTGCTGTTGTCCCTGTTGTTCCTGCTTCTGTTCCTGCTGCTGTTCTTGTTCCTATTGCTGCTGTTCCTGCTGCTATTTTTGTTCCTGCTTCTGTTCCTGTTCCCATTCCTGCTGCTACTGCTGTTCCTGTTGTTGTTCTTGCTGCTGTTCCCCATGCTGTTCCTGCTGTTGTTATTGTTCCTGCTGCTGTTCTTGTTCCTGCTGTTGTCCCTGTTGTTCCTGCTGCCGCTGTTCCTCCTGCTGTTCTTGTTCCTATTGCTTCTGTTCCTGTTGCCTTTCCTGCTGCTACTGCTGTTCCTGTTGTTGTTCTTGCTGCTGTTCCTGCTGCTTTTCAGATGCTGCTTCTGCTGCTGTTGCTCCTGCTGCTGTTCTTGTTCCTGCTGCTGTTCCTGTTCCTGCTGTTGTCCCTGTTGTTCCTGCTGTTGTTATTGTTCCTGCTGTTGTTATTGTTCCTGCTGCTGTTCTTGTTCCTGCTGCTGTTCCTGTTCCTGCTGTTGTCCCTGTTGTTCCTGCTGCTGTTCTTGTTCCTACTGCTGCTGTTCCTGCTGCTGTTCCTGCTGCTGTTCTTGTTCATACTGCTGCTGTTCCTGCTGCTGTTCCTGCTGCTGTTCTTGTTCCTACTTCTCTGTTCCTGCTGCTGTTCCTGCTGCTGTTCTTGTTCCTACTGCTGCTGTTCCTGCTGCTGTTCTTGTTCCTACTGCTGCTGTTCCTGCTGCTGTTCCTGCTGCTGTTCTTGTTCCTACTTCTCTGTTCCTGCTGCTGTTCCTGCTGCTGTTCTTGTTCCTACTGCTGCTGTTCCTGCTGCTGTTGCTTTTCCTGCTGCTGTTCCTGTTGCTGTTGCTGTGGTGATCAGACCTGAGCCAGAGGCTGTGAGCAGCTGCTCGGTGGTTCACTCACACTCACACTGATGCATGATGGTATTTTTTAAGACATAATTGTTTATGACAGTGTTCTGTCTGTTTTTCTTTTTCCCCCCTCACATTAAGTGAATAATTTATTTGCTTTGGCTTTTAATCCAAATTGAGCTTGACATTTATTTCTTAGGGCCAGAGCACTGACTGCTTTTTTTTCATCATCATCTTTTACTTTTTCTCTCGTTTAAATTTGAGTGGACCTTTGACGGCCTTGACATGCATGAAAACTCACCAAACATTCATAAGGTGATGCGTTGCTTTTTGCAGGAATTGTAACTAAAAACACATTTTGTGTTTCCGACAAAAGTTGTTGAATAAAGTAATTAAACTAAACTAAAGATTTAGCAATGGACACACATATATATATATATATATATATATATATATAATGTATTAATGGGGAATGTGAGAGTGAATGGTTGTCTGTCTCTATGTGGCCCTGTGATGGACTGGCGACCTGTCCAGGGTGTACCCTGCCTTTCGCCCTATGTTAGCTGGAGATAGGCACCAGCGACCCCTGTGACCCCTGGTGGATAAAGCGGTAGAAAATGAGTGAGTGAGTGAGTATTAATGGGGAAATTTACAGTGTACCCGCAGCAAAGAGAAGCTGTTTTTACTGGTGGCCTTTACTCCACGGTTGTCTTCTTATTCACATTTTCACAGCCACAATTTTCAAACATATATAATGTGTAAAGAGGAGAAATTTCTTGACACAGTCTTTAATCTGATTTGCCCTGACTGTAAGAAAGCAGAGGTAAAGCTGGACGGAGGCCGTCGGCGGAGGATCAGCGTCTGTTACACTGTTTTAAAAAACTCATATCAGTCAGACTGAAGCCTGGTTCACACACAGGTCTGAGATTCCTGAAGGGATTTGAGTGGGAAAAGAGTGTGTGTGTGTGTGTGTGTGTGTGTGTGTGTGTGTGTGTGTGTGTGTGTGTGTGTGTGTGTGTGAGGGAAAAGACAGACAGAGAGACATGTTTTCCCATGAGTCTGTGGCTGGAGGACAGGTAGAGGACTGGGATTAGCGACTCTGACCCAGCTGAAGCTGGAATAATGAAATCAGACAGACTCTGACTCCAACACATCAAAAGAAAGATTATTCTGTAAATCTGTCATTTTTTTTCTATGCTCAGCATTTTTATCAACAGATGCAACTTTTTATCTAGGACTGATGAGTGTGACACACTGAACAAAGAGCGCCACCTACAGACTAAAGTAATCATAACAAGTAAGTCAGCAAGAGACTCGCTCGATTCAATGCACCTTATGAGCATTTTTAAAGGGATAATTCAAGGTTAACTGACCTTATGGCACACGTGGCCATTTCTCAGCTAATAATTCATAAGCCTGCTTATGTCTACGATATGCTAAGAACATGTGTGACACTTTGTTAAACTGTTAAATAAACTTTTATTTGAGTGGAAACTAAAGTTTGCAATTCACGTGCTCTCTCACACCAAACTCCATAGAGAAAATCAGCGATTTTAGCTCACAGGGACGCAGGAGCTGCAAGTCTGCTGCTGCCTCGTGTGGTCACTTTGTGTCACTGAGGAAAATCCAACCTAAGGATTTCTGACACAGAGGTCACAAAATAACATATCTGAAGTGACTGATGGAGGCAGCAGTGGATCAACAACTCCTGTGTGCTGTGTGATGTAAAAATTGTAGTTTTCACTGAGGAATTTGGTGGAGTTTGGGGAGAGAGGTTTGGAAAACTGCCAGTTTCAAGCCAGAAAAAGTTTTCTTTATCAATTTGTAAGTGTGGTTGCATGAGGGTCTACGTTTAAAACTCTTACCCCAACCCCTTTGCATGAACCAACAACTTGCTTACACACTAAATATGTATCACTAAATCACATTTTGTTTTCCTGTCTTGTCCTGTCAATAAATATTGTACGAACGGATCAAAAACCTTTTAATACATTTAAATTTGAACACCAAAGGACTATTGTCCTCTGATGGTAATGGACGTGTTTATTTATATCTGGTGATGGTTTTATTTCTTCTCAGTACAACAGAGTCCTCTAGTGGCTTACACACACACACACACACACACACACACAGTACCTTCCTTAACCCCTGACCCTAACCATAAGCCCGAAATTAGGTCATAACCCTCAGAATATGTCCTCACAAAGATAGATTTGAAACAATATAATTTGTCCTGTACACACACACACACACACTCTGGTTTCCATGACTTCAGAGGACATTGCACTGACTTCCATTCATTTCCTGGAGACTTACTCTAACCTTAACCATAATTACTAGTGTCCTGACCTTTAATCCTGACCCTAACCCTAAAAACATGTCTTCATCTTAAAATGGAGTCATTTATTTATGGGGACTTGATTTTTGTCCCCATAAGGAAGACAAGTCCCCATAATGTGACTGTGGAGACAGATTTAGGTCCCCACAACATGAGGAATACCAGCTACACACACACACACACACACAGACAGACAGGTAGTATGTCTGCTGCTCTGCTTCACATATGAGCTCAAAGCTCATGTGTGTATGTGTGTGTATGTGTATATATCTGGTATTCCTTATGTTGTGGGGACCTAAATGTGTCTCCACACTCACATTATGGGGACTTGTCTTCCTTATGGGGACAAAAATCAAGTCCTCATAACGTAAATGACTCCATTTTAAGGTGAAGACATGTTTTAAAGTTAGGCTGAGGTTAGGGTTAGGTTAAGGTTAGAGGTCAGGATTAGGGTTAGGACACTAGTAATTATGGTTGAGGTTAGAGTAAGTATCCAGGAAATGAATGGAAGTCAATGAAGTCATGGAAACCAGTGTGTGTGTGTGTGTGTTGAGGTTTTGATTCTGTTTTTCTGAAAAAAAAAAAAAATCACTGTTTCAATACATTTTTGTACATTAAAGGGTTAGTTCAGGGTGTTTTTTTTGTTTTTGTTTTTTGAAGACGGTCATGTTCACACACAACATACGTTAACTGTTCACAGACCTAAGTTTCTCACCGACTGTTGCTTTTTTTTTTTTTTTTAAATCACTGTTACTCTTTTGTGGAGGAACTGGAAAGACTGCGTCATGTGTTCAGGCAGAAGGGAGTGGCCGAGGACAAACAGACGGACGAGACAGAAGACACTGACAGAGACCAACACAAAGTGACAAAGCAAAGTGACAGCAAAATCAAATCATCATCTGTGTGAACAAGTGTCCTAATTTATCTAATAATTGCTTTATACGTGGTTTAAATTTTCCACGTTTCCTGATGTCTTTTATTGTGTATTCAAGATGCTCTATTTGTTAATCTTTGTTTTCTTGTTGTATTATGTTGTGTTGCAACTCTTGCACAAGGCAATAAACAGCATAACTTTGTAAAAGACATATAATGTTACAAGTATTATGTTTATAGTAAATAGTATTTACACCACTTTTGGTTTACAACAATGGGGAAATGTTCCATTTTAAATCAAGTATTATATTCTAATCATTATTTATAAAAAGAAATGTATTGTTTGTGCAATTTGTACATATGAAGTTACATTTTTAATAAACTTCTCCTCTATACAGGCAATCATTTAAAATCACCTTATTGAGTAAAAGTACAAAACAATGCATTTGATTGGTAAAATGCACTGCAGGGGATTGAATGGTGCAGGATGTGGGTCTGAAATCTTGAACTGTGACTCCCTCTGCTGGTCAAATATGGGAATAAATGCAGAAATACATTTTTATCAAGTGCATAGTTCAGGCTATTATTAATTAAGGACACTTAAAACTCTACTAAAACCTTTTTTAAGACACTTTAAACAATTCAGAATTCAGAGTTTCCTCCCACACTCCAAAAACAGGCAGATTTGGGGATTAGGCCAACTGGACGCCGTAAATTGACCATGAAAGTGGATGGTTGTTTGTCTCTATGTGTGACTCTGCAATTAACAATACGTAAACTGGGATTAGCACCTCCTTTAATCTCCTCATGTGGAGATAAGCAGGTGAGTTTGGGTGCAAACACTGTTTTCCTGTTCTGCAGGAACAAGAGTGTGCGATGACAAATGATCATCGTCTCCTTCAGGCGTTTGATTAACCAGATTAAACAGATTAACCAGACGAAAAGCAAACAGGAGGAGGCGAAAACGCGGCGCATGCACACGACGAGCCTCAAACGTGAAGAAGAGCCGAGCAGAGACAAACTGCTGGACATTCACACTCCCTGTGACCCGCACACAGATATTCACACTGCTGAAACCTGGAAAACCAGCTGTGACCATCATCATCATCATCATCATCATCATCAGGTGCAGCAGCGAAGACAACCTGCAGCAAACATACAGTATGTGTGGTGATTGTTTAATAAGCTAGTTTGGCCTTTAAAGCTGCGATACGCAAGAACCTGACCCTCAATGTGTTTGCGACGGAGGCTCCTCCCACTTTTCATTCCCGCGTTTCATACACTGAAAAATACGTCACCTAACCGAGCTTTAAAGGATGATATAAATAATTTTAAAACTGCCTTTAAAAAGGGAAAAAGAGTCCACAACTTATTATAACAAATTATAATTTTTATGAAACATGTTTTCCACGGGAACATCAAACGTGACAGTGTATTGTATTTGATTCTATTTTTACTTAGATGCAGGAAAGTGCTGACACGCCAGGTTCCTTAACTGACTATTTATTTTTAACTAACTGTTAATTAACAACTATGTTGTATATTAATGCCACAAAACTCTACCAGCTTTTAAACATGACAGGTAAGTCAGTTTGAAACCCTCCGAACCTGAATTCACTGCTTATTTTCCACCGTCCAAATGAAAGCATCTGGTGGACCAACTTTGGGCCGGGGCCCCCACTTTGGGCAGCCACGGTCCATGCACATAGCATATATAATATAATATAATATAATATAATATAATATAATATAATATAATATAATATAATATAATATAATCACTCTCACTCATTTTCTACCGCTTTATCCACTGAGGGTCGTGGGGGTCGCTGGTGCCTAACTCCAGCTAACATAGGGCGAGAGGCAGGGTTCACCCTGGACAGGTCGCCAGTCCATCACAGGGCCACATAGAGACAGACAACCATTCACTCTCACATTCACACCTACGGGCAATTTAGAGTGTCTAATATAATATAATATAATATAATATAATATAATATAATATAATATAATATAATATAATATAATAGTTAAAACTAAGTGGGAAAGTTTGGGTCTGTTGTGAGTGAAGGTGTTAACCCAGGCCTCAGTGTGGCGCAGGTCCGTTGCCATGGTAACGCATCTGAGATAACACTAACAGACTGTAAAGTCTCAGTCTGTGTGTGTGTGTTTTTACTACAGTTTCCAAACATCAACGCAAGGTTATCATGTTGTCATAAAGACGAGTCAGCGCTGTAGTAAAAGCATCAATAATTATCTGTTTTTAAACTTTGCTCCCTCTGCCACTGCTCCTGTATGTATGGATATATATATATATATATATATATATATATATATAAACACAGCTGAAAAAGACAGCATAAAAAGAAAAGAAAAATTTAATTTGAATGAAACAGAAATAAAAAGGAGGAGATTTGCAAACAGGTAAGTTCCTTATGTTGTGAGGACATAAATCTGTCTCCACACTCACATTATGGGGACAAAAATCAAGTCCCCATCAAGTAAATGACTCCATTTTAAGGTGAAGACATGTTTTAAAGTTAGGCTGAGGTTAGGGTTAGGTTAAGGTTAGGATCAGGGTTAGGGTTAGGACACTAGTAATTATGGTTAAGGTTAGGTCTCCAGGAAATGAATGGAAGTCAATGCAATGTCCTCTGAAGTCATGGAAACCAGTGTGTGTGTGTGTGTGTGTGTGTGTGTGTGTGTGTGTGTGAGGACATTTTGTCTGGTCCCCATAACTCTAAAGGGCTTTTTTTAAGGTTAAGGTAAGGGGTTGGGGAAAGCTTTATGTTAGTGAGTGTCCTCACTAAGAACGCTGCACAACGTTTGTTAAGGGCCTTTCTGCTGTAAAAAAAACACTGACCTTGTCAGGACCCGTAGTTCTCAAAGAGACAGAAAAGGCAGAACCTCACTTGTGAACTAGTCAAGGGTCGGACTAAGATTTGACTTGTGGTTAAGGTTAACATTGGGGTTAGGTTTAACTGGTTATGGTTAAGGTTAGGGATAATGCTTTTGTAATTAGGCAAGAGTGGAAGCCAGTGCAGTGTCCTTAGAAGGATAGCTGCACCAACCAGCATGTGTGTGTGTGTACCTGCTATTCCTCATGTTGTGGGGACCTAAATCTGTCTCCACACTCACATTATGGGGACTTGTCTTCCTTATGGGGACAAAAATCAAGTCCCCAAAATGTAAATGACTCCATTTTAAGGTGAAGACATGTTTTAAAGTTAGGCTGAGGTTAGGGTTAGGTTAAGGTTAGGGTCAGGGTCAGGGTCAGGGTTAGGACACTAGTAATTATGGTAAAGTCAACATGATGTCCTCTGAAGTCATGGAAACCAGTGTGTGTATGTGTGTATAGTGTGTGTGTGTGTGTGTGTAACATGTGTGTGTATATAACATGTGTGTGTTGGACTCTGGACTCAGAAGTTTATCACAGACTCCCATTTACAGAAAAGCCACTTGTAACTTTCTCCAGAAGCTGAGCTCATTCATCCAAAAACACTTTGGAAAACACTTATTTTTTTTGTTTTAAGTGTGTTGTAAGTGTGTGTGTGTGTCTTGGGAAACAGGAACCATGATCAGTCGTAACACGAAGAACGTGTTGGTTGTGTCCATCGGTTTTCTGTGTCTGTTCACGGCGTATGGAGGCCTGCAGAGTTTACAGGTCAGCTGCTTTTATTTTGTTAGTCTTCATTTAAATGTTGAGTGTAACCATCTTAATACAGTTAAGGGATTTTACTGCATTTAGTTTGCACTTAAAAGTGTTAATAGTGGTTTAAGTTTCTGTGTTTTTTTTTTTTTTTTTAAGTCATAAAGACACATAAAACATCAAATGATGGATTTTGGAACAGTTTTAATGTTACTTTCCTCTTAATATTATATTAGAAAGTAAATGCACAAAGGTTTTAAATAGATTAAGTAAGAATTGGTGGCATTTTTTGTGCAACAATAGGAAACTTGATTATATTTTTTCACAATATTTAATTTTAAATTTTCTGCACACACCTCAACACATTTATATGTATTATTCATACTTTATATCCATATTTTGCTAATCTTATATCTTATACTTGTATTCATATAATTATTGGGTATGTTGTTAATTGTTCTGGTTCTTCTATCTTGTCACTGAATTTTGTATATATGTATATATATATATATATATATATATATATATATATTATGCATCCTTTTCTGTTATCTCATTATTATATAATATATTAATGTTTTATTGCAAAATAATTTTTAAAAAAGCGTTAGATTTTAACTGATTCCACTTTGTAGTTAAACCTGTGGGGCGTCAAACGCGATCACATCCCGACGCCTCAGTGTGTCTGTATGAAAACGTGTGTGTGCAGAGCAGTCTGAACGCAGAGGAGGGGATGGGCGTGGCTTCCCTGAGCGTCATCTACGCCTCCATCATCGTCTCCTCCATGTTCCTGCCGCCCGTCATGATCAAAAACCTGGGCTGTAAATGGACCATCGTGGTCAGCATGGCCTGCTACGTCTCCTACTCTATTGGAAACCTTTTCCCAGGATGGTAATAATAATAATAATAATAATAATAATAATTAGAACTATTATTACTGTTATAATTTGCTGCTACCTTGTGTTTGAAAGAGGCAATGTGAACTTAAAATTAATGTTGTGACTACACTTCGTAAAGCAAAGACTAAGACCCGAGATTTCCAAAATAAAAGCCCTTGAGTTGGACGTTGGACGTACTTTGGCTGAAGGTTGGTGACAAAGGAAAAGCCTGAAAAAGCATGATATGATGTGTTTAAAGGTGAAAGAAAAGTCTGCAGGAGTCATGTTGAGTCACATATGTCGAAATATTTCTATTTATAAAACATACTGTATGTGGCCTGCTTGTTTACATCCATAAATAAAGGTGAACATTGTAAAAGTATAAATATTTTCAAATATTTTCCTTACACACTTTTGTATTCCTGTTTAATTTTTGTACACTTTTGTTACTTTTTCTTTCTCACATTGTATTTTAAATCCCACTTTTTTTGTATCTGTCACTTGGCGAACTTTGACCCTCATTGCAAGTGAACTTCCCCAATGTGGAATCAATAAAGTCAAATCTAATATAATTATGAACATACATGTCATGCATATCATATCTTTTCTTTTATTTTGATTGATTTATTCTTACATTGTTATTGTGCCCCATTTAGGAAAAAGTGTCCAAAACCTGAATTTTTCATTTATTAGTGGAAAAAAAAAGTCAGAATTCTACTTTTTTTTTTTTTTTTTTTTTTTTTAAATTCCCGCCATGATGTAAACTATTTCAGCAAATGTAATTTGGGTAAAAACCAAAACGCCTAGATATTCTGCCCCCTGGTGGTTTATGTAGCTCAACGTCATCTCAACATGTCTTGATATTTCTCTTAGTGCCATAACATCCATGCTCGTTTAATAGTTTTCTCCGTCTCCCGCAGGTACACCCTCATCCCCACCTCAGTGATCCTGGGTCTGGGTGGCGCCCCCCTGTGGTCGGCCAAATGCACTTACCTGACCATATCCGGTAATGCCCGTGCAGCCATTGTGGGCAAAAGGGGCTGTGATGTCATCAACCAGTACTTCGGCGTCTTCTTCTTCATCTTTCAGTCGTCAGGCGTTTGGGGAAACCTCATGTCGTCGCTCATCTTCGGGCAAGACACAAATATCGGTAAGAAAAGAAGCGTTACTTACGGACTTTACAGCTCATTTATGCTAACCTGTTAGCATGTTTAAGCCATTAAAATGTCACAACTTTTTTATTCTTACACTCTTTGCTGAATTCTTCCAGAGCACCAACATTTCCTCCACGAAAGTGAATTCTGCTGAATTCACTGATAATTTGAGAGATGAATCCTTTTTTAAAATAAATAAAATAATAAAATACCACATTGAGTTAGATTGAGTTGAGTCACAGTTGTAAGTAATGACCTAATCACCAGGAACAGATTGGAGACATCGTTAGCGTTATCAGGAAAACCTGGACGACTCTTGTTGTGTTTGTGGAATTTAAAGAAACATAACAATGAATAAATAAATAAATAAATGTGTTTAATGTTTAAAAATTATATAAATTCACTGTATTTTTATATAAGCATGGATTAAAGTGAAACTGTCACTGTTACGATTATCCTAAAAAAAAGATTGCTATTTTAGATATATTGCAATAATTGTAAATGCATTAACATATATATTTTAAGAATTAAAATCATTCTGTTCGTATCTGTTAGCTTGAAAAGGAACATGTATGTTAGCTTTCAAAAAATACGTACAAATGCCGACAATTGTAAGAGGAAACAGATTGTTGAAAAAAAAAGTCACTTTACTGAAAAAGCTATAGGATGTTGTGATGTAAATAATAAAAAATGTTACCAAGGAAACATATCGTTTACATTTAAAGTTTAAGACAAGACGAAGATCATTATACCAAACCAGAACCTGGAATGACTGGAGAGGAGCAGGCGCCCCCTAGTGGCACTAAGAGTGGGAAACACACAGCTTTTTTATTGGGTTCAGTTCAGGAGAAGAGGAAAAGTGGCCGTAAACCAAGAACGTATGACATCACCAACTGTATATTATATAATTTTATGGGTGTTGATTTTCCACAGCTTATCAGCTGAAATGTTAACGAGCAGATGTTGTTTCCAAAACAATGTATTTCCTTATGTGCAGCCAGGTTTTATTTTTATTTCCTGTAACAATGTTAAAACTTCATTGAACTGACCATATCTTGTTATTTACTGTCAATATTACAAACCCAGTTCCAGAAAAGTTGGGACACTGTAAAATGTAAATAAAAAACATAATGCAATGATTTGGAAATCTCATAAACCCATATTTTATTCCCAGTAGAACATAAACAACATATCAGACATTTTACAATTTCATGAAAAATATTAGCTTGTTTTAAATTTGTTGGAACAAGGCGATGTTTACCATTGTTTTTCCTTTCATGATTTTCTGGTCAAAGGTCTGGACTGCAGGCAGGTCAGTTCAGCACCTGGACTCCTCTCCTGTGAAACCACGCTGTTGTGATGGATGCAGTATGTGGTTTAACATTGTCTTGCTGAAATATGAGACGTTGTCCAGATGGAGCGTATGTTGGTCTAAAACCTCTATGTACTTTTCAGCGTTGATGGTTCCTTTCCAGATGTGTAAGCTGCCCACGCCATAGGCACTAATGCAACGCCATACCATCAGAGATGCAGGCTTTTGAACTATGCACCGATAACAAGCTGGCTGGTCCCTGTCCTCTTCAGTCCACAGGACACAGCGTCCATAGATTCCAAAAAGAATTTCAAATTCTGATTCATCTGACCACAGAACAGTTTTCCATTTTGCCTCAGAACATTTTAAAAGGGCTTTGGTCCAGAGAAGATGGCGGCGTTTCTGGATCATGTCCACATACTTCTTCTTCTTTGCATGATACAGCTTTAACTTACATTAGTGAATTGTACAGTGAACTGTGGTCAAAGTGATTTTTGATTAATTAGAATTAATAATTTTGCATACAAACCAATTAGTGATATTAGTGATAAATAAATCAGTGGCCTGACAAAAAAAAAATTATTTCCTCCCCGTCGGGGAATCGAACCCCGGTCTTCCGCGTGACAGGCGGAGATACTGTCCACTATACTAACGAGGAACGGTGATGAGAACCCTGCACCAGGTTTCTTCTATGTGATTAATGAGGTCAACTGTCGTCCATTGTGATTGTCATTTCTTTGTCACAGCAAATATCCCAGAGGAGCAGCTTCGGTTGTGTGGAGCGTCCGACTGCGGCCTGAACATCAGCGTCAACAGCACAAGCACCAAACCTGCGCAGAAGCTGGTGTGGACGCTCGTCGGCTGCTACATCGGTAACCCCGCCATCTTGTCACTGTCGCATTTCAACGTCAGGAATTTTAAAAAGAAAATGTGACTGAAAACATCCATTCTCTGCCAAATATCACAGGGATTAGTTTCTTAAATCTGCTACAGTTAGTAAACTTTGCAGCAAAAAGTCAGATAGATAATGAGATAAATGAGGGAGGTGAAACAAATGTTGAAAGAGAACTTTAGGTTAAGGAATTAACCCTGGTTCTCTGTAACTTGAATGAAGAGATACTAAATCGAGTGCACTTTAGGTTAAGGAGAAAACCCAGGTTCTCTGAAATATCAGTGGTAGGATACTAAATCGAGAGCACTTTAGGTTAAGGAGATAACCCCGGTTCTCTGAAACATGAGTGGTGAGATACTAAAACGGCAGGACTTTAGGTTAAGGAATTAACACCTGTTCTCTGAAACATGAATAAAGAGATACTAAAACGAGAGCACTTTAGGTTAAGGAGGAAAAACCAGGTTCTCTGAAATACGAGTGGTACGATTTAAAATTGAGTGCACTTTAGGTTAAGGAGAAAACCCAGGTTCTCTGAAATATGAGTGGTAGGATACTAAATCGAGAGCACTTTAGGTTAAGGAGAAAACCCAGGTTCTCTGAAACATGAATGAAGAGATACTAAAACGACAGGACGTTAGGTTAAGGAGATAACCCCGGCTCTCTGAAACATGGAGCTAGCATCGTCCTTTCACAAAACTAGCGCCATGAACAAAGTTTAAGCGACAGCAGTTACCTACTGGAGCTTTAAAAAGCGTGTCTTTTCCCGCGTGCTCGCTCGTCCTGTGTTCCAGGCGTGGGTCTGCTGGCCATGCTCATCGTCGCCGTGTTCCTGGACAACGTCGACCGCCAACAGGCCAGTGAGTTCCGCGGGAACCGCGAGCCGCTCTGTCGCACCTTCCTGGCCACGTTCAGGCTGCTGCAGGACTGGAGGCTGCTGGTGCTCGTCCCTCTCACCATGTACAGCGGCTTCGAGCAGAGCTTCCTGTCAGGAGAGTTCACCAAGGTCAGACACTGAGCTGAGACACAAACGTCTCTCAAAAGCGGCCAATCAGAGAAGGGAACTCA
The DNA here is from genome assembly GCA_016785285.1 of Brachirus orientalis. Taxonomy (NCBI): domain Eukaryota; kingdom Metazoa; phylum Chordata; class Actinopteri; order Pleuronectiformes; family Soleidae; genus Brachirus; species Brachirus orientalis. The sequence continues at coordinate 6,463,286 of JAFBJR010000160.1, read as the reverse complement.
GCGACTGTCAAACAGTGTGTTGGAAGAAAAACAGTTTTCGATACATTCATACATGCAAACAAGGCTACTGCTGTTGTATTATTATCCTTTTTTAATTGTTTAAATTCCAGTTCAGTATCATCACTCTTCACTTTGTATTGTACTTTGTATTTAAAAAAATAAAATAAAAAGAAACGCTGATTTGGAGTAAATAACACAACTATAACATAATTTATTCAATTTATCATTCAACATTTCTAGAATGATTTCTATCAATAGTCGAGCACACGGGGCCCTAAGAGGCCCTAAGCTGAATTTGGGCCGGCCCTGTGACCAATATCTGAACTCTGCATTTACACTGGTTCAGTTTTGAGTAAACAAAGCACAGGGTCGTCATGGCAACACAGTCTCCAAAGACACAAGTCCACTGGTTCGAGGCTTTGTCCTCCATTTCAACACTTGAAAGAGAGTCAAGTTTAGATTGTGGACGCAAATGATCTATTTCCACATTCTGAGTCTGATCTGACAAAATCCATGTACTCATACGTATGTTATATTTGAGCCACATGGGAGTTAAAAGTCAGTACTAGGTCACCTGCACCGTCATGCAGTGGAAACGCAGCCTAAGAAAACACTGGACAATAATGACATTTTCCCGCAAGTAAAAGAGGAGTGAAACAAAATGGTTGTTTTAAAAAAGGTCAGGCTCTGTTTTTCCTTGATTAATGAGATAATTTTCTTTTAAAATAAGTATTTTTAAGCAAATATGTCCCAGTTTAGTCCAGTTTTACTTTACTTTGGGGTCCCCTGTCTTTCCTCAGGGCTGTGTCTAGGGTCTCTGGGGGCCTTAGACAAAGAGGGCCATAGAATTGTCACCCCCACTGACCATTAGCCAGGCTAGCTGGACACTGCAATGCTTCTCCAGGATCAGTTGAATAAATATGACCGGCTTCACAGATGTGTGGGCTTAATGAGCAGCAGAAAGGAATTGGGCTTGTAACCAGAGGGTTGCCGGTTTGAATCCCCCCGCCATGTAAAGGCTGAGGTACACCTGAGCAAGGTACCCAGTCCATATTAGTCGTTTGTTCGTGTAAATTGGGGGCCACATCCGGTGTTGTTTTAGTGTCAGCCAGGGTTGTCCACTGTGGCGCCCCCTAGAAACAGAAAAGACTGATTGAAAACAGAGCCAAATATTTGTTTTCAAGTGATGGCAGAACTCTTTCGTACATGATTTATTTGCCGCGTTTCTTCCGCAGAACTATGTGACGTGCGCGTTGGGGATCCACTACATCGGCTTCATCATGATGTGCTTCGCCGCCACCAACTCTCTGTGCTCGTTCCTCTTCGGGAGATTGGCTCAGTACGTCGGCAGAGCGACGCTCTTCGTCCTGGGTAAAGTGTGTCTGACCGCCGCCGCCGCGGACACGGCTTCACTGACTCCAGTTTGACTGTTGAATGTGTCGTCTTTCAGCGGCCGTCACCAACTTCGCCTGCATCATCGCCCTCTTGCTCTGGAGGCCTGACCCTCAGCAGCTGCCGGTCTTTTTCGTGTTTCCCGCTCTGTGGGGGATGGCGGACGCAATCTGGCAAACGCAGACCAATGGTGAGACACTCCCATCAGCCACCTGGGGGCTCTGACACGATTAGTGGTGCAGTTTGGTTCCATCGTCAGACGCTGAGAAGGGTTCTAAAATAATTGATCAGTTGGGGTATCAAACACGATGCTACAGCTAAAGCCGGGCGGAGCCAGAAACACTGCCGTCTGTTGATTGGTCTTTGGAGAATCAATGTTTCTCCGTTATCTCAAGTATAGCTTGTCTTCTTCTTGCGGTAAACAACCACATGCTACGGAGAAAGACGCCAGGACAATGGACGTCCTCCATTGTTGCCCTTTGTTGACCGCGTCTTGTTCTTCTTGAGGGTCAACTGCTCGGTGGAAACGAGTGAATATTATAGAAAAAGTAAACAAAAAAATACTTTATGTCACAAAACTGTTTCATCAGGGAACAGCGGACATATATGTATATATATATATATATATATATATATATATTTAAATGAATTAAATATTTATCTACTGTTGCTTTCATGTTAACTACTGGATTTTCATCTTGGGGGGTAATATTTTATGACATTTATTGGTGAAGTCTACGTATGTAATGAAAAACAACTTTGCCAAACTAAAAAAAAAAGTCTGTTTTTTTAAATGTAAACTTTCTTACTTTACTTTTACTATTTTGCATTTACATATAGATAAATAAATAAATAAATATCTTTTGTGGGATTCCCAAAATATTGTATTTCTAATTGTTTTCTGTGTGGAAATAAATAAAATTTAAAAAATATGCGTCCCTATCAGTGGAAAAACACTTGGATTAAAAGTGCAAGTTCAATATCCAAAGTGCCATACAGTTAAAAAGCATTTAGTCCAAGTTAAGAACATATTTGCTGAATGAAAATTAAAAAATATTCAAGTAAAAAAAAAAAAAAAAAAAAAAAATTTAAAGACCAAACAAAATTAATTCTGAACACAAATTAAGGTCATCTTATTTATTCAAAAGGGTCCAAATGAACCATAAAATTCTTATTAACCACAATTTAAAACAATAGTTATAATAAAAACCTGATCCTGGTCCCTTTTTTTTTTTTGTCTCACAGCACTTTACGGCGTCCTCTTCTCACGGGACAAAGAGGCAGCGTTCGCCAATTACCGCATGTGGGAGTCTCTGGGCTTCGTCATCGCCTTCGCCTACAGCACGTTCCTTTGTCTGGAGTATAAACTGTACATCCTGCTGGCCGTTCTGCTGCTCACCATGGTCACGTACCCCATTGTGGAGTATCACGAGTACAAGAATCCAACACCGGGCGTCCAACAGGGCGACGACCTCGGTCACAAGGAAACAAATAAAAAAGACCGCGGCAGAATCGTTGCCCAAACACAAATGTAGAGACACAACTTTGACCTTTTTTTTTTTAAATACATTTTTTAAAAATCCTGCCACTAAAAATATTCTGCCACTTTTTTGTCTTTTTTTTTAATTGTCTGACGCTAATTTATTATAATTCCTACACCTCATAACCACGAGAATAATCCATTTTTTAAGTAGCAAAACGCGTCAGTTTTTGATGACTTTTACTGGCATTTACAGTTTTGAAGTTGACTGCAACTAATGGCAGGATCAGACGACACAAACCCAGGCCGATTTTCATACGATTTGGTCGTGACCCCATTATAAACATTGGGAAACCATGAATGGAATTGTAGGGTAACATAAGTCGAGACAGATTTGGCGTCTGGAACAATTCGCAACATGAAAGCATGAAAGAAATGACTAGCATGAAAGAATTGTTTTTTATTTTTTCTATTTCTACATTGACCAATAGGACAACAGAGTGGCGAAGACGCGGCGTAACATACAGGCATAAACGTGGTGAAGACGAAGAGGTGGAATAGTGATACTGAATAAAGTTTCGTTGCGTTTTGGTAACAGTACCTCTGCCTCAAGGGACTACCGCGACAATGTCCACAAGCATCACCCACAATGCTTCGGTAGCCATGATTGGCAACTCCTTGCCCCGCCTCCCAGATGACCTATCAACTCGCGCAGTGCCATGAACAATAAATGTTTGGGGGTCACACTCGCAGTGTTGCCAGTCCCTCGAACAAGACGCAGCAAGAGTCCGACGACTGAAAATCCGACATGGTGACCATCGTGAAAGCCAAAAATATCATGCAGTCTGATCCTCGAGGTAGACTGTGAGTTACTGTTTCTCCTACAGAGGGCAGTGTTTGAGCAACATACTATGCAGTGTTGTGCAGGCAAAATTAAGTATTGCTTCAGTAGAGTTAGATCGATCAAGTAATCCTTTTTTTGTTTATCTTAATTTTTTCTGTATACATTTTTTCTGTATTACCAATGTAAATTTATATTTTGTTCTCAGACACTTGATTAAGTGATGCTAAATGCTCTTTTCCGTCCAAAAAGTTTGAACCTAAATTGAGAATTTCTAAACGTGATTTTAATTAGTTTTAACACTAAAACCCTGACTTTAGTGTTTTGTAAGGTGAAATTCTAATTGACTGAGTCCACATTAATGTTTTTACTTGAACACCAAGTTATAATTAGTTCATCTTTTTTAATTGTACCAAATTAAAAAAAACCCTTTAATTCATATGGACAAAATCTAAAAACATGCCCTCTGCCACTGACTTTCATCGGGCACAAAGGAATAAAAAACACTTCAGCATCCCATAGAATAATGATTGCACCGAAGGCTAATCTAACAGTATTTTTTGTATTTTCATGTACATCACTTTATTATCACATGAATATATTGTAAATTAAATGATTAAATAAATGAAGTTACATTCTGTATATTTTTTTAAATTGGGGAAAACTGCAAAATAAATAAATCAAGACAGTCATATTAAAATAATTTTGACAGACGTGTAAATCCACCTCAGACAACCATTTTTTGATTTACTTGGCAGCTTGTTCAAACAAAACACTTAAAGGCTTGTATCAACTTAACAGTCCTGTAAGAGGGTGCTAAAGTGGGCTAGCAAAACAAAAAAACAAAAAAACTGCCTTCTATATGAAAATAGTAAAGGTGGCTACAGAAATGTGCTAACAACAAACTCCTTCACGTTGGTATTTTGTTTTTGGCAAACTCGATGTAAAAGTTTTTACACTGGGACTAACAGAGGTAAAAGCTACATGCTAACACAAAAATGCTAAATGGAGGCATTTCTACATGCACATTCTCTTTCAGATTAGCTGTGTATCCTGGCTGCTAACACGGTTATCCCAGGCCTATACGACAAACTCCAGTTTTCAAGGTTCTACTCAACTTTTAAACTTAGTCTTGTTAAACAAGCAGAACTTAGGATAAACTAAACGTAACCCAATGGCTAAGGGTTGAACTTGGGTTAGCCCAATGCTAGGAATATGGTGCTAGCTTGTAAATGAACCACTCTTGATGTCTTAGAGACACGCAGGTTGGGCATCTTTTTTGTGCATGAAATGAAAATAAAAAAATGAATTCAGTCAATCATGACCCACTTTTTTTTGTGTTCAATACTCACGCTGGCATCATAATCTTGACTTCTATCAAAGTAGCTGTTAACAACGCATTTGTTAGCACTTAGCTTTGGACCAACCATTTGAAAAAAAACAATGTTCCGTCAACGTGGCAGACATTTACTCACATATACTGGTCACATGAGAGTGAAGGCGAACGTCACTTGAGCATTGGGTCATATCGTATTTCACTGTCGTTATGATATCTAACGTGGTGGTGTCAAACTCATACAGAGTATCTTTCCGATACCTACGGAAGAGGATTTGGGCCACGTGGGGAAATTTCTCAGCAACAAAATAAGGAAAGCTACAATCCGGGCTTCAATTACTTTTTTTTTTTTTTTTTTTTTACAGATTTCTAAGATTAAAGTCAGAATTAAAATGGTATTAAAGTCTCAGAATTCCGACTGTTTTATACTTTATTTGGTTTCCAAAAATCTTTTGTCATGTGGGCCTCTTCTATAGATACCTAACGCGCATTAAGGAGAGAAAAAAAAAAAAAAAAACCCAAAAAATGACATTTCAAAAATAAAATTGGCAGAAACTGAGAAAATTTAGTGAAAATTTTTTTTAAAAATTATGAGCACTTTGTCAGGAGGAGCCACACCGCTTCGTTAAAGGCTGTAAGTTGATACGCTCCGTGTTATACTAATCTTTGTGGACAAAACTTGCCGCATTCACAGGGAAAAATAAAAGACGCCGTCATCTGAAAACGGAGTGATATTAAAGCTGAAGTGCGTAACTTTTTTTTTAATACAAATGAATGCCCGTTGCATTCATTGCTGCATACACTGAGCGATGCATTTTATTTCACATTTGGCGGAGGGGAAAGTGAAAGTATAACAGCCACCTGAGTAAAGTGACCTGGCAGCGGGTTTTAGGCTGAGGAATTATGAGTGAGGTGAAAAGAAACGCTGAAATATAACTTTAGTTTTTTAAGGAATTAACCTTGGCTCTCTGAAACAAGAGCGACATTATGGGATTGGAGCAACACAAGTCACACACCGGAGCTTAAGAAACAAAGTACGGGACAACGTGCTGCATTTCAAATGGTGCTTTTATTGCAATGTGTTGCATTCCCACATTCATAGATGTTATAGTTTTGTTAGTCAAAGCATCATTTCCTCAAGGTTGGCATCCTCACCTTGGAAAAAAAAAAAAAAAAAAGCAGAGGGGTCAAATGCACGAGGTGTTTGTATTTTGAGTGTAGTAGAGAAGTGTGTTTGTGTGTAAACTTGAGCAGCCACCAATATATGAATGAACAAACCTCCAAATTTAGACTTCCAGTAGATGCAAAGAGTTTTTAATTGTCAAAAAAAAACAACAAAATAAAATAAAATTTAAGAAAAAAAAAAAAAAAGAAAGAAAGAGAGAAAGAGAGAGAGTTTTGTTTGTCTGTCAGCCTACAGGGCTCTCACTCCCTGCAGGGACTGGACCCGGCCTGAGACTGATTGTCTACAACATTCCAAAGAAAAGGTAGATTTTCTCTTAAATTCACGTTTCACACCTGAACAGGAGGGTTGGGGGGACGTTAAAAGAGACAGACAGAAAGAGACAAAGAGAAAATGTTACATGCATAAAATTCTCCCAGATGAACATTGCCACTCATATTGTCTTGTAATAGCTGCTCCGATGCCTCGTTAAAAACAAACTTTACATGAGTGTAATATACAAAACTGGACAAAAAAAAAATGGGTAAAATGTATAATATATATTTATATATATATATATATATTTATATTAATTTGTACATGGGAGAAAGTGGAACCTTGGTCTCTCCCCTCCCCACCCACCCCAGTTTCTCCAGAAAAAGTATTACCTCTCCCAAAACAACACAAAGTGGTGAGTTAATAACAAGCCTTTATAAAAAAAAAAAAAAAAATATATATCACTGAACCATATCCAACCTCATAATAGCTGCTCCGATGCCTCGTTAAAAACAAACTTTACATGAGTGTAATATACAAAACTGGACAAAAAAAAATGGGTAAAATGTATAATATATATTTATATATATATATATATATTTATATTAATTTGTACATGGGAGAAAGTGGAACCTTGGTCTCTCCCCCCCCCCCCCCCCCTCCAGAAAAAGTATTACCTCTCCCAAAACAACACAAAGTGGTGAGTTAATAACAAGCCTTTATAAAAAAAAAAAAAAAAAAATATATCACTGAACCATATCCAACCTCAGTCCCAATAAGGCAGCACTTACAATACTTAACCGATGCTGTGGTAATAAATTTCATAAAGAGCAGAGATTTGAACATTTGAACCAGGAATGAGTGGGAGTTGAGATTTACATGACTATAGAGAAACTTAGCGGTGCACAGAGACAATTTCAGACCAACGACAAGTGAGAAAACTACATTTTTTGATAAAAACCTTTATAGATAAATTATAATAACAAACTTTATCCTCTTCTAATTGAAAAAAAAACATCAAAAGAATCAAATAGTTTTTTTTTTTTTTTAAATGAAATTTTCTTACAAAACATGTTTGTCTGATAGTGGACCAGGAAATGGCCCGATCCTACCACAGCCACTAGACAAGATCCAGGATCTGGCATTGCCTGATTCCAAACGTGGCACTGACCCGATCCCAGATACAACATTGCCCGTAGCCGGATCTGGTATTGGCCCGATCCTGGATACGACATTGGCCCGATCCTGGATACGACATTGGCCCGATCCTGTTATCAGCACACCCCTAAATATTCTACAACAGGCAGCACAAAAGTGTGACAAGACAAGCAAAACAGAGAGGACAAGCAACACAGTGAGCGTGTCGCTGTTTATGTCAGTGCACAATTGTTGCTAGATAGCAGAGGTTAAGTCTCGCACCACCACACTTGCACTAAGAGAAAGCGAGCGTCCACCTTGGTTTAAGGAAAAACACTGTGGCAGAGGAAAGCGAACGCCGAAGTATTGACGGCTGCTGTAACTGTGTTGTGAGCAGGAATGTTCTGAGATTCAAGCTAGAGGTTTTTTTTTTTTCCTTTAACAGTACGCCTGGTGTCAGCTGACAGGGTCGAGGGGGCGGGGTCACCTGAAGAAGACTGGCATAGTTTTTATACTGAGGATAGGTTGGTGTAGGTAAAAGACAGAGAGAGAGAGAGAGAGAGAGAGAGGCAGAGACAACTACGATACAAAGAAGTTAAAAGTCTATACATTTTCCGTCGTCATTTGAATGTTGGGTATCCCCGGCTGTTGAGTTCTTCAAAAAGAACCTGAGAGATTTACTAAATTTCAAATGGAACTACAATAACCTATGTTTTCTTTCCGTACATTCAGGGGACGTTACCGACACCGATCTGATTGAGAAAGCTTCATGTGGCCTTTTCGAAGTAAAATCGATATAAAGTGCAAAATTAGATTGTATCTGCAAAATTCCTGGAATAATTTTGATTAATCTGTGTGTGTAAAAAAGTCATTTAAAATACAGTATTTTTTTTTTTTATATATATATATATAAAGGTGAAAAAATGTTTTTTTTTTCTCTTAAAAAAAACAACAAAAAAAAAACAAACCCTGGTTAACAAGGTTATTACTGTTAAATAGCAGAGCAGCAAACTTCACTGCAAAAAGTATATACACGAGGCACCTCAAGTTTGGTATAAAGAATTTAGTTTGTGGAACAAAAGATGTGTCTTTCTCCAACTCCCCCCCCCCCAAAAAAAATTTTAGATTATAGCATGAGAAAGGTCGTCAGATATCACCTAAATTAACTAGACTAAATTCACCGACAGGCAAATTCTTTCCCACTACACGGGACCTTTGTGGTTTGTGTGAACTAACTACAGACACGTTGAAACCCATGAAATGATCGTTGCTCCAGTGTTAAATCTACATCCATGTGAGGAAATGCTTGTATCAGCAAGGTGCATAGCTAGCAGTTGCAATGTTTTCTTTCTTCCTGTAAACGAATGATAGCACAGGCTGGGGGGGGGGGGGGGGAGAGACCTCGAAGAGAGAGACCTCGTTGGCAAAGACGTCCCACACAAAGACGGGCCTAACTTTCGCGGGCCGCGTTAGAGGACAGGTGGCGTCGACAAAGTAACAAGCGAGGAACATGCAAAGGAAGGAAGGGAGGGAGGAAGGAAGAGAGAGAGAAAAGAGCTGCTCCCTACGTTATGTCTTGTCCAGTGACGATGAGGTTTGCATATGATTTCCATCAAACATCGCAAAGCTTTGGTCATTACTAGTGACAAACGCAAAATCAGTCAGACAATTAGAAAACAACAAAACAAGCCCACTCATAAACACAATAACCACCAGGCAATGCCTCTCCATAAAACCAAGGCTCCACTCTCCCAGATCTGCTTAAAATTTTGACAACAGAGAAAATTAAATAATATGGCCTTTTTTCTGTGTTTTTTTTTTCTTTCCTTTTTCTTCTTATTATTTTTTTTTAAATTTATTTATTTTTTTTTTAAATTAACCCGTACAAAAAGCCAGTCCACACTGCTTCTCTCTCAGTAAAATCACATTCAGCAGTCGCTAAAAAAAACAAAACAAAAAACAAAAACAAAACAAAAACAAACCATTCTCTGGCATAGTTTTCTGAAAACACCCACAGGTACTGTGCAGGGTCTAGAGAGTAGAAAGAAGAAAAGAGTCAAACCAGGAAAACTTCCACTTTTCCATCTTAGAGAACAACAGATATACAGTATTAATCACTTACACACATACATAAGCACTCACTGATAGTCATATACATACATACCTCATCAGAAAAATTTAAAAAAACAAACAAAAAAAAAGGTAGAAAATCAAAAACATGAAAATAAAAACATGACGGAGGCGAGTAGTTATTTAATCTTTTTTTTTTTTTTTTTTTTTAACCACAAACTCGGAGCACTACTTATTTTTGTCGATTCTGAAACAAATACATATTCACATTTCTCTGTTATATACATTATGTTAACATCTTGAAACCGACGTTATAAAAGAGCCTTGTACCTGGTAACTGTAGTGAGAAAAGGGGAGGGACTGTCGCTTCCATTGAATGGCTGTTACATTAAAAAAAAAAAAAAAAAAAAGTTACATACTGTATGCATTAGTCGTATTTGGCATGTGTTTTTTGTTTTTGTCGTTGCAGGATAAGGTGACAGTTGCTGTCGAGGTTTCTGCAGTTAACAGGGTTTTTAGAGGAAACCATTTCCATAGGAATGCCTATTCCACGCAGAAAAGTGTGTGTGTGTGTGTGTGTGTGTCTATACTGTGTGTGAAAGCATCAGAGTGCGATAAGAAAACCAGACGGCGGACACTGACAGGAAACTTCCAGAATACATTCTTCCCACTTTGTGCAGCTATCGAGTTGTTTTTACGTCGACGACCAAACACTTTCACTTCCCACTCTGAGAGACGCAATCAAAAGTTCTGGGGCAAATACTGTATGTATATATATATACGCGACAACGTCTAAGCTTCAACCCTGAAGTGCATCCATTTAACTCCTACAAGAGTTAAAGTGCCTTCGTTTCCATCCGACTGTCTTTCTGAACATGTGCAAAAGGAAATCCTGTGTGAAAAACGCATGACGTTTGCCTCAGTTTTCCACATTTTGGATTAAAAATGCATTTAACTGATGATTCCACGAGACTAAACGTGGTCAAAGCTAATGGAAGTAGATTTTCCGCATCAATGACGACAACACTTGAGAGGTATTGTTGTTGGCTCGATGAAAGGTCTGATCGGGACATATTACTTTTCAAAAACCGCTTGTTCCACACAAACGATTGTGCTCTAGATACACACTAGTCGCCGTCGCGTTAGCTCTACCTGGGCTATGTCGTTACATAGGACGCAGTCACCTTCATGGATAATTGGCGCAACTTTGCTGATGATTATTTTTGTGCTTCTTAAAATAAAATCATAAAAATGGTTTTTTTTTTAAAAAAAAAGTCAAAAACAATGGATGGAAACTCAGCAAATGACTCCGATTCAGAGACGACTGACGCTTGCGATATGTACCGTAACTTTGATGCAAAATAGAAACCGTGTCTGGGAAGTGAAAACCTCAAGAGAGAAAGCGCCAAGTGCTTAAGAGAACTCGCAGAGTCGTAAAAACGGTCGGCCATTTTGATCGTCGATTATTCATCAGCCGCTGAGGAGCCAAATTTAAATTAAGTGCTTTGTAGCCACGACGTCAAGTTAAGCTCGACATTGTAAAGTGAAAACATAATCCAAAGTAAGTGCCATCTTGATGATTTATCCACGGTGCGGAAAAGAAATGGTTATATAAACACCTCAGAAGTAATTCTGTCGGGAGGTTTTCCCCGCATTTTAACGACTTTGATCGAATAAATACGTCAACTTCCGGAATGGATCCGCCCGTAAATCCATACATGAAGCTTTTCCAGCTGAACACAAAGTGGTTCTGGCGTCACATGACACTGGAGGAGTTAGTGGCTGGAATGTTGACCTTGCATTCTTTCCCTCTGTAGCCGGGTTATGTTACACATGGAAACAACAACAACAACAAAATAAACAGTGCACCGGAAAAGTAAGAAAAAGCCCTATTCCACTGAAGCAGCATAAAAGTGCACGCTATTGTTGCCAAAGTCATTTTTTTTGAGAGCAAAGTGACATCATCACGCCTGGATGTGAGAAAACTCTGTTGGGTCTGAAACTCCTGGTCTGGTCAAGCCTAAAGTTATATCACCATATTGCATTGACGACATTCATGACGATAATGGACAAACATTTCCAAATAAAAGTGTTTGTTTTGATAAAATGAATCTATAAATAACAGAAACAGACAGAAATAACTCCGTGGCGGGCCACCATCATGACATATTGATATTTTGATAGTCAATTAACCATTATCTTTCAACAATTTAAATTTTGACTTTTCAGCTTCTTAAATGTGAATATTTTCTGGTTTCTTTGTTTTATATGACAAAAAAAAAAAAAAAAACTAATAATTAGGGCTTTTGGAAAAAAAAAAAAAAAAAAAAAATCAGCAAAACTGCATAATTTTGGTGTCACCATTCAACAATATCTGACATTTTATGGAGCAAACATAAAAGTAATTGTTAGTTGCAGCTCTGGGGTTAAAAAAAAGATGAAACTCGAGCGTCCTACACTTGAACCTCTGGGTGTCGGGAGCCCTAAACAAACTTTTGATTTACGCTTAAACACCTGCCCGGTATCACGATAACAATATTGGAGAATATTTTTCGAGGCAACGTCGCAGTCGAGGTTTTAACATTTCCTAAATTCCTGGTGACTCTTTTTTTTTTTTTTTTATACGTGGAAAATTACATGTTTGTTAACAGAGGTGTGTTATCACTGAGAGAGACAGTGTCTGAGGGAGCAGCAGTAGTCATCAGTGTGTGTGTGTGTAGCCAGTGGAGTGAAGTCTTCATCAGGAAAACCAAAAGTGGCAAAAGAAACAAACAAAAATAAAACAAAAAGTGTGAAAACATGTTTGCAGGAGGTGAAGAGAAACTCATTTACATTAAAAAAAACATACTTTTTTTTGTGACTCAACCCCCCCCCCCTTCCCGTCGATCCCCAGTCCTGTCCTGTTTTGTTTTGATTCAAATTCATGACAGCTTAAAACGTAATTAACCATCACATCTTTGTTAGGAACTCCTATGACTAAAGCGTCTACTTAAATGTCATTATATAGGAACAACGTCCAAACGCGTGCCATTCGGGTGGGCGCGGTTTAAGGGCATTATTATACTTTTTCTTTTTTTTTCTCCCCTTCTCTGTTTTATACATTGGTTACAAACACATGTACTGTCTGAAAAGTTCATTTGTACATACGTAACAATAAAAACAAAGGTGGAGTAGGTGAGAAAACATGGATAACTAGCTCCCTGGTTACCACAAGAGAAAGCAAAAGCGACCCCAACCAACCCTGCACAAAGTGTGGCTACTTGAACGGGAGCGGGTGGGCGCGTTGCGAGATCTCATATAGCTATATTTAAAATCAAATCGCTTTTCTTATTTGTTTTCACATTTGCACAGATGGGGGGGGGGGGGGACCAAAACACTGCACATAAGCAACGTTACAATATCCTGACGCCAAATAAAATCTATTATTAGATTTTTCTTTAAAAAGAAAAATAATAATATAATAGGAAACAAACAAACCAACAAAAAAGAAAAAAAAAAAACAAAGAAACCTGGATCGAATCACATTATACGTAGTTTTGCCGAGTTAATTACATTTGTTTTTAAAAGGAAAAGCAGTTACAAGAGAAGAGTGAGCTCATCCCCCAAGTCTTTGTCCTTCTGTACTGTACAATACTACCCGCCTGCATGGTGCACATGGCAAACAACACTGATAGGCTGAGAGACAGAGAGAGAGAGACAGAGAGAGAGAGACAGACAGAGAGAGAGAGAGAGAGAGCCTGACGAGGCTCTGTATTCACAGCTGCGGAGGTGGGGGTAAAAATGTGACGGACAGACAGTTAAATAATCATAACAGTCTTTCTTTATACTTTGAAAATAATAAAAAAAATACACAAAAGTTCCAAACTGAGCAGCATCCCGTCTGTCTCCCATCCATCAATACATCCATCCATCCATCCATCCTGTCCGTCGGTCCGTCCGTACATCCATCCTGTCTATTCCGGCTGTTGTCAAAGCTTGTCCATGAAGATGATGAAGTCGATGATGATGTTGTTGATGATGATGATGATGTTGGTGGTGAGAGCAGATTTATTTATTTGTTTTTTTGTTTTTTTCCCCCCCATTTTTTCTTCTCATTTTGTTTTTTAAACAATTCAACCAAATAAAATAAAATAAAAATAGATGTAAATAGAATAATATGTAGTAGTAGTAGAAGTAGGAGGAGGAGGAGAAGAAGAAGCAGAGCTTTAGGAAACAAAAACTCCAACTTCGACCAGGCACTGTCGCTGATAGACGGAGACAGTCGCAGAACCAGCTGATACTGAGCTTCTATCCCACAATGCCGCAGAGGTCTGAAACCTTGAAACATTCCCACATCGCTGAGAGACAGGTAGAGGAAAACAAACAAAAAAAACAATAAAAATAAAAATAAAAAAAATAAAAAAAAGCCAGATGTGCTGCTGTGTGGGATACTCCCACACTTTAAACACTGAATGCAGCTTTTTATTTTTTTTTAATGCTCCCAAGTTGCACTGCTGCTGCTGTGACGCCCCCCCCCCCCAAGACAGACAGTCAGACAGACAGACAGAGACCGTCTTGTTAAAAAGAACAAGAAATTAAAAACTTAGGCCAGCCCTGATTTGACAGTGACGACAACTTGGCAAAATCTACAATAGTGTCGCAGTTGTTGTTTTATTTCTTGGGTCAGGAAGCAGGAAGTAGGTCACCGAGGAATGAGCAGCAAGACAACACTGCCTTTAAATAGGCTGAGGCAGACAGACAGGTTGTCAGACAGATTAGACAGGCAGGTTCAAACACACTGCTGCTCCTTCTGACACGCGAGTCTTTCCTTTAAAGAGTATTTCCAGCCTCCCCCTCTGCACAGATGCGGTTGGGGCTGCGTCGCTCCACTCGCAGCCAGACGTTTCCGGGCCAACTCTGCAAACATCCGTCCTTCCACGCGGCCAGCCAAAAAAAAGGTGAGACAGAGAGAGCAACGGGTCTGGTGCGCTGACCTCTGAGGAGGAGGAGTAGAAGTGAGAAGTAGAGGGAGTAAAAGGAGAGCTGAAGCAGGCTGGAGGTGTCACTCTGTGAGCAGCTGCTGGAGGAGGCTCTTCTGCTGGGCCTGGTTGTTCTGGGAGCCCTGCGGCCCGGGGCCCTTCGGCGGCGCCTCGGTGCCGATGGAGCCCTGGTTCAGGTACGAGTCGCTGCCGACCAGGTTGACGGTGCACTGGACGTCGGCAAACACCTGGACCTGCTGCACCTGCACAAAGACAGAGGCCGGTGGTACCAGGAACAAACAGCACCGAGTGTGTTCTCTTCACTACAGACTGGATTAATTAGACAGATATTAACATTTTGGCGTCCTGTGTGACATTTTGAGCTACCAACTTTTCCATACTATTGAATTAAATATACCTAAAAATAACTATTTTAATGGTCTTTATACATTTGCTTGTTAAAAGTTGCCATTTTAAAACAAACAAAAAAAATTAAGTCCTTTACAAACAGGCTTTGTCTTCTATTCATAGAAACTTATGACCAGAGTACTAAATATAATGAATTACATACACAGACACAATGCAAATTATCACTAACACGCAGAGACATGAAAATAAGTGAGGAAAAAGCTGAATTTAAACAGATGCCAAGCTCTTGTCTTTGTATTATGTTTGCAGAAGATAAAAAAGGAGAGGTTTCGGGTTGTAAAGCCCATCGCTTGCTTAATTTGATGGACACCAACACCTGTTGCGTCTCCTCAGCTAAAAAACTAAAAGACTGGAAAAACCACGTCACAGCAGCGCTCACCCAATATTTGATTTTTATCCCAAATTTCAAAGTAAAACCAGAGGAGAGGATGAAAAACTCGTGAAAAAAAGGATGAAAAACTCGTGAAAAACTCGTGTCGTGTGACAATACTCACTGCAGCACAGAGGTGGATGCTGGGAAGGTAAACACGTGCGGGACAGTTAACTAACGAGCCACTAACCTGCTGGTCGCTGCACACTGACCCCACGTTGCTGAGGTTACTGTTGCTCATGCCGACCGCGGGCCCCATGGGAGCTAAAGGGCCGACACCAGCCGAGCCTCCGGCCATGGAGACGGTGATGCTCATGTTGTTGTAAACCCCCTGCTGGCCAAACGCCTGCCCTGCACTCTGTCCTGACTGACTGAACAGGCTGTGGAGGCAGAGGAGGAAGACATGGTGAGGGACGAACCAAAGGGCAAATTTTACCCATCTGAGCCCGAAACCGTCTGCGAGCACTTCCTGACCTGTTGCTGCCCATGCTCGTCTGTTGCCAGCTCTTCATGTCTGGTGACTGGTAGCCAGGGGGCGGGGCCTGCTGAAGCAGAGGACTCTGGGAGGTTGGGTTCTGAGGTGATAATAACGGGCTGGTGGGGCTCATCTCAGGAGGGAAGGATGGGTCTGGCTGGACGATGGCTTCGAAAAAGAGAAGAACAATTGATTTGAATTAAAATGAATTAAAATTAATCTATAAATAACAGAAACAAACAGAAATAACTAAGTGGTGGGCCACGAGCCGCGGGTTTGAGACCCCGGGTTTTCAAAAAAGATGATGAAACTATGAAAAGATGTGTGACATGACGATATTTTGATAGTCAATTAACCATTTTCTTTCAATAACTTAAACAAACTTTGACTTTTCAGCTTTAAATGTGAATATTGTCTGGTTTCTTTGTTCTATATGATAAAGAAATCAGTAAAAATGCATAATTTTAGTGTGCCATTCAACAATATCTGACACTTTATGGACCAAACATGAAAGTAATTGTTAGTTGCAGCTCTAGGGTTAAAAAAGATAAAAATTGAGCGTCCTACACTTGAACCTCTGGTTAAAGACTCAGGATCAGCTGATATGAGCTGTATCAGATCCTAGAGGTCTAAATTCTAAAACTGATGCCAATTTTTAGAAAATAACAGCAGCCTATGTCCGATAATTTATGTAAATCTTTTTGGACCATACATTTAGCCATTTTTTTCCCTCCATCTGATAAACTATTTAATGATAACCAGTCATTGAACGATACTAACGGTTCATCTCTCCCATCTACATGTTGCCCTTCAGTGCAATTATACACAGTATTTTAAGTAATATATGAACCAGCCCATCAAAAAAAAAAAAAAAAAAAAAAAAAGTTTAGCAAAAAAATTTAGCAAAATTTATAAATTTTCTGAAAACAAAAATGCAGAATTTGTAACAATCAATTATCAATTTACTTCAATCAGATACTGGTCAAAATCCCTTAATGAGATTAAAACAGAACTGAAGCTACAAGAACAATACAAAAGCAAAACAGCAGAGTGCAATTTTGCTTGTGAAAAATAGATATTGATAATCATGTTGTGGGCTGTTTCCTTCTACATTTAGCAAAGACAAATATTTGAAGCTCTATGTGTTCTAATGGTTGGTTTTAACTCGGCGGCAAAAACATAACAGTTTGTTTTGTTTATTTAGAAAAGATAAAAAAAAATATTAGTATTGGTACCACAAATCATAACATAGAAACCATGTAAACATAGAAAATTTAGGAGGCAAACTGAATCACCAAGAAAAACAGGAGCAGTGGGAGTTGGTGAACGATATCAACTTTGATAAACTTTCTGCATTGAGGGGATTTTTCGACAAAAGCTCCAGCATCCACACTTTTTTACTAACACGACAACAAGGAAATGTGTACGTTTCTATGTAGGACAGAGCAGCGAAGCTTGTCCTTGAACTCACCGGAGCCTCCAAACTGCTGAAACAGACTCTGCTGCAGTGAGGAGTTGATGTTGCTGCTGCTGCTGCTGCTACTGCTGCTGCTGCTGAACTGTCCCTGCACGCCGCTCATCAGCGTCGGGTTGTTCAGAGGAACTCTGCCTGACAGTTTGTTGTCCAGAGCGCCCGCCGTCATGGGGCTGAAGTGACTCGGTGAGGTAGGGGGGTTTCCCGACAGTGTGTTGAAGCCTGACGGGAAGTTAAACTGCTGCTGCTGCTGCGGTGACTGCTGCTGCTGCTGCTGCTGAGGCGTCGTGGGCGGGCCTTTGGGGACCCGGGCAGTTCCAATGGTTCCCATGGTTCCAGTCGGGGCTCCACCTGCCATGTTCTGTCTCATCAGCAGGACTTTCTGCTGGAAAAGCTGACGCTGGCGGTGCTGGATGCTGTAGAGTTCCCTCTGACGCTGGGCCAACATCTGGGCATTCAGCGGAGGCTGATGAGGGAAAACAGAACATGTTATTGTATATTATTACTCCACATTATCCACAAAGATATTCACTCAAGTAATTATTAAACCATTACATTAAACAGTAACGTTACATAATGCTCATTTATTTGACGTCTTTACAGGCATAAAGAAGATATTTACTCAATATTTTACTGCATTTAAAAATCACACAATGTTTTGTTTTTTGGCCACTTGGGGGCAGCGTTACCGGCTCTGAATACAATTCTCCATGTTATTCTGGGTAAATTACTATCAAACACACTGATTGGTTGATTTTATATGAAACAGTCCATGTAAAAACAAATAGTGACATAAAATGAACAGAGTGAATAACACATTAAAGCCCCGAGGCTTGTTCCACTGTGGATTTGAAGGTAAACATTCAAGAGAATCTGATTCTGATTGATTTGATTTATTAATATTTTGGCCACTTGAGGGCAGCATTATAGGCTGTACATAAAGTAAAAATGATGTCATGGTGTAAGTTAATATTTACACACTGACTGAATGAAATTTAATTGTAAAAACATGTAAAATAAATGCTGATATAAAATAAACAGAAAGGGTAATACAATAAAGCCCTGAGGCTTGTTTCCAATGTGAATTTAAAGGTAAACATTCGAGAGGATCTATATTTAGTGAATAAATAAATCATAGTTAAATAGTCAAAACAAATTATACGCATCAATTTCATGTCTTTACAGTGACAAAAAATATATCTACTCAATATTTCCTCCATTTAACTTGAACTAAGTTTATATAATTAATTTATTAATATTTTTTTTGGCCACTTGAGGGCAGCATTACAGGCTGTAAAGACAGTAAAATAATTACCACATTGTCATGGTGTAAATTACTATTTATACACTGGCTGAATGAAATTTAATTTTAAAAACATGTAAAAATAAATGCTGATTTAAAATAAACAGACAGGATAATACAATAAAGCCCCGAGGCTTGTTTTTTTGTGTGGTTTGAGGGTAAACAATCAAAAACAACCTATATTTATGCCGTGTTTTTGTTTTGCTGAGGGGAAAATACCTGACTGTTTTATTAATAATCAAATCTATTTTATTTGCCTTTCGAAACACTTAGGGTCATCTTACAGATACGAAAACTGAAGGGGGAAAAACAGTGACTTCAACAAAAGGTTATGAGTGTGTAAATGAATTCTTCAGCTAACTGCTAAATCAAAGCTTCTTTACTTAAAATGAGCGACTGCAGCTGCTGTAAATGACGTGAGCGACGCTGAACATCAGAGCGCGGGGGGTGGGTGGCGAGTCGGTGCGTCCGTGACTCACCTGTGACGGCATCTGAGGTTGTTGGACGCCCGGACGAACACCCATGTTCACGTGCTGCGCTCCTGCAGGAAACGGGTTAATGGCTGCCAGTCTGTTCTGGATCTGAGACACAAAAGAGCGAGAAATTATTCACGAAACGGGCAGAATGATAGACAGAGCAAGAGGAAGACGGGACTTAACATGAGAGGAGCCTCACTGGGTGTAATTAAAAAGTAATTAAATTTGGAGGGATGGAGGCAGATGAGGGTGACAGCAAGACTGGTGAGTTGAATATTAGCGGCAAAATGAAATTAAAAGATTCCTTATGTTATCGTATGGATGCAGAGGAACATAAAGAGCTATAGTGGCTAATATTCCAGTCACTGCAAGCTGCTCTAATTAACTGATAAATGACTGCCTGAATATTTTTGCTTCATCTTTGTTATTTGAACTTCTTGTTTTCTGAGGGTTAGTTTTTAACATAATTGCCCAACTGTATGTACTGTATGATGCTGTAAAATGACTTTGTTTTCATCCAGGTCTCACTTGGAAAAAGAGATTTTAATGTACGTGACTTTCTAGTGAAAAAAAAAAAAAAGTTGAAATTAAACAAGTGGATACAATTTTACAAATGAACAAAAAGTTCAAGCAGAAACAGTTTGTTATATGTAGCATATAACAAAGTGTTGGTCATAATTACTGTGGCCTAATCCCTGTTTCTTTTCTACAAATGAAATCTATACCAAAATAAAAGCCCAAAAACCCTGAGCGTGAGCAGAGTCAGCTAAACGCACTGAAATTTAAAGATTAAGTCAATTACGATACAGTACGCATGCAAAAGCAAACAAAAAATGGAAACTAGTATCAAAAAGTATCCAGAGGTTGCTTAAAATAAAAAACTGTCAATATTTTGTAAAAGGAATGTTCATATTTACAAAAAAAACAAAGACACAAACAAATCAAACTGTGACATAAACATTAGAGTGTAAATTAAACTGTAAAAAAATCGAAGATATTGGAAATTATGCAAAGAACAGTGGCCATTATAAGAGAAACTTATGGTTTAAAGATGATTATATCTCGTCACGGTGGCGCTTCTTACAAGAACAAGGGTAAACGTTAGGGAGGAAGGTGGAAAAAAGAAACTCGGTCCCTCTGTTAGATGACATTCTTGCATTATATCAAATATCACAGAATCATGTTATCGTAAAAACATCATCATCATCATCCTGCGCCGTGTGTCAAATAACTTATCATGTGATTCTCACCCCTGAGACGATGGTAAAAAAAGGAAAACATCAGTGTCCTGACCTGCTGTGGGCCCTGCAGCCTGTGCTGCAGCTGCAGGCGCAGTTGATTGGGCGGCAGCCGGAGCTGAGCGCTCATCCCCTGCGGTCGCGTCAGGCCTGGCCTCAGGGCCATGTTGGCCGTTCCTACGGGGAAAGTCCCCCGAGGGGCTCCGAACCCCAGACCCTGTGGTGGCCCCACCGTGGCCAGCTCTGACGGAAACTGAGCAGGAGGAGCTGGTGTGAACTGGGACGGGTAGGTGGAGAGTTTGGGGTCCATGGAAACTGGTGTGGCAGTGGGTTGCTGGTTTGGGAAGTTTTGAGGCAACGGGTCGAAGCAGCCACCCTGGAGAGAGAACAACAAAAACAAAAAATAATAAGACATAAACAGTGTCTTTTATGTCACATTCAATATCTTTTAGTTAGATTTTGTTTGTGACGGTGAGTTAAAGTGGTGTGCACGTCTGGAAAAGCAAATATCGGGCTCTTTTAAAAGCTCTGCCCCTAAATCAAAGAAGTCGCCGTATGTAGTGGATTGGAGACCATTCTGTGAATTGCTCGCGAATTTCTAGCTATTCCCTCTACTTTAGAGGAGTATAGACCTGTACAGTTTGTTGTGAAAACACTTGTTGAGGGTTTAACCTGTTTAAGTACAACAAGGCTAACACACACAGACCTCCACACTTAATGAAACCTCTGCTATTATCCCTGCTGCTAGCCCTGCTGCAACCATTTACATTTGTTTGGATTAATAACAGCAATGAATCAGTGATTAGAGCGCTTGGTGGGCGGCACATTTTCACTTGCGTTCAGTCAACTTTTACAAACCTTGGTTATGAACCAGCTTGTTGAGGGCGGCACAAATGAAATTAAAGGTTGCGTTTACTAAAATATTGTGAGGAATTGCAAAATTTTACTCATTGGTGGCTATCAGGATGTTCAGAGGGTTTTTTTTAACAAATCAAGATGTGTTTTCACTGCAGGAACTATAACCAAGAACTGGGGACTTTCCCAAGGACTATGTGTGTTTCCACTGCAGGAACTAGGAAATAAATGAAGCAGCAGGTAGCTTTTTGGCCCCAAAAAAACACCCCTACTCAGGGGATAGAACCCTCTGTGTGGATTTTGCTGTACTGATTGGTATACCCTGTTTAATTTCAAAAGACAGGATGTCAGAAATTCAGTTTTATGATTACAATTGAGCCTCACATAAGTTTTTCAGGTTATACCCAGGTTACAACTGCACGTTTATCTTAAAATAAATGTAAAACATTTTTTTGGATTTGCTTGTGTGAAATGCCATTGCACATGTTCAATTTTAAATGGCTAATTCTTCTGATCTTTTAATTCTTTACTTTATTCTTTATTTTTAGATGTATTGTTCTAAGAGCTGCAAAACTACTAACCCTCATCATGTGATACTGATCTGTTTTTATGTACCTTGTAGTTTCACACCCTCTCTTGCAGTCTGCAGATGGACACTATGGGACATTCCACATTAAAAGTCCCAACAGTTCAATGCGTTTTGATTCTGCTTTGCGCCTAGAGATCGTCTCTTTGCAGCAGCTCGACTTGCCCCTCTTTCAGCTTTGTTGTGCGTGTGCTGTTGTTTCCTGTAAATACCGAGGCTGCCGGGCCTTTGATGTGCGCCGACATAGATTCAAAAACGATCCAACCACTTTAAATACTTAATGATAGTTTTGCTACTTAATGGAATCTCTGTAATCTCTGGTATTACCTCCGTTGCCAACATTTAAACTTTGTTTTGATTAATTACAGCAGCACAACAATAAATCACTGACTGGAACGAAACACGTGGAGCGATTCATCGCGGCACGTGTTCCCTCACGCTCCATCAAGTGCTTGATTTGACCATGTGCCCTACCTGCACCAGCTTATCGATACCCAGCGCCTTGTCCAGCTCCGCTAGCTCGCTCTCGTCAGTCCCACTGAGGAAGGACACGAGCTGCTCGATGAGAGCTTTCTCGTCATTTTGGGCTTCGGGTGTGGTCAGAGGGCCGAGCACTTCGTCCAGCGAACAGGGCACGCACTGCCTGCTCACGGAAACACAGAACAAACATTGGCACCGCTACGGACTTCTTACCAACAACAAGAAATGTGCATTTTTGTTTTCTCTTTTTAAATAAAGCTTGTATTTACTCTTGCGGTGATGCCAAAGGAGCCTGTAATGAAGTCCCAAGACTGTCGAATGACAAGGTGTCAGACAGAGACAGAGGCTGGAACTGAGAGTCACCCAAGTCCAACTTGGTTAAACCTGAAAAAGAATTGAATACACTGAATAACAATAAATCTGGTATAAATCAACTCATGCAGTAACTCCAGAATATGTACAAATGATGACAAATGGCTGAGTAGGAGACGAAGATTCATCTGTAAAAACTTCTTTTTTTTTTATCATATAGTTTAATATTACGTTCTTATTTGGTATATTGGTCACAAAAGTAGAAGTCGACTGATATGGGTTGAAAAATAATATATATATATAAAAAAGCTGATATTACTAATAACACTAATGGTCTCCAATCTATATTTTTTATCTGCACTGCAGCACAAAAGCATTTTCAATAAAAATAATGTATAAAACAAGTATTAAATACATGAAACAGGTGATCAACAGCAAAAAAGTAAAAAAAGTAAAATAAATGTTTGGATGGGTCTTAATGTAAAACACAACCTTCTTAAGTTAACTTAAGTTGAGATTAATAAATTTGTATTTGCACACTTTCTACGTAATATTACAGGTAGTTATCTTTTTTTAGAGTTTATTTTAGATTAGAGAGGACTTTTTAATCCAGCAGAAAACCAAGGAATATTACTTTCTTTATCAGTATAAACCGGACGAGTGACAAGTGGAAAAACATTGCATGAAATTTGAATTAAATAACTCATCATTGCTCTCTTTGTATGCTCTTCCAAGAAAGACTTCTATATTTCTTTCTATGAATATTGATTTATTTGAGGAACAGATATGGAACTGGGTGTGGTTTCCATAGAACCCTTCCAGGTTTCAACCACACCCTCACACATATTTCCTTTTACACTCGTGTTAGTCACCCTGTTCTTATGTGTGTGAAATGAATCAACGCACATTAAATTTTAAACGTGCCGCCTTGCGTCAGTGAAGCTGCATTGTTCTGCACTTTTCTAAAGCCACACTGAAGATACAGTACATAACCTGTAACAGAATACAGTCTCAACACACCCAGCAGTATGGTACAGTCAGGTGTGTGAAAGGGCTGAAACTGCAGAGGTCAACGCCACAATACTGGGCTGCTGCACAGGACGTAGTTTCAAGTTACTCAGTGGCCATTTTTAGCCTGAATCCCTTTTGTGTGTTGTTACTGATTTACGACCAAACAGGGTTCTAACACATGTTTTGGAGACGACCTGAAAACTCCACCGTGCAACACAAACATGCTGACTCTCATTATGACCTGTACCAGTGCTTGAGCCGAATGGGTTGATGATGTCCAATTCTGAAAAAGGGCTGCTGTCTTTGGGGGTCTGGAAGAGGTCTCCCTGTCCTTGCCCTTGTCCCTGGACCTGGACCTGTGCTTGGCCTGGAGTGGGGGGACCGCAGAAGTCAAATGTCTGACTCTGGAGGCTGCAGCCCGAGGGGGGTCCTCCATCACCGAGTCCTGGAAAACAGTGACAAACAATGAGGAGGAAACAAAATGAATAGTCACGAGAGGGCGCAGAGGGAAACAAAATGTTGTTGAATAAACAGACTTCTGGATTTTATTGCTACACTGGAAACTACCACCAAAGATTTATGTGCTCCCCCCAAACAACACATGTTGGATTGCACCTGAAGACATGTCATACATGTCAGTATTGACATACGGTGACAGCACCACCTACTGGTAACTAGGGCTGTGCTTAAAAAAAAAACTGATACCAACAGAATATCATGAGGTACACCTTCCAAACCATTCAGAAGTATATATTCATTATTAAAAATAACTGTATATTGCATTGTGTGTCACACTTTATCATGATTTATATCATATCATGTGGTTGTCGGAGATAACCAGCAATGCTACAGGTAACAGGAAAAGAACCATGTGACACAAACGTCTTCAAAACATCTTCACAACAATAATTGAATTTAATTCAAATGCTTTTAGCATTTTGTTGGTTTTAGTCTTCATATAATAATTGCCTTTAAAACATACTACTAAATTAATCCTCAACTATTTTGATGATTGTTTGAGTCTTGTTTATCAATTAATACAAGTCTTTTGATTTTTCAGCTTCTGTGGGGGTTTTTTTTTGGCTTGAGAACATCACCATTTTAAAGGTTGGTGAAACATTTTTCAACATTTTCGGACATTTTGTGGACCAAGCAATGACTCAATTAACTGAGAAAATAATTATAAAAATAATTGCTAGCTGCAGCTCTAGTCCACATGCAGATAAACATTTGCTGACCCTCCTTTACACTGAGCTGAAGCTGTACCTCTGTTGGGAGTGCCGGGAGGCTCTCTCTTCACATTTACGTTGCGGGGAGTGCTGGCCTCGCCAGGTTGGAGCTGGGTTGGTGACTGCAGTTTGAGCTGCGGTGACGGTGACTGCAACTGCGGAATGGACTGAGGCTGGGACTGGGGGGACTGGAGCTGGATCTGAGGGGCCGGAGAGTGGAGCTGGGGGCCGCCTCCAGGGGTTGTTGAATCCTCGCCGCCCTGTTTGGCCCCACTTGGGCCTCTCAGTCCAGGCAGCAGCTGGGTGAGAGGGTCCATGTCAACGGGGCCACCAGACATCTGAACCCAGGAAACGAGAAAACAAAGCAGAAACAAATGATAATGGAAAGAGATGAGAGACGTTAAGAGGGGGCGGACGAATGAAAAGCGTAACAGCATGGATGAGTGGACAATTCAAGAATTATCATTTGGGTAGAAAAAAAAAAATTAATGGCATACAATCAGTGAGAGATGAAGAGAGACAAAAGGTCAGAGGTCAGCAAGCTTCAAAGGCTGCAGCTGGTAGCTGAGCCTACAGTGGAGACAAAGTCCAAGGAAAGAGACGTTCAAGTTGATTTACAACAGCTGTCGGGCGACGGCCAACGCAAGGAAAAAGCTCTGAAGAGGATCTTCTTTGTTTGATTGAAAAATATTCTTCCCGACACTGTGCTCTATATAAATTAGAGAAACAGTAGCATGCATGCATGCATGATCAATAACACGTGTCTTCCTTCTGACAAGGACATGTGCTATGATTACTGAGTTGTTACTGTTATGAAATGGGTTTCATGACTATCTGACTGATCTGAGACAAATGCACAGCCTAAGAGAACTAAGGATTTTTTGCCCTTAATAATCAATAACTCCAAAGTAAGTAAATTTGCCTACGGCAAATCAAATGATCAGACTCCTCGGGGGCTGAACACAGCCAGGGGACACAAAACCAACCAGCACAGATTAATTAACAAGGTCTGTAAATCAAACTTTATGTCTAATTAAATCCAGTCTCCAAGAAAACTCCAAAAATGCATCCAGATTTTCTGTTTAAAAGAGCAACACGTCTAATTTAAACCACTTGTGGTTGTTCAGATTAAATCATTAATTGCCACTGAGACGACCACAAACATGACTTATGGTGTGTTCCATTTGAAGTCGGAACTCTGAGACATTCCAGTATAAGGAATTCCAACTCAGGAACTTGGGATTACAAGATGGCTGCCACCCTACAAACACTACTGCTACTTTAACGGTCAATAGCACTGCTGTCGTATTTGTTTCACAGTAAATCACACACAGTACTGTGTAACTTTTAACTGCAGACTCGTGTTGGTTTTAAAGCTACGTGGTAAATACATTTAGTAAATGTCTAAGATGTGAAACGACTGCATCAGACCCTCAAGATTCTCCTATCAGCATTGAACACCAATCCCCGGTATGAACGTCAAAAGTATTTTGACGGCAGCAAAATGGATCGGCAGAAATTTGTGAAAATGACAGAGAACTTCAATCCCTATGATGTGCGTTCTGTACCGTGGAGTCTCTGCTGTCCTTGCGACTGTCTCGGCGACTCTCCGCGACAGGACTCGGTTTGGGGCTGATACACGCCGAGCTGCTGGAAACTCCCGCAGGTTTGGACGCGCCACCCGCTGCAGCACACAAGGACGAGGACAACTCTGTGCACGGAACTCCGTCAATGCTGGATCTCTTCTCCACCATAACCCGAACCGTCTGCAGGCTGAGGGCGGAGGGAGGAGGCAGTTCCCCCAGGTCCTGAAGAAAACAAATGTCAGTTGATATTTTGTGGAATTGTCGGACAGATATTACAACCAAAATATTTAAAACAAGAGCATTTACTTGTTTACAAAACTTTATGTTAGAGCTATTACTATCATACACAAGCATGACAAAATTCATCCTGATCTGTTAAGATGTCACTGAGATCAACATAATTGATCATGTTCAATGGGGCCGAACCATGTTAGGTAATTTTGATTTTTTTTTTGTGATGTTTAATGGGTAGATTCTTACCAAAATTGAATGGAAACATACTTGGGTGATCACCAAACTTAAAACAAAACTTCCATGGTGTAGATAATAAAGGACTGATAAAACCTTGTCTTGTAAAATCACACTGTGTCATGTTTAACAGTCACCTTCTCGTCTGTATCCAGGAGAAAGCGGAGTAACTGGTGGTCTTGCGGTTCCCTGGTGCTGGATTTAGATCCGGTGGTAAATGCTGGACTGGCGGGCGGCTCCTTCTTGACCTCGATGTCGTTTTTGTTGACTCCTTCCTCAGCAGTGATGGACGAGTCGCTGGGACTGCTGTCCTGGAGCAGCCTGTGGAGGATCTTATGCCGTTGTGTTAGAGTACTGTGGGAGGCCGGGCACTGGGGGAGGGGATGTGGTTTCAGGGGATGAGGTGTTGAGGTGCAGTGGGTGCCGTTGTTGTTGGATTCAGCTGTTGTTCCATTGCTGTCCAGGAGCTGACTGAGTCTGGGGGTGCCCAGCTGTGAGGCAGAAGGAAGGAGGGTTTTAACAGAGTCCTCTCCCACTCCTTCACCTCCGTCTGGGGCTTTCGTCGATGGAGGCCGAGTTGAGGCGCTGGTGGGTGTACTGGCTCGTCTCTGAGCGATAGGAGAGGACAGGGAGAAGGTTCCGGTTAACCCGCCGCTGGCACTGCCGCCGCCGTCCCCACCAGACTGCTGCCGGTTGAGAGTGCCTCCGCTGCTCAGTGCCCCGGTTGGCATGGAGGGAGAGAAGGGGTTCCCCGGTACGCGAGGACTTCCCCCTAAACCAGGACTGGCCCGTGGCATCCTGGGTGACATAAAAGAGGTAGGGGTGGCTGTGAGTGGGCTACTCAAAGGGGAGGGGCTATTGACCTGCTGGGGACACGTCCGATTGGGTGTCAGGTGGCCCGTGGGCGTGGCTTGGTTGTGTCCGTGGGGGGAGGCGTTGCTGTTGTTGGGGTGAAGGCCTGAACCTTGGGTTGAGTTGCTGCCGGGAAGAAGGGTTGGGGAGCGGGAAGGAGCTTGAGCAAGGCTGCCAAGGGTCGGTGTAGTGTTTTCCTGAGAGCTAGCAGTGTTGTGTTCCCTGGGGGGGGGGAGTGGAGAGAAAAAAAGACAACTGTAACCGGAGAAGACCATGTGACAGGAGAGAGATGCACAGTGTCAACATTTAAAAAGCCACATTTAATCCTATGTATGTTCAGATGGGCAATCGTGTTTTTGTGCTGCAGCAGTGCTTCCCGCACGTTCTCCACTGGGACATAAATCTTAAAGTCATTATATAAATCATGACATGAGCATGAACATTTTACATAACGACTAATTTACAGCCATATCTGTAACATCTATCATAATTTTGAATTGCTTAACAAACCATTTCCAAGAGATGTTTGGTAAATTAATTAAAACTTCATTTAATGCTTGTTATTTAAAACATATACACATAAATGTGAACTGAAAGGTTGGGACAATTCTGCAAATTTATTCAGATACAACGACTCATCTGTGGAAACCACTGACATATAGTATATGTAAGAATATAATATAAGAATGACAAAAAATATGTTGTTTTTTTCCTGTTATTCCAGACTGGACTAAATAATAATCGCCAAGTTGGTATTTAGACTGAGCTTTGGGCACACGCTGTTATTTTAAAGGACAATCCAGTGTGTCAATATTTGGGGACATGATCACAGTGATGAACAACACTTCAAAGAAAAAAAGCCAATGGGTAAAGTTAATGCTCAATGGGAGAGTTTGTTTGCCAGTGAAGCGGCTTTCAAAGGAGCACATTCTGACAGTAAACAGAAGCAGGGTTGATTGGTTACAGTGACACGTTCAACCACCAAAATACTCCACACATTAACAGTACACATTAACAGTAGAGTAGTAACATTAAAAAAAAAAATTCTCTTCGTACCTTCATTAAAAATATTGTGATCACAACTCACCATTATTTTCACCATACAATTAATCTCATTAATCAACATAGTTTAAAAGACAAGGTCATTTGGTCCATAAAATGTCAGAAAACTTTGGACAATGTGTATCAGTTTAGATTTTTCTCCTTCTTAAATGTGAATATTTTCTGGTTTCTTTGCTCCACGTAATAGAGAAACAATTAAAACGGAATAATTTTGGATTGTGAACCAAACAAGACACCAACAATCATCAAAAATTGCCCAACAATTTTCTTTGGACCAAACAACTAATCGAATAATGAATTGAGACAATAATAAAAAAACAATCCTAAAGAAAACCATCACTGACACTTTTTTAACCAACGCATGTTAAAATATCTACTGTGAAAAGGGTCTAAACTGTTTAATTTGCAGTTGCAGGTGATTATTATAGGTTATGAGCAGGTGGATCTTTAAATCTTGCACCGAGACCTGCACATTAATATGTGTATGTTTGTGTATATTCATTACTGTACCTGTCAATAGTGTGAATGCCCATAATGAAAGGCTGTACGTCAGAGTTGGGGGGGTACCAGAACTTGCAGCGGGTCTGAGCGCTGAGTTGGGTGCCGTCACTTAGTGTGAAATGGTACAAGGGGCTGATAGCGCTGCCGTGGGTCATCACTAAGAGGAAACAAACACAATGATTAGACTTTAGTCTTGTCCTCGGCCTTTTATCCTTCCCCACAGGTTGATATCTGCACCAAGTTGTTGAAGAAGCTCAACTAAAATTAGTAACGACGACAAGTCAAAACTGGCCCTTTATCCTTTAATCCTTTCATCTGCATGCACTCGTTGAATGCCTGATATATTTCTGTCAATACAGAATAAAGAGGAAATATTTTGAATGGGAAAAAAGCTTCCCAGGATAACAAAAATCAAATTAGTTTTCGAATGAAGTTGACTGTTGCTCAACACTACAGCATAAATTCTGCTTGTGAATTACTGGCTCCGTATTTGTCAACTTTTTTTGAAGTAAGAAAAATAATAACAATAATGTTCCTTAAGTTTAGGTGTCGACTTTAATTATTAGAGGTTGACCAAATTGGGTTTCTACAAGGCTGAACCCAATTTGTAGAAATGTTTCTGGCCCATACATTTACTTTTTAATTTGCTGTTTCTTCCCTTCTGACAAAATGTAACTGTTTAAAGAAAAGAAAATAATACAAGAATTATAATCAACACCAATGGTTGACCGATGCACTTCAACTATACACAGTATTTTGTACAAAAAATATATATAGAAAAGTTAATATCAACTGTGTGAAACAGCCAAAAAAATAAAGGTTTCGGTGACAGCAATATTTATCAAATGTCTAAGAGCAAAAATGTATAATTTGCAATAACTGGCCAATGCAGATTATAAAAAAAGACAAATATCAGCCTCTACCTGTAGCTTATGTCTTTAGAAAGACCTACATCATGTTCACCACAAAGTGGACAGATGGATATTAATACTACCTTGCTGTTTTAAATTGGAATATGACCAAATTAATTCACTTTCATCAGCTGGACATAGGTTGAGCACAAAAAAATATTAATTTTCAGCCATTTTCATAATTTACTGTAGGCAAAAATCCCTTAACAAATTAAACTGATCCATCTCATTGTTTCTTTTTTGGAGCCTTTTCCTTTTCTTTTCCAGAATAGTGAACTAAAATATCTTTTTTTCCAGTTCAATAAACACCAACTGCCAGAAATTTTTTTTTTTTTTACAACCCCCTTAATATTTTGTGTCCAAGTTTTCACACAAACTTGAGCTGCAGGAAGTAAAAGTTATTGAACTTTCACATTAAATATTGATGCTAAAAACTCCTGTTACCATAGCAAAGCTGGCAGAGACTGTGTCAGTGAGTTTCTGGGAGCAAAACTCCACAAAAAAACCCATCGCGGCTACTCACCCTCATGCAGCAGCTTCTTGGCGTGGGAGGGCTCTTTGCCCTGCTGCTGAAAGAAAGCGTAGATGCACTTCCTGACCAGGTCCTCCCAGCCGGGCCGGCCCGACGCTCGCAACGCACTGGTTTCTATGGAGAGGATCTTCCCTGGAGGTGAGGAAGAGAGGACGTGTCAGCATCAGCATGGATGTGTGTGAACACATACACGAAGTAATGAAGTCTGCTTTTTGGCTGGTCAATGTTTTCCGAGATACGCAGATGTAAACTACGTCTCTCAAAGCCGGCGGAGTTACGACATCAGCAGAGGTGATTTAATTACAGATGCACCAAGACGAAAATGTTTGGCCAACACCAAAACACAGAAAGAAATTATTATGCGCATTTGTTCCGCACATGCACGTGCACCGGTGGGCACCAACAAATTAGGCCCATGAGTAAACACCATCATCATTGTATGATCACTTAGTTAAAATAAACAGATACACAAACACAAAGTAACATATTTGATGTAAAAAACAAAAGCAGCTGAGCTCAGGGCACCCAAATGTTTAGCAACAGCCCTAGATGTAATTACCTCCCTTAAGTCATAAATAACAATTTATAACTATAAATGGACATTCTTCTGTCAGTTCTTGTTTTTTATGTCACAATCAGAACAAATATTGTTGTTCACGTACAGTCCAACCATTTTAACATGGCAGCGGATCTTTATTGTGTTTATTTCTCGAAACCCTGTGCTTTTCAATAAACAAAATAAAAATCATAAAATTATTACAAGACGTGTGAAGTTGGTTACAATGGGGCCTCAGTGGGAAACTGTGTGTAAATCAAGCTTCTAAATAGTTTTAACCGACCTCGCGCTGAGCTGCAACAGCTGGACAAAACAGCAACAGCATGTGTGTGTGTGTGTTTTCCTCCTCGTCATCATTATTTATTAGTTTGTTCACATCGTGCTTGATGTGCATTGGAGGCTCACGTCATAATTCGCATCCCATCATTCACACTTTCGACCTGTCCGGTGCGCAGATACCTTGAGAACGATATGTGCTCTCCCGCATCATTTCCACAAGTCTTAAAAAAAATCTCTAATAACACCAGAAGATTTGTCGCTAATCGCTTTTTTTTGACAATAGAGTCGTAAGAGGCGTCTGAATACTCGCTAAATATGGCGTTAAACTTGCTAAGTTGGCGACACGGGTTGGGTCTAACCCGGGCAGACTCGTGCTGGCCGCAGTTTTTGTCTGCGTCATCACAACGTCCTGTTTCAGTCGTGCTGCTTCGGTGTTAAAAGTCTTTCGGCCGAAAACCGAAAGCCGAAAATTTTTGGTGGCCAAATTTTGGGTGCACCTCTAAATTTAAACCACAATTTTTCGGACCACGCGGTTCAGACTAGAACATCAGCATCTGCTGTGTTTCTGATGTCAAATACATGTACAGCACTTTAATATGGAGCTGGTCTCTTCTGCAGCTATAACAGCTTCCACTCTCCTTGAAGATTTTGAAGTGTTTCTATGGGAATTTGTGCCCATTCATTCTGTAGAGCATTGATAACGTCAGGCACTGATGTTGGACAAAAATTCCTGGCTGATAATCTCTGTTCCAGTCCATCCCAAAGTCCACCAAAACTCAAAGTCAAACCATGTCTTTGTGCACTGGGACACAGACATGTTGCAATAGAAAAGGTACCTTCTTCAAAATGCCTTGGTATGCTGAAGCGTCAAATTTGCCCTTCAATGGAGAGGAGCAGCAAAATCTGATTCAAACACCTAAATTCCATACTTAACGGGTGTGGCCAAATACTTCCTTCCTTGTCCTTATAGTCAAACCCACACAATTCAGTGTTTTCTTTAGATTATAGGCATGTATAAACATAGTTTGTTACCTGTGGGGTCCTGCTTGGTGATGAAAGACTCACTGTTGACAGCCTGGGAGCGAGGTATGCGACAGGCAATGCAGATCAAGCACGTCTGCAGGTCTGAGGAAAGGAAAGACAGAAATGTCCACACAAAAGACTCAGAAGAGTCAGAGAACAGTTTCAAAAACAGCACAAAATTCAACAATTCACAGAGCCTGCTCTTGACTGGACAGGAGATAGAAAAATCTGCAATGCAGGAGAATACATCACACTTTTATCAAGGCCACTGCAGCAGGGAAACACAAAAAAAAGGTACTAAAGGGCCCAAAATTTTGACATATCCTAATATCTCTTACTTTAAGTTAACCGTGTTTATTAAAATACATGTACGTACCATCCGGCTCCTCCTGCACTGCTCGAGGCTGAGAGACGGTGAAACACTGCATGATCTCATACTGCTGTCGGGCCTCCTGATTTTCCGAATCCACCTCGTCCGGCGGCCTCTTCAGCATGCGACAGTTGAAGGTGTGGCTGTTCCTCCGGCTGGGTTCCTGTGGCCACGGCACGCCGTTCACTGGACACAAATGAAGAGACGCAAAGACGGGTTGAGGGGTGAGAAGGTACGGAGTCTATTCCGCTTCAGAAACTTGCACTTAAGTTTAAATATTTATTTTATCTCTACATTATACATCGCTTTCACAATGAGTTTCACTTGACTGAGGTCCGGGGACACACTGGCATGTCGTCAACTGGGGATCGAACCCCCCCCCCCCCCCCCCCCCGGATCGAACCCCCCCCCCCCCCCAGGGAACTCGCAATTGTAAAATTGTAAAATGGTTACAATTTCAAGGCAGGATGCCAAACAGCAGTGATATGCTGAAACAGATTAATAATCAACATGGGATTAAATTTTAACTGTGCACAAACGAGTGCTTCCAACCAAGTCTGTTAGTGAGGTTGAATACTATACTACATTGTAATAAGATAGTAATCATATTTTATAAAGGATTTCAATGGCTTTTTAAATAATTAAAACAGGTTCTCTGATTTCCCGCCTTCTTAAATATAAATATTTTCTAGTTTCTTTGCTCCATACAACAAAGAAATCATTTAAACTGAATAAGTGTGGTTTGTGGAGAAAACAAGATGTTTGAGAACATTATCGTTTGGAGGATTTAAAAACACTGGCAAACATCTTTCAACATTTTCTAAAAAAATAAATAATAATAATAATAATCAGCAGATATATCTATTATGAAAACAATGGTTAGTTACAGCCCTACACATTAGACTTTCTTGCATAATAACGTTAGAGACTGTAAATGGATTTTTTCTTCCACTTTCACAAGCAGAAATCATGACACGAAAATTTCAAGGGAAACTGATCAGGAATCATTAAATAAATAATTTAAATACTTATTATCCAGATACACAGGTACAAATCCATCAATGCATTACAACGAGATGCACTGAGGGACTCAGCTGTAAGAATAATCTGTGTGTTTATGTTTCTACTGTGGCAAAACCCGATTTGTTGTTTCAAGTCTCCCTCTGTGTGAGAGCAGGTTGTGGAGGAAGGAGAAAGGACAGCTGTGGTGACTGGCACGGAACTAAAAGGGATTACAAGATCAACAGAAAATACAACCCGGTAACCTTGTCGCCTGCTGCACACTTATCTTTTGTCCTCACACGACCCTCGTCAGAAAGCTCCCCCCTCTCCTCAATTTTCACTATAATCTCTCCTCAAGGTTGGAGCTATAAATTAAAATAACATTATCGCAGTGAACAAAGTCATTGTTTCACTCTTCCCTCGCTTCGCTCCTCCAACTCACACACCCACACACACGCCGCCGCCTGTTTCTTTACACATTTCCAAGTGTTTGTGTTGGACCATTTAAAACTGAGGTAATTTAATTTTCATAATCTATTCTTTTCCTCTCCTTAGCGACAGTATTTACCATCAGTAAACCACAATAACTGTCCTTCCTCCTGCCTTTTAGAGCCTCCTCGATGCGTTTCCCTGGCATGGAAATTGTCAAATTTGACGACACTGAAAATGTAATTACTTAATTTCCTTTTTTTTGTTATAGTGGAATCAAAACCTGGGATGTGTCATGAAGGAACAGTCCCTTGGTCGCTCACTCACTGAGGCTTTTCGGGAGCAGATTCCGTACAAATTCATTGTGGTCTCCCACGTGGAGGATGCTGTAGACGCTTGAGGTCATCAGCTCCTCCTGGGCGTAGCCAAGGTAACTGGTCACGTTCTCGGAGACGAAGACGATGCGGCCCTCCCGGTTGACGACAAAGAAAAACCCATCGAGGGCCTGAGTGAGGAGGAGGAGGAGTAAA
This sequence comes from Brachirus orientalis, assembly GCA_016785285.1. Lineage (NCBI taxonomy): Eukaryota > Metazoa > Chordata > Actinopteri > Pleuronectiformes > Soleidae > Brachirus > Brachirus orientalis. The sequence goes on along the minus strand of JAFBJR010000160.1, from coordinate 6,428,295 downwards.
GGAAAATCAGATCATGGGTGAAGAGCTGGAGTAAATCTAATCTCAGCAGATGTGCTGTGTATGTGCGGTGTTTACCTCTAGCAGCATGGGCCCCAGTGCCTCCTTCTCCACCAGGCCCTGGCTACTGGAGGAGATGTCGCTCTTCTGCACCTCGTCATCTGGAGACAGAAGAGCTGCTTTCTCTGCCGGGAGGGTAACAAAACAAAAACAGGAATCAAAAATTGGGATACTCAGAAAATAAGGCCGCACTTTACAATTATTTTCCATAATAGACTGATGTGTCAATTATTTTCTGGATTAATGGAGTTGTTTGGTCCAGAAAATGTCAGGGAAAGTTGAAAGAAGATTGTTTGGTGTTTCACAGAACAAAAATTGTTTAGTTCAAATGATTTCTTTGCTATATGGAGCAAAGAAACCAGAAAATATTCACATTTTAGAAGCTGAAATTCATAAAAATAACTGTTTTTTATTGTAAAAAAGTATAAAGTATAATACAAACAACATCTTTTCTTTTGTATTTTAATCATAAATTGTTCCCTGGCTATTATGTTTCAATTGTACTGTTTGTGTGTCATGAAAAAGAAATGATAAAAATAAAAAAAAGTGGGTAAACAATTTACAAAAAACACCAACTCCAATTAACAGATTAGCAAAATAGCTAACGATTAATTCACTAATCTACTACTTTTAATTGCTGAAGCCCATTTGTTTATGTGCATCAGTTTGGTAGAATAAATGAATAAATGTGATTTAATTGAGTTGCAGAACTTATTTTCAGGTCGTTTCAGTGCAATGCAAACCTATTCATACTAAAACATGTGGTTCTGACTTCTATGTGTGCAGCACGCGGGTCCGGTCTCACCCTGCTCGCGCCGTTTGATCTGCTGGATTTGGTCCACGGTGCTCTTGAGGATGTGGCACTTGTCGGGCTTGGCACTGAGACTGGCAATGTCGCCCATGTTGGACGACAGCAGCTCAGCCAGCTCCTCGATGTAGTGGCACTCCAGCTCCCGTCTCCGCTTCTCCAGACTGCAGACACGAGACACGGTCGAGGATTTAACGTGAGCTTCAGACATGCAGTACAATCACTCGTATCTTTTCCTACTGCTTTCTTATTGGATCAAAAAAAGTGCATCTGTTAGTTTTTAACAGAAACTAATAACAAACAGACTAAGGCTAACTTACAAATATTAATTTTACATAATACACGTCAAACTTGAAATGTGGATATCATTAAATATTTGGCAGTTTTACTTTAATACTTAATTCCACTTTTACTTTATCTCATCGTAATTGATTCACATTCTATTCAAACCTCAAATGTAGTTGATTACTTCACATATATTAATATTTGTGGTTCATTATAAACATATATATATATATATATATATATATAAATGCTCAGTTGTACTATCTGCAATACCTTACAAATAAATGATAATCCACTTTAATATCTGCCTTGTATAAGGAGAATGCAGATTATTATAATAAAAGAGGGAAATATTAATTAATTAAACTTATTAATTGATTTCTGTGGTCCATAAAATGTTAATAAATGTTAATCAGTGTTTCCCCGAGCTCAAAATGATTATGTCTCGTTGTGTCCACAAAGCAAAGTTATTCCGTTTGGAGCAAATTAAGAAGCTGAAAATTTATAAAACAGATCACTCAATTATCAAAAAAGCTGGTGACTGTATTAATAATTGTTTAATAGTTGCATCCTAATATGATAATGCAAGATATTTTTTCCACATTGTACTGGTCATAAATATAGTTTTTTAATAGGTGAGACACTAATATTAAGATTCGGAAAAGTCGTGTGCGACACCTAGTGGTAAACTGTCATGCCGATAATACACCAGGTCAACATCAAATAAACAAATATTTCTTTTTGTAGATCAAGATGGATTGGTTTTATTTCTTTTCCAAATCAACTAGCCAAAGATGTTGGACGCACTCAGTATTATGGATAACATATATATTATTGGCATGATATTGGTATTGGCCCATATTGGCCCTAAAATGTGTTATCAGATACTGGCTTATATGACTAATCACTAAACCAGTAGGGTGGATAGGCTTGACTGTAATGCTGGCATCCTCTATAACACATGTCAAACACAAGGCCCGGGGGCCACACCTGGCCCGCCCAACAAATTTATTTGGCCCATGATATAATAAGTTAAGTCTTTCCTGCTCCTCCATCGTGGATTTTGAAAACACAGAGCCGAAACCCTTGGCTAGCAGTCAATTTGGATCCATTGCATCCATCTGATTCCAGACTTCGTGGTAGATGGTCCAGTCCATCTCTGCCACCACCAGGGGGGATGTGAGGGATTTTATACAGTGATACAGTGAGTACGCTAACTGATGTGCATATAACTTTACAAAAAAAAAGTCGTCCAGTGTTGATATTTAGCTTTAATTTCAAATTTGATTTCAGAATCGTTCCTTTATTTAATCTATAGGCTTGGTTTGTTCTCAATTTCTTATCATTTGATCTCATCTGGCCCTTGGCTTGGACACAGTTATTCATTTTGGCCCACTCTGCAATTGAGTTTGACAACCCTGCTCTTTAACTCTTACTCTCCATGTTTATTTTTTTCCCCGACAGCTCAGCAGAAAAGATCGCCCAAACAACATTTTCTTGTAATTTTTATCATCGTTAATTAACCGTCTTTATCGTTATGTTCAGAAAACCTGAATTTCTGAAGTAAATTTTGCGGCTAGATTAAAATTTTATAGCGACAGACCAACCAGTAGCCATTTTAAATTCATTACATTGGTTCTATTTGAAGTTTGTGACCAAGACACGTGACTGTACTGAATATGGGTGACGTATTCAATGAGAGAACTTTTTTTTTTTTTTTTTTAAATGGAACAGGTGGTTTGAATTATGATTTTCAGCGTTGTGAAATGCATGAGTAACATTACAAAGTGCAGCACTACAGTAGAGTTTTTCCGCCCTGGCGGTGCTCACTGTCCATTATTTGTTTGCACATTATGTGAACACAGAAACTTATTATACAGTGGGAAAAAAAAAAAAAAAAAAAAAAGTTGAACAGAGATTCAAAATAACTTAAATCAGCCTTTAAAGTTAAGCCTCTTTGCATGGCCTCGTGCTTATCCTTAAGTTTCCAGTTACCATAATATACTGTGGGCCTGAAAAAGTTGCAGCAAGGTATGTGGTAAACACTGGGGGGGAAAAAAAGAGAAATGTGTGTGTGTGTGTGAGTACGTGCATGCGTATGTGTATGGAACGACAACAGCAGAAAGTAGGTCAGTGCTCTGGCCGGCCAGAACACACAGGCGTGGTGGTGGTGGTGGTGGTGATCGAGGGAGGGAGGGAGGGAGGGAGGGGGAGGAGGAGGAGGGTGAGGACGTTGCTGTGTGAACGCGCCGGTCGGTGGCTGCGTGTAGCTGCTGTAGAAATGTTAACTGGGCTGTTACATCAGCTTACATCAGTTGTTGGGCCTAAAAGACTCTCACACACACACACAGAGAGTGAACACAGGTTCATTCACGATGTGCTGTATGACCTGCTCTAACCTTCACCTTAAATTAAAGCCGCGTCTGACCCGAACCTTGCAACACATAAAACTTTTTGATATCTTTCAAAAAGGACTGCTTTAAGTCCTCTAAAAGTTTCCACTCTCTTCAATAGTACGAGTGGAACTAACAAAGCCAAGGACTGCAGTCGTTAATGGCAGTTAAATGGCAGTTGGAGCCATGATTGATCGGGGTGGGGTTAAACAGCTGCTTAACCAAACAGAGCTGAGCAATTATTTGTTATCAAATTGAAGCCGCAATTTGGAAACATGAAATTAAGGCTGCAAACTAATTATTCTATTTAGGGGCGGGGCGATATATATATATATATATATGTATATATATATATCGAAAATATACTTGATATATTGCAGCATGGGCCACGTGAGATTTTATTTGTTAACTTTGCAAACATTGAGTACCAAGTGTCACATGAACATAATTTTTAAGCTGTATGCATGCAGTTCTCTTTCAAGTCTCACATCTCTCTCTCTCTACTCATGCACCTCTCACAGCTCGTAGCTAAAACACTCGGACGTGCAGAGTTGCTAACTTAGCAACTCTGATGCTATATTTAGCGAGCAATCAGAAAAAAATAGTATAAAAAAAACGACAAATCTTCTGGTGTTATTGGACACTCTGACGTGAAAGCATGCATCGTTCTAAAGGTCTTTGCGCACCGAATGGGACGCTTCCTCCGAGCTACATAAAGCGCGATGCGAGGAAACAAATAAATTATGACGAGTGGGGAAAAACATCACAGTCTGTCTGAGACCAGAGTCGTAGGCTTCACAGGCAGACTGCACTTCTACCACTGCACTAGTTTTATTTTACGGTTCTGAAAATGATCTGTTCAGGAAAATGATCAGGAAAATGTGCACTTCAATTTATTTTATTTCACATTGATTGTTGTTGATGGCACTTTTATGTTGTTTTAAGCTGTTTGCTTAATTATGGTACTGAGAGCTACTGCACATTAGGAAGACCTACCATGTAATTATTTGGTTTCATTTATTAAGAGTGTATGGGTTAAGCTGCCTGGTTCAAAATAGTTTGCTGTATTTAATTTGATTGTGATTTTCACATTTTTTGCATGCAAATATTGAAAAAAATAAAAAAGTACTACAAGAGTAGTATACAAGAGTCAGTGTTATGCATCCAAGATGTCAATTTAACATTTATACAGTGATGTAGAGGTAAAAATATCAAGATATATATTGTTTAGCGCGATATATCCTAAAAAATATCGCAATAATGGCCATAGTGCTATTTTTGAATGTGCTATGTTCTACGCTAATTTTAAGAATATAAAATACATAAATGTTACAAAGTAAATGGCGAACTGAAGCTGGACCTAAAGAAAAAGGACAATGAAATGTTTTAACAAAATTGTTCAGCCCTAGTGTGAATCTACCTATGAATGCAAGGGATGTCTGTCGGTCTGTGAATAACATAACAGTCCAACTGTTCACTTGGCAGGTGACTTACTAAGAGCACTTTGACATTGTTTGGATAAGAAATGCAAGAGATATTGATAAAAATGTGACAGATAAACACTGCTCAAAGAGCCGCTTCTGCCCCGTCATACAGTGCTGACTGAACTGTTTACATCTGTCCTTTTTATTAGGCAATTATATATCTGTATTTATGCTCAATATAAAAATAAAATTAAAATTAAAACACAGTAAAATTAAACATTTACTGTGTAATATTAACTCTGACCATTCAAAAATACACACAAAACACATATTGAACAGGTACTACTCATTTTGGTCCTAGTAATCCAACATGTTGGACAATGGGTATTTTAATGCTGCAGAAGGCAGGATAACTGAAAGAATATTGGACTGCTAGGTTTATTCACAGGTTATAAGAAAACAGAGCTCCTCTCACTGGCACAAACTTTACAAACCTCCTTTTCTATATAAAACATGGACCAGGGGGCCAATCTTTTTTTATCTGACCCCCTGCCAGCGATGACATGTGTTTTATTGCCAAACTCATTTTAAACTTTTTTGTTTTGATGTTGTTTCCACGAGGGAAGAAGAAGAAGAAGAAGAAGAAGAAGACGACGAAGACGAAGAAGAAAAAGAAAAAGAAGAAAAAGAAGAAGAAGAAGAAAAAGAAGAGCAGTCACTTGCAGAAGACAACAACGGATAATAGCCAAATACCACCTAGTGTCCGATGCTATTCTTTAGTGGTTAAACATGTAACTAAATGTACAAAAAAAATCTGAGCTTGTGGTTCAATACAGAGTAAGAAATGAATACATTGATATGTGTTTTCCTCTATTCTGAACCAGTTTCAGACCTTTATCTGTTTGTACATCTACTCAGTAGCACGTCTCATGGACTTTGTACGATGGAGCTGGAAGGGTTAAGTCGGTTTAATGTCCACGTTAGTGTTCACACATTACTCCACCAGGTCATGCTTATCAAAGTTCAGGTGGGAAAGAGATTAATCTGGCCAATAATTGCCATTTTTTTTAAATAATCAACAGTGGATTATTATTATTTAGAGACAGACCATTAGTGTTATTTAACAACTGGCTACAATTGTATGCAATTTTTCTATTATCTGTTACTATTAAACAATTATATTTTATCAGACGGAAGAAAAAACGCCAGAGTTTACTGTATTGGCTAAAAATATGGGCATCAATTATCGAACATTGGCCTGATTTCCAAACATCGGCCATAGAAAAAGTGGAACTGTTGCTGGGGGTAAAAATCTTGGAGATGGGTTTGAACAAAAGCCACATAAGCTTATCTAAGTGAGGCTATGACAAACACACGTCACAATCAAAGCTAAGGGGCCACACAGTGGTAAAGAGGCTACCGCTACTGAGGCCCTTTCTGTGTGGCGTTTGTGGGCTGTCCCCACATGCACATGGCTTTTCTACGGGTTTAACTGGGTTTCCAGTTAAACCCATTCCAGTCTAAATTGACCGCCTTTTTTCACCCTGTGGCCATCCGACCCTCATGCGGAGGATCAAGTGGTGGACAATGACTGAATGAATGAATCAAAGCTACAGGTGGTCCAACCAAAGGGTCGAAAGCGAGACCTTTTTTTTGGCCAGGCGGTCTATCAAGGTGTGAATCTTCTACGCGCAGCGTGCTTTTGCTACAAAAGTGCAGCATCAGGACCAAACAGATGACGCGGCTGGGTCTTTACCTTTGCCCTGATGTGTCACATGGTGAGCCCTTCCTTTTGCGCGACTCTGGTGTGGCAGGGTCCAGTGGGCTTTCCCCGACTGCACTCATTTTCAGTTTCAACTGACCTGTGGAGCACAAAGATAAAGAGACATGCGTTGAAGATAAATATCAGCAACAAAACAAGCGCAAACCATTGTCTTTTTTTTCTCATCAACCTAAAACTGGCTGTGGGAGGTGTTTTTTTTTTTTTCCTGACACAGTCGTCATTAGTTATACAACAGCCACTACTGCACCAAGTGAGGTATATTATACTGCATATAAACATGGCACCGTGCCAGGGCTAAGATTCACGTAGCTCACGTGAACTTGAGCTCTGGGTCACAGTTCAGTGTGTTTTCAGTGCAGCCGATTCAAAAACAAGACCTGGAACTGAAGGAGGGGCTCAGTTACTTACACAGAGTTTAAACCTTGACACCATCCACACACCCAAAACTATAAGAAAAAACACATACAAAAGGAAAATAGTGTCACACTGTGCTTCAAGCGGTGGACAGAGAAAAGGGGGAGGAGTCTGGAACGACGAGTCTCGCACTGGTTGGCCAAGAGGGTGATGCAAACGGCAGCAGTAGCTGGTGTTTGACCGGAGAGGCAGTGGATCATTTTTTATCAACATGTATAATTTCAATACTTTACACTAAACTGTGAAGATTTGCACCTGGATCAACATACAACAAAATTAGATACCCATATACACTCATTTACTATATTAGACCATTTTTATCGAAATTTTATCGAAATCGCAATATGGCCTACTACAATGTTCAAATTACAAAAGTCACAATATTTCTTAAAGCCAAATTCACCATTTTAGATTAAATGTTGTCCTGACCCATACACATAATTTTCTACAGACTGAAGAGTATTCAAATGAAAATAAGATTAATTGTGTAAAACCTACCATTGCGTCTCATATTGCAATTTCAGTCTATAATAATTTCAATTAGATATTTATAAAAAAAAAGTCGGTCAATTACAAAATTATAGTTTTTATTTATTAAATTTTTTCCACACTTTAAGGAAGAGTTTGGTGAAAAACAAACTAAATAAATTGAAAGGGACACCAAATAAAGCTCAACTTTCACTACAGAAACAATATAGTTTACCCTTATCCTCCATTTTCTCACATTCCACTTTATGTTGCAAAAAACACATCCAATGGCGAGGTTAGTGCATTACAGCAACCACAAATAAAATAATTATTACCAGAGGTTTAGCATTTTTTTTTTCCACAGTAAATAAGATTTATGTAGTTTACTCCACCAGAACACATAAATAATTTATAAGGTGTATTTAAATTTTGCTGGGTATATGATTGAGAACATACAGTAGCCCTGAGGGTTATACAACATGTCATACATTAATTCCAGAAATGTTTGTGACGTTTAAACTGTGCAACATCTGGATCTGATTCAGTTTGTGGTGGTGATGCTGTTCTTGGGTACTTTATCGTAAAAAAAAGGCCTCTCTAATATTTTTTTCTCTTGCCTCTCCTTTTATGTGTTTCTCCTTTTATGGAGTCTGAAAAGTCTACAGCCTGCGTTTCTCATTCATTCACTCACTCAGTCCAGCAGATTCAGGTGGGGGTAACCATGGCAACAGAAAAAGCTGCGACATTTAATGAAGTAAAAGCACCATGGGTGGACAACATTGGATGGTTAATCAGCATGATTAATTTAAACAAATACTGAAGTAAAAGTCATGTTAGTATCATCAGACACTGCATATAAAATAGGAATAGCACAATATCACTTATGCTTGGTATCACAATCTCTATCAGCCCATATCCATATCAGTCCAATACTGTCATTTTAGACAGACAGTTATGAAGCTGTTAAAACAGTTGTGCTGTCCAATTTTAAGACATAATTACCCATCTGCGTATATATCTTCCATAAAGAAGAAATAAATTGCCCAAACATGACTAAAATGCTGCTATATTTTGGATTGTATCGGATTAAACTTTCAGATAATTGATCCAGTCAGTTTGACCAATATTTGAAAATTACGATACTCAGTATCAAATTAGCTCATCTTTAATATAAAATGTAACAAATTATCTTGTTAAGCAAATGGAAATGCATGTCTTAAAACAGGTTTTAGCATTTTATTACTCGTGAAAAACAAGCTAGCAGGTCTTCAGTAGGGATGGGTATTAACAGCAAAAAAAGTATTCTAAACACCAGCACATGAGAACTAGTTAAAGTAATGCAGGGTCCACAGCGAGTTGAGCTAACATTCAAAGACCCTGCTGAATTTCAGCAATTCTGCAGCGTCTACGTTTGTTGAGCTTAAAATGGCAGCTTCAAAATGCAAGAAAAATTCCATTTACTATTTTCTAAACAAGTTAAAAAGCTGCTGCGCCAAAATGCCAATTTAGCGCTGGATGCTATAAATTATGCTTTACACAACATGCAGTGTTGCTTAAAACAATTTTTTCCGTAAAATTTTTTTAACTGATTCTCTGCTGCCCCGGTGTTGTTAATCTGCCCATGTTTGCCGGCCATTTTGCTCTTGTGAAATATTACATAGCACATATTATCTTGAGATTTCAGATCCTCACATAGAGCATCATGTGACTTCGGTGACGTCTCCACCACTGGTTGGTCAGAGTCACTGGAAGAGCCATGAGCGCCAAGCCCAACACAGGAATCAAACCAAACAATGCCGAACTGTAGCTCAGTTAAAAAAGACTAAAAAGAAATCCGTTATTGTCCAATATTTAACGAGGAAATTTCTAAAATCTCAATATTTAACAGAGGAATCTGGTGTATTGGGTGAGATCTAACTGATTCTAATGATTCATCATGAACTGCTTTGACCGTCAAAAGTTTGTGTGTCATGTATTAAACAATGTCATGGCAGTTTCTGCACCCGGATGTTGGTATTTTGGTTACTCTTTTTTCCCCACTAGAAAAACACCTGATATATAGCATTAAGTACAATAATTTAGAGAAATTCACTAGATATATTTTTCAGGAAATTAGACTTTCAGCACAACAGGAAATGTAAGAGTGTGAGTGCTCACAATTGTGCTTTAAATTGAGCATGTAATTATAGAGTAGCAGCAACATTTTTATCACAACAATGCTAATTTTCAATTGAGTTTGAGCAGTCAAACATTTGGAAAAACTAAAAAAGCTAATTTGCTACTTAAAAAAAATGAAGACTTATGATTTATCTCGTGCAACTGATGTATTATGTAAAGTGATACTAAGCACTTATGGCACTTCTAAAGAATTGAGAGACTGTGTTTCCAGAACGACCTTGCTACCCTGATGTTGTTCATTTATGATTGTTGACAAGCCCCAAATAGAGTCTGTTCTTTAAATTCCTGGCAACAAGTCGACAGGGGACACAATGTACTTACATCTAATGATTTACCAAGAACCATTACATGCATCCACTGGACACTGTGGTGCTCGTTCTGGCTTTGTATAGATGATTTTATATGAATTAAATTTAACATGCTCTGGCTGTGCATTCACATGGTTGGAAACAAAACGTATGAAACAAAACAAAGTCATCTTCCTGCCGAGCAAAGCAATGAGGAAGAGCGAGCCGTCGTCATTTTTCTGGTCTTTCCCGTTTCTCTACCATTATGATTACAGTTTATAATCAGCCGTTCCTCCCACCTGAAAAAGTGTTTACCTTTAACGCTGCCTTGTTTTACTCGCTTGCCAGCTTTTTGTTTTTTTTTTATCCACATCATCAAACGATTAACTTTTCACGCCATGTTTCCTTATTGCCGGACTATAAACTTTTATAAGTAGAAAAAGGTGTTTAACAGTCAGGATGCAGCTACTGATCACTTTCATAATCAGTTTCTCAGTTTTCTCAGGTTTCCTCAATTATATAATAAATATAATATATATATAGGCCACTTTGACTTTGCAGCAAGAAGACCCAGGTTCGTGACCCGGGCAGAACAGGGGCTTTTCTACATGGAATTTGCATGTTTTTCTGATGTGTGTTTTCTCCGGGTTCTCTGGCTACTTCCCACATTCCAAAAACATGCAGATTTGGGGATTAGGCCAACTGGACACTCTAAATTACCTGTAGATGTGAATGTGAGAGTGGGTGGTTTATCTCTCTTCAGTTGGGATTAGGCACCAGTGTCCCAGTGATAAAGCAGTAGATGAGTGATTGAGTATAATGTATATAAGATTACTTTACTGTCAGAGGAGAAAAGAATCTACAACACTAACATTTATGAAGCTGAAATCACCAAACCTGTTTCTATTAGATTAAAAATATTTAAAGCCATTAATCAAATACAATAATTGGCTGTTTTTGGTAATCAATTAATAACCTGTTAATTTTACTCACCATACACCAAAAAAAATGGTAAACCTTTGTATTACGATGCGATATATTTGTCCTCAAACAAACCTTTTACATAACTCGTGAATTCCACAGCTCAGCAGTACTTCACAGACGACAGCCTTCGCAGTTATTATCACATACAAGCTGTTTTACATGTGACTCAAACAATTATAATTAGAACTGGTGCAGCTGCAGTGAGAACGGCGCCTCAGTCACACTTTTACACACACCAGTCACGAAGTAAACAGAGATTCACGGAAGGGAAAAAAAAAAAAAACTAGTCTGGTCCAGTCCTGCCTCCTCCTGCATCTTAAGACCTCAACTCCTCGTGACTATAAACATGTTTTCAGACATGAAATACAGACAAGGCATGCACAAAAAAGCTGGAAATGTCTTGGGTAAGTTGTGTTCACAACAGGAAGAGACTCCCCAGGTGAGGGGGCGTGGATCCGACCAGACACTTGCCCATTCACTCGCTGTGGATTAACACAGAGCTTCACCTGCATTGTTATCACACCAGCTCACTCTGACAATATCAGGTCATTAGACTTGGAATCTCACAGCAACGTCACGTTGTGGGCTGCTACACAAACCCAATAAAAATGCATGCAATAATTTGCACATCTCAAAAACCCATATTTAATTCCCAATAAAACATTAACAACATATCATATGTTGAAATTGGGACTTTTTTTTTTTACCATTTGATGAAAAATATTTGAAAACGTTTTAAAGTTTTAAAATATTTTGAATTTGATGGGTGGAGGAGCATTTGACAAATGAATAGGTTAATTGGCAACAGATCAGTAACATGAATAGGTATAAACGGAGCATTTCAAATAGGCAGAGGTTCACCAATCTGTGACAAACTGCGTCTAAAAAATTGGGGAGCAATTTCAGATAAATGTTCCTCAACGTCAAAAAGACTTTGAAGATCCCACCATTTACAGTGTATAATATCAGGAGGAATCTCTGTGAGACAAGAGACAAGGCCAAAGGTCATGCTCATGATCTTCTGTTCCTGCATTAAAAACAGTCATGATTCTCTACTGGAAATCACTGCATGGGCTCAGGAATTACTGTCTGGGAAAAGAGTTTCCCATGCAACCCACAAACACAAGTTAAAGCTGTATCATGCATGTTTATGAGATTTGCAAACAATAGCTTTCAGTTTTTATTTACATTTTACACAGCGTCCTACCCTTTCTTGGAACTCTGGTTGTATTATCAATTACTAAATTAATTGTCAACCATTTTGATAATTGATTAATTGGTTTGACTAACACAAATGTTCAGATTTTTCAGCTTCTTAAATGAGAATATTTTCTGGTGTTGTTGCTCCATATGACAAATAAATCATTAAAGCCAAAATTATTTTTGGATTGTGGACAAAACAATATTTTGGAGAACATCATCATTTCCAGGTTTGCTAAACACTGATCAACATTTTCTGACAGTTCAGAGACAAAACTAGTACTCATCGAATAATAATGACCGAGAAAATGAAAATCATCATCCAATCTACACTGACATTGGAGGCAGGATACAGCCTGGACAGGTCAACAGTTCATCACAGTGCAGTGCCAACATACAGGGAAAACCAACCTTTCACACTCAAAATTACTCACAATTTAGAGCCTCCATTTTACCTAAACCCAATTTGCATTACTTTGGACTAAGGGAGAAAGACAACGAGCCTGCAAAAACCCACATATACACAGGAAGAACACACATTCTCTGCACAGAAAGGCCCCTTTAATAAGTGAGAACCACCAAAGTAATGTACTGATGGGAATCAATAATGGAAATCTGCTGTAGCTGTACTTGAACATACTTGCTTACTGCACATCTACAGAACATCCTGTCAAGATGTTGACATCCTGCCTTCATCTGTCTCAAGAGTGGTGATGAAGGACAGTGACGTCAATTCTCAGGGATCTATATATAAAAACTGTTCGAACCATGTCCAATAAAACCATTTCTCCTCCCAAGAGAATTTATTCGTTCCCATGTCCTTCCTCAGCCTCCAGCATTTATTTTCAATATTCCATCATTTTCAAGGAGCCTGGACTGATGACCGCTCACTGTCACAGCAGAGGCTAAAACATGATTTCATGAAAATTTCTGATCACAACCTCAGATAGATTACTATTTCTGATGATGGAAATGAAACAGTTGAGACTTCAGGCTATTGTTCTCCACAGTGGATCACCATGCTGCTCCGGCACACAGCCTCATCTCCCTCTGTGCTTCACTGACTTGGTACAGCCCAGGAGAGGCTGCTAAGTCACTGTTGCTATGGCCCACCCTCTCAAATATAGAACATGACCAGAAAAATATACAGCTTCTGTCAAACAAGGCGACGGTGCACCCGCTGACTCCTGCGCTGTGTGGAACATATATGGACAGGTGAACCTTTGCATGCACTTGGTAAACAACTATTATCTGTACCATGCATTTTCACTGCAGCCTACACAGTACATGTAACTCAGCAGCAATAAAGTGCTTCAGTGAAAACATACAAAAACATAAAATGTCTTCCTCATAGGGTTAGCTTTGGGGACGTATAATTCCGTCATTAATAATCCATCCATATACCTCTACATGCAGGCATCTGCAGGATCATGTCACCCTCTCATTTTCTGGCACTAAAGTGTCACAACCTGGACAGGTCACCAGTCCATCACAGGGACACACAGAGACAAACAACCATTCACTCTCACATTAACACCTATGGGCAATTTAGAGTGTCCAATTAGCCTCGTGCCCAAATCTGCACGTTTTTAGACTACGTGCACACGGCAACACAAAGGCAAGCGCGCTAACCACTACACCAACCAGTCATTACACGCAAATAATTATCAATTAATCAAGAAAAGACATCTGATTATTATCCTTAAAGTCACTACAACTTAAAGTGGTGATTAAACATTGAAATAAATGACCTGTCTCAAGCAGAATAATGGCTGGGATAATAAAATGACTCTTAAGTGATTACATAAAGCCTTTAAGAACCTCCACTCAAAGTTAAATAGTGGCTTCATTTTTCATGAATCACCTAATCAGTTGGTTGAGAAAATATTCAACAGATTTTTTTTTTAAATGTTTTAAAATGTTAAAAAAAAATGTGTATTCTATTTTATTTTGTTTTAGTTTAGTTTTTATTACTTTCATTTTATCTGTTTTTATTGTGGTGTGGCTTATTGTGGCTATTATTTATTATCCACATTTTTATGTCTTTTATTTCTATTTTAGGTGTTTTAGATGTATCCTTTTGTGTTGCCTTTTGCGAGTTTGTGTGCCTTTTATTTATTGTGTCTTCTATTTATTATTCTGTACAGCACTTTGGTCCACTGCGGTTGTTTTAAAGTGCTTTACAAATAAAGTTGGATCAGACTGGATTGGATAACATTGATCATGGTTGTGTATAACACACTAGTGTTTATCTTTTATTACTGTTTTACCCAACTAACTTAACTTCAACTTCACATTTATAAACAACTTGAGTTGACAAAAGTGCTTTGCAAAGGTTAAAACAGCAAAATCTAGTAATATCCGTCATTAAAATGTTCTGATCCCAAACTGAAAGCCAATTAATCAATTCACTGTTTGTTCCTCAAATGGTGGAAGACAATCTTCCAAATGACAACATGACACAAACAGAAAAGAAACCAGCAAATGTTCATGCTTGAGAAGCAAGAAAAAAATATCTATAAAACACTCAGACCAATTAATAAGTTATTAAAACAGCTAGCAGTTAATTTAGTAGTCATGTAATCGTTGCAGCCTTTGCAAGAAAAGGCTTCAGGTCTCAATCCATTGTTTCTCCACCATCCGTGTAGACTCAGGTCCAGGATGTTTACCAGGAACCATGGACTGCACTCAGTTCCACAGGCTTAGCCACACGTTGCGGTGTACAGAATACATAGTGCAAAGCAGTCTGCCGCAGTGAGTTATTGTCCGTGAACTGCTGCCCTCAGTCTCTTTTCTCATCCGTGTGACAAAGGGAGCAGAAAAGAATACGATGCACGAGGGAAACCGATGGTACAAACAAACTAAAAATTTAATTGGGTTAAATATGTGCAACCCAAATGTAGAAACATTTCTTCCGTCTACTGGGCACATAAAAAAAATTCAAAAAATTAATTGTTAAACTTAAGAATGGAGGGGAAGAAAAAAAAAAGTTTAATACTAAATGTGTTAGCAAAGTTGTCCATATACACGTATAACTCCACATGAATATTCATCATCTATTCAACACCACAGGTCTCTGTGTAATCTGGAGTTAGTGTGTGTGTGTGTGTGTGTTTGTCCTCATTTCAACTTGTGTAAATGCTATGTGAGGCCTAGTCCGGGGATTTAAGCCTCATAGTACAGAGTGAAGGAACAAAAATGTAGCAAGACCAGTTAAGAGAAGGGTTACCATCTTCTAGTCGTCCATCTCAACTCAACATTAACTGTTACTTCAGTCTGAAGCAGGGCTTTGAACCACAATTTTTTTTTTTCCAATTGGTTCGTTCCAAACAGAAACAGTATGTTACCGTTTCCGGGTTTAGGTTCCACCCTCAAATTGACATTCTCAAACCGGTTAGGACAAAAAAAAAAATGGTTCCTGAACCGGTTAATAATGTTCCATGTTAGATTTGGGACATAAATAGGTAGGTAGCTTTAGGACATTTTAAAATTGGCTATTAAGGTCTATTCAAATCAGGCTGATGGCGAACATTCTCTCTCTCTCTCCTGTCTGAAAGTATGTTTGTGATGCAATTTTTTTCCTCCCTTGTCTTCATTATTTATTTCTTCACATCACACTTGATGTACATAGGAGGGTATACGTCATAATTCCCATCGGAGTTTAATCGCACTTTCATTCCGTATATTAGCAAAGGCCTTTAATGTTAAAGCAGCTGTTTACATTTGCTTTAGTGTTTGTCACAAACAGATAAAATAATCATGTTTAAAACAGATTTTGGTAGACATTTTTCTGGTACACTACAATGTTTACCTTTAACCTTACAGCTTGAGATGTTTACTTTTACTGTTTTATTGTTTTACTGTCTTTACCATTCTGTTCTCTGTCTTCTTATCTTCTCTCTCTCTCTCTGTAATACTTGATGTTTTTTGTTTGTAATCTGCTGAATTTGTCTCTGTACATGTGACACCTATGGCACGTCTGTCCGTCCTGGAAGAGGGATCCCTCCTCTGAGGCTCTTCCTGAGGTCTTTTTTCCTCGCTTGAGGTGAGGGTCTAAGGATAAAGGGTGTCACTTGCTGTACAGACTATAAGGCCCTTCGAGGCGTTTGTGATGCTGGGCTATGTAAATTGCTTTACTTTTGTATTTGTCCTCATGTCCTCATGGGTACAGCACTTTGGTCAACTGTGTTGTTTTAAAAGTGCTTTATAAATAAAGATGGTTTGGATTGGATAATCGCATAATCTCTTGATTAGTTTGTCAAAAAGAATGTCAGAAAATGCTAATCAGTGTTTCCCAAACCTCAAAATGATGACGTTCTCAAAGACTTGTTTGTAACAAATAATACTGAATAATTAACGATTAATTTAGTAATCGATTAATAGTTGCAGCCCTATTTCAGTTATTCTCACTAGTCCTGTGTTTCCATCAAGAGTTTAAAGAAGAGATGAGTGGATCTGATACACATTAGCAACATTGGTCCAATGCTCGTCAAAATTACTGGACCAGACCTTTTGAAAACGATCCTAAATTTAATGGCAATGCTTGTTTATGCACGAGCTGTAAAGAGAGACACTATTACTACTACTATTGAAGAAATTAAATCAGCTGTGTAGCCTTGTTTAAAGACAAAAAAGACGTGAAAATAGCTGTATAGAGTGTCGTATTAGTGGTGAAAGATTTCAACAGCATTTTAAAGGGTCGACTGACAACTTCAGCAGTTTCAGGGAAAAACAATTATAGAGTATCAACATTTCAGTTATTATTCCTACTTCATTTGCAGACTTGACAGGTGATAAATGAAAAGTGTAAGGGACAAAACACATGGAAAAACACACTAACTCATAACTGCAGCCCCCAATGCATAACATAAACCACCTCCAGGCACACATGTGCTAGTTTTGAGCTCAAAATAAACAAAGTTATCAGCTCATATCTTCGGTTTGTTCTCTATAGGCGACTGGACATGCTTGAGTTAAGTCGATTCAGTTCTGAACTGAAGAAGAACTGAACAAGCCTCTTGAATAAGAGGTGAAAGAGGTGACGGAGAACCTTCAGCGCCTACGTTTTCCTGTGCTTACTCTCAATATTTGATCAAACAAAACCATCAATCTACAGCCTTAGTCTAAAACTACATTTATGCACATTTTTCAGGCCAAAATAAGGACTATTCCAGGGACATTCAGTGGCAAACAAAGCTGAATGATAAACACAGGGCTTTCTTAAACGGACGACACGTCTTCGAGCAGCCACAGTGTACTCACTTGATCTAGGGCTCCAGCGGGTGAGTCATGTGGTATCTGTGGCGGCCTCGTCCACGGCACTGAGCAAAGCTTAAGGGTGTGGGGACGGGGGAGACTCGAGGTGAGAGCGGTGGCGAGCTTCAGAGGCGAGATGATCGAGCTGCGGTGGTGTTAGGGTTATGGCTCCACAGCCACTCTGTCACACAGCACCATCCCAGGTGCAGGGAGAAGCTCCGTGGCCTCTGACTGAGAGAGAGAGAGAGAGCAAACGGGGAGAAAATAATGTTAGCGTGGAAGGCAGCAGGTTCTTTTCAATTTCATATATGGTTATGGTCAGTTACTCTCCAACGCCTTGTTTTGATCAAAGGGACAGTTAATTTCTATCATTTCCTGAACACCTGTCTGCACGTGACCTGTGCTACACTGTGGATTAAATGTGGCTGTCTGCAGGGAAATAAGGAAGTAAAACACATTCAACAAAAGGCTAATCTACTAAATGTACACCAAATTAAGATTACATTTCCATAAGACCATTTTTTAACTGCTGTTCTATAGCCTTTCTCACCAAAAAAAAAAAAAAACGTAGATTGTGTTACTTTGTAAGATGCTCACTCCCCCCTGCAACAAACTCCATAGAGAAAATCAGCAATTTTACATCACAGCACATGGGAGTCATTAACTGTTTTCCAATGTACACCTGACTGTGTTGTGCTTGGCACAGTAGAAGCTGCAGAAAGAGAGACAATCATGCGCGGTCTGAAAACGCGGCTGTCCACAGGGAAATTGGGAACAAAACTGATTTTAATCACTTAAGAAAAGGGTGAATCTAAAAAACTGGCTCGGGTTTGCATGATTTTAAGAATATTATCTGCCTCTTCCTCGCCTTCAGAGAGCCTTATCTGACAGTGAGCAGCTTCAAAGTGACCTTAAGATGCTCACTCTCTTACAACAAACTCCATAGAGAAAATCAGCAATTTTACATCACAGCACACGGGAGTTGTTGATCCACTGCGGCTCCAATGTTTAAGTTAAAATGTATTATTTTGTGACTTTGGTCTTTGAAAATCTTAATTCAGGTTTACCTAATTAACAAAAAGTTCTTAAATGAGGCAGCAGCAGATTAAGAACTCCCAAGTCCCCACGAGCTAAAAACGCTAATTTTCTCTATGGGCTTTTGTGCAGGAGAAGCAGATGATGTGCAAGTAATTTGAAAAACATGAACTACCCTTCAAGTCCACAGCAAAAAAAAAAAAAAAAGGACTTAAAAAGGACATTAAAAAGAAGTTAATCAACCTAAAGACTCCATCACTGACAGGAAAATCACTAAAAGACACTTAATGGGCATCTTAAAACAAGAATATAATTTGTAACTTCCTCTGGTTTTTGCATTTATGGCAATAAAACCTTAAATTCAAGCATAAAAAAAGCAACACACTGTTCCCTTTTCCCTTCACAAATCATCACTCAGTTGTTATGAAGTCTGCATTTTTTTTGGAGTGTGAGGTCTCGTCATTATTAGCTGCTCGTCTGGTGCTACGTCCCCCGGCTGCTTCCATCTGTTTCTCCTGACACACAGTTGACCCAGTGCAACATGTACATCACTCATTCAGTCTGGAGAGAGTACAGCTGCTAAGAGCTGCCATCATGGTGATTTTCCTGCTGATGATGTAGCAGACTGTGCACATCAAAGAAGCGCAGAAACGATCCGCGGCCAAAATCACTGCCGCTTCATAAATACAGGCTAGTTTCCTTGTTGTGTGGTACACAACTCCTCACAGGAGATGTTTTCCCAGTGGAACATGATTTGAAGTATCAAATGTACTGAAGGAGAACATGTTCCTTTTCATAACACGGCTATGCCTCCATCTCGCTGACATCGTGAAACCAAAAAAAGTCTGCCAGTTTGTGAGAAGCAGGCTGCATCTGGTTATTGTGAGCGTTCACGTCAGTGACAGAATTTTACTGAGCGACCAAGGTCACTACAAATAACTTTTTTGATTTATCGATTAGTTGCTTGGTCCATATGATGATTCCTTTATCGTTATATGGAGCAAGGAAACCAGAAAATATTCACTCTTAAGAAGGTGAAAAAGTCTGAGTGAAATCAAACCAATTAATCTATAATGAAAACAGTTTGTGGGAAATTTAGTACTCGATTAATTATCAAAAAAAATAATAATAATAATCTACATCCAACCCATAGACTGAACATGATACATGAACAAAGTCATTCATTTTTAAGGCAGCCCACAAAAATGAGAATATACTGAATGTCACTAGGCGGCGACTCCACTAGTTACAAAATAACTGCTTTTGAATGGAGGTCGATGACAAAATAAGCCCAAGTCCCAACTGATAATATCAGTAAGCATGAGTCGATCATCTCAGTCATCAGCTTCGTAAATTATGTTCCACTTTGAGTGGACGCCAGTGTGATTGACAGCTGGTAGGCGACACCTGTTCTCAATGTTACAAAAACGTCAACATGGCTCCGGTCAAAATGTGATTCTGGTATAATGGGCTAGAACTTGTTGTAGCCAATTATAATGCTTTCAGTTAATTATGAAAAATAAGCACACGGCTGGGACTGTTTACAAACGTGAAGCTTCAGAACCGAGAAAGCTCTGCTTTCATCAGTGTTGGCTGTACACATTTATTAACTTATTATCTTTTCATTCAGTAAAATGAGGTTGATTCTACCCATTTCTTCCTGTGAAGCTATTCTTTTTCTGGTGCATACCATTTCTTTACTTGACCACATCACATTTAGTGTGAATAGAGACGCTGCGTTGAGATTTGCCTCCAAATTATTCAACGGCGGGAAAAAGGGCTTAAAGGAAAAGTGCAACAGGTGCTATATATTACGAATAGTCACAGTGACCGATCCGACTTTTTTATAATGACGCAAATTATCGAATAATCTAACACTCATGTCCACTCCTCCTAAACAAAGAATCGATGCCTGCTTAAACTAGGGGAAAAAGTAAAAACAAACACCAACTTTCTCTGGTCCTCGCTTCATTCTGGTAACTTTCTGTCTTAAATTAAACATCACAGATGAATCTTTTATCACTCGGTGAGTGAGTGCACCCAGATTTCTAACATGCAAAGCTGAAGTTTCACTGACAAGAGTGATGACATCAACAAGCATATTTGATAGGAACTGGACTCCGTCCAGACGTGGATGTGTGCTCAGGAAAAGCAGTGTCCACTTTCTTACGGCAGGATGGTAACAGGACCTGACAAACATGCATATTGTAAACATACATATGGAAAATGAGTTCCAGTACTCTACCATAGCACTTTATTAACAATATCAAAGGCTACGCTTCATGTCATTCTGGTTTTCTTTGAGCTCTAAAAGGAAGCTCCATCTGTCCTTCACCATTGTGGGCCCAGCTCACTAGCGGTGCAGCCAAAACTGACTTGTTTTGGAACACCGTGGCTGTCTTTATAGGCCTCATCTATCAAAGCAAGTACAAGGACAAGGTCTGCGTGACAAATGGTACAGATGTGGAAATGTCAGCTGTCTTATGGAACGACAAGAGGATCAATTTGGGAGTCAAAAATTGGACGTCTGCCCCCCCTTTTTTTTAAATAACATATCAAACATGACATGGATGTACTGAAATCAGAGTACGCAAATCTAATGCCACAGTACCTGAAGCAGTCGCAAAGTCTAATCTCACAGTTTGTTATGTAACAATTTGGACGGCGAGCGAAAACTGGCAAATCAAGCAGCGCTGCAACAAATCACTCAAACCTGAAGGTTACAAAATTTCCTATTAAATATCAAGACTGAGGCAGACTCTCCTTTTCAAACACTCTCCTACAGTTACATAACACAGCACACTTCTCGCTATGACATAAGAGATCGCAAATTCAGTGTTTTGCTCTGTTGTAGAGATGAGTGTGGAGCTTTTTGCCTCATACTCACTCGCTTTTCGCCTCATACTCACTCGCTTTTCACATCTTAGAAGTGCTCGCTATCATATATAAAATATTTTTACCATTTACACAAGCACTAACAAATATTTTTATAACTGATTAATCTGTCAATCATTTTCTTGATAAATCAAATAGTCAAATCTCACTTTTCAAATCTCAAAATTATGATGTTCTCAAATGTCTTGTTTAATCCTAAAACTGCAGTCTTAATGATTTCTTGGTTATGTGGAGCAAAAAATAATAATTTAGTAACCAACTGCTAAATTTGAGAGGCTTTAACGTAAATAAGTACTCATTTACCAACAAGGCTTCCGGGTTTACTTCAAATCAACAAATTCATTAACCAACTGTTCTCGCTCTAAGAATATAAATGCAAGAGAATTCAATCACAATTACTGACTGGTAACTGATTTAAAAGCCAACATTTTATACCTCAAATAAGTAATTGGTCAAACAAGAAAATATTTCACAAAATAAAAGATTGTAGAAAGTAATGTTGCAGCTCACTTAAGAAACGTGCATTTTATGGTGGGATGAATTTGATATAAAATCTGGAAAAGCGGCAACATTTCGATGTGGTATATTTATTATTGTAGTAAATACATTACTGATGCTTTTATCAAGGCTGTAAAAGAGCAGTGTTTTTAATTTATGAAAAAAAAAAAAACTTGTATTGATTTTCCACATCAATAAACCACCTCCAACAGAAAAATGTAAAGATAAAGGAGCAAAAACATTGATGACTAATCAGCGTGCGATGCAAAATTCTACATTATACATGGTCAAAAAAAGAAAATAATTGTGTAAATGCACAACTTGCCAACAAAGAAAGTGTGAGATTCTTTTACAAACTGAACTGGTTTTGTTAGCTGAAAGCTGGCTGTTAATCACACTACAGCCCAGGTGTCATTACTGGGACTGACAGTTATCAGTCACGGCTCGCCAACTGTCTAATTACAGCTGAACACGTCTGTAATTACAGCTCTGTGTGTGCATCCATTTATGAGCCGGTGTGTTTTTCACTGCACATTCAGTGGAAAGTTCCCTGTCTTTTATGTTTCTGTAAACATGCCACTTGACACTGGGTCTTAAGGAAGCCCTTCTTTTTTTTTTGGAACGTTGTTATTTTAGACATGGGGAAAGAAAAGGAAAATAAACAGGTAAATTAACATTCCATTCATTTGCAGCTTTTGTAAAGTGCTCTTTGCCAAGGAGGTTATGTTTTCATTGGTGTGGTTTCATCTGCAAGTTTGTCCTGCTTTTAGAAACTTCCTCCCTACATATTTTGCCTTGTTACTCTGAATTTTTGTGTGACTGGTAGGTGATGACCCAAGTACGCTCCCATCAACTTTTGGTAAGAATCTACCCACTGATGACGTCACAAAAAATGATCAGATTTACAGAACAATTCCCATCTTTTCAATGGGCAAAAATGTGTGCGCAGGATCAGACACTCAACCAGCATCTTAAATTTAATTTGGATCTGATCCAGTTTACAGATTTGTCAAAATCACTGGATGGGTTATAGGACGGTTAATGATGTAAAATCCTGTAAATTGCATGCTCCACCATGCACAGACTGTAAATATGTAAATAAAATCACATTGTGCGCTGCTTGTTTCTTCTTTATGGGAGAATAACATCTGTTACACAGTTGGGGAATTATTATGTCTTTGAAATAGCTTGAAATGACTCAGCACAAATGTGTGTTAACAGCTTCAGTGTTTAAAAAGTCTAACATGACCGCATCAGTACCGTGATTTCAGTATCGGACATGAAAAAGTGGTATTGTGCCATCCCTACTTTCCACTGGTATTGGATTTTTCATACACAAATTGATTTCCTGAGAAAGTGACATCCAAGGAAACGCAGTCAGACATTAATTTCCTATAATTTATTCCTTTCATTTATTTCTCGTCATGCTACATGTGCGTTTGGACCATGCCTATTGTGTTCTATTGAATGACGTGGACGCAGAGAAAAAGAAAAGGGCTCTGCTTCTGTACAACCTGGTTTTGGTCCTGAAAAAAGACCAGCATGGAGCAGAACATAGTACACTGCTGAATATTCTGCGCAACACTCACCCCCCCCAAAAAAACAGGTTTAAAACAAAGCTAAAACTTGAATATTCTTGTGCAAAAATCATGTCAAACAGCAGAGAGAGACAGCAAAGCGCTCGCAACAAACCCCCGACTCTGATGATGCAAGAGGCTGTCGCCCACTCCAGAACATATGGAACAGAATCATAAAGATGTCAGAAGAGACAACTTAACAACTGCAAACACGCAGCTTTTTATTTACACCACAGGGACAACAGCGGTCAACAAAAATAAACGCGCTCCGAGAGGATAAGAGATGGCGAACGCTGCAGAAGTGAAGCCATTCAACAACAAAAGCATATTTCAGCTGGTGATGTATTTGCTTAAACAGGTTTTTCTCATTATCCACATGTTTGCATCTGTAATACAAAATAAATGTCACATGCCGTATACAACTGAACAACCTGACCACATGAGACTGGAGCCAAGGCTACAATGTGGGCTATATTTAAAAAAAAAATATGCATGGATTTAAAGAAAAAAAAAACTGTATTTTGTCAGCTTGGATTAAAACGTCCGCATCTTTAAAATACATTAAAAGTCAGGATAAAATCCATGCACAACATCAATGCTTTTATAATGCACCACCTTATATAATCACTAGAAAATGTGGTCAGACTGAGTGGAGAAGTAACTCACCATCGGCCTGTAAACGGCAGTTTTCACAGGTAACTTTTCCCACATTTGTAGTCGCAGCACGTTTCCTTAACCTGACTCCACACAGTAATGTGCTTTCTTGTGTGTCATCGGTGACATGACGCCTTTTGTGTAGTCATTACGAGCCCCGTCACCAAACCTGTTCTTCCATTTACACATATTTACTCGCTACGTGTGGCAAAGAACAAAGGTGCTGTGGCAGCTGGCATGAACGCCACACCTCTGGGACCCGAGTTTCAGCTGAATGGGACGAGCAGGAAAAGTTAACGGGAGGGAAGGTGGCCAGTTATCGTGTGACAAATGAGATGCTTCAGGCGTCCGACTCTGGAGAAACACGGGGCACTAGTTCAAACTCCAAACGAAACAACAAATGAGAATCACCGTCCGTAACAATTACTGAATCGATAGAACCTAAGAGTCACTTCAGGTTATAAAACAGGACGAGATGCAAAGTTAAGACCAACCAGCCGTGAAATGTATCACATTGTACAACTGCAGATCGCACCAAGGCCTCATTGCATTTTCTTTCACCTGACTTACACCTTGAGTGCACGTTTTAGAGCAATGACAAGCTCACCAACATTGGTGTACACATTCAGGACCCGCAAAAACACAATGTGATTGAGTTTAAAGGCGATTTGATGAAGGACTGCAACCCTTTTTTCACGTTTAGTGTTCCCACTGGTCACGCCGCCTTCACCTGCCATTGACCCGTATGCAAACCAAAAAAGTAAACTTTTGCGATGCTATGAAGGGCTGCAGCAAACTTTTCATTTGTTTCTGTCAAAATAACATCATATTGATACTTTGAAATAGGGATCGACCGATTATCAGCCTGGCCGATTATTGGGGACCAAAATTAGGCATTTTTATTTTAGTAATCGCCAATTTTATTAAGTAATTACAAAGTGTGCTACTGTGGATGTAGTCTTTTGCTTCTTCTAAGAATGTGTTACCAAATGGAAAAGAATTAAATGCCTGTGACATTAGTTCTTGCACTTACCTCATAAGAATTTGAGGACAGTTAATGTAGCATTTTATTCACACAAGATTGTAATTTTTTACTATAAGATCTTTTTTTTTTTTATAAATATAAATTGGTTCCATACATCAACCCTGAAAAAAAAAAACATTGTGTAAAGAATCCTTACTGTAAAGAAGTAAATAAAAAGCAGCAACGGCATATTAACTGTTTAAATTTTGGGGGTTCTTGATGAAAGTAGAATATTTGTAACACAGCTGAAGCACGGCGTTTTTGAAATGGCTAAATGGTAATGCAATAGCACAAATGCGTTGTTGTCAGCTTAGAAGTGACTGTATGGGATTGGATCGGATGTATCGGAATATTGATAGACACTTGAGGTTGTGATGTTGGCATGAGGTTGGGGGAAGAAAATAGATAGAGCCATCCATACTGTGTTGCAGCCCTACACCTTAGAACAGCTGAGGATTCTGGGAATATTACAATGTATCAGGATAAATTTGACATGGTGATACATGGCATAAAGTTTCAAGAATCAGCAGAGTTACTAATATTCATCCTGCCGGTAAATCAATAAACATCAGGACCCCTTAACTAAAGAGAAATTGTTTTCCAGGAAACTATTTTCCCGGGAAAAACTCAGTGATGTAACGATTCTGACAAAGACACTGGAGATTCACAGCCGAAGAGGCTGACTGGACTGACGCTGCCATCCCTGGAGAAACGTCACCAGCGCGGCTACAAAGCATCTTTACGGTCCCTGACAGGAACCTGACGACATAAAGTATGATGGGATTATATTATATATATTACATAACGGTCGCTGGGGAGCACGTGCCATGAAAAGGAGCTGCACAACAAGTCCAGTCTGCAGCACGTTAACAACATTCCCGTTAAATTCAAATGGCCCTCACATGCTAGTGACTGGGCGAAACGAAACCCCGCCAGACCAGTGAGAGTAAAACAAACGCAGACCAATAACAGAAGTGAATAGTTGATTTGACGAGTGAGAGGACGAGTGCGTTTAAAGTCGCCTCAGCCTTCAGCCACAACAAACAGGCGCTTTTCTTTCACCCAAATAAACAACATCTTCAATGCTCAGTTTCACAATGTCACAGTCAGCCACTGATGTTATCTTGTGCACTGCTTTGCAACCACGCTACTGCACAAGAAATCCAAGCAAGTCACCATGCACTTGCAACTGTAAAGCTTATCATGATAGTTTCAAGTTTGTTATACGGAGCAACAAAAAAAAAAAACCCCAGGAAATAGTTCATTTAATTCAGTAATGTATTAATAATAATCGCAGCTCTAAATTAAATAATTATCAGCCAATGTCGATTATTAAAAAATGGCAAAACCCTTTGGTCTACCTCTACTCTACAGTAATCTTAATTTTAAATTTAAAAAGATTATTAGCAGCTTCACCTTGGCAAAGAGTCCAAAGAAGTAAAAAAAAAAACTGCCAATAAAAACAGTTTTCTTTTTACTTCTTTTTTACTTTTTTTTTTTAAAAAAACTTTGGCTGAAAGTCTCCAGCTGCCCACACATTTAAAAACTAGGCACATTTATGTTTATGCTCCACTTCACAATAAGGTGTTCACACCATATGTTCACTACACATGGTTCACCTCACATTTGAGGTTCACTTTCACTAATCCCCAGGCCAGATTATGGGGAGAAAAATCTCATCACAATATACTATACTATATAGTATCATTTGACTTTAATATATTTCACAATATAAATCAAATCAATACTTCTGTAAGGCTGGACAATATGGCTTAGTTTCAGTACACTGTAAATACAGTTTAAAATAAAATAATAAGATAAAATTGATCTTAAAATACAGATGTTATAATCTTTCATTTCAGATTCTAACCTCATTTATTTCACTGGTTTTTTATGTTAACTGAAGGATATTTAAGTATGTTAGACACAATGAAAATTTCATTGATAATCCCCATATTTATTACGTTGAATAAATTAGTAAAACTCACTTACATTATATTTAAAAAACAGTTCTTTATGTTTATTTAGAACTGACCAAAGAATTCATTCTGTTCTCCTGTAAAACACGAAGCTTTGAACCTGTCAGTATTAACATTTTACTGAATATAAACCCGATTTATTCACTTGAAATTAATTTGCACAATGTTGCTACAGTTGTCATGTGCATTTTGTTCCAAAATGAACAATATTTAAACCTAAACATCATTTTCCCATCTTTACATTTCACTTCAGAGTAAAAGGAAACCTTTAAGTTGATTTGATTTATATTGCGGTACATCGTCCAGGTGATGGTCAGTGACTATAAACAAGGTCAAATTCTGCTATAGTACAAAATAATTAGGCTTAAAATGAACGTGTAATGAAGTGACCATTTCTAAATCTAGTTTTTTTGATTCCTGGTATTTTTTAATCAAAGTAATATTTAGTGTATTTCACAGAGGATGCTATCCAAAATCCATATTTTGTCTCATATCGCAATGTATCAACACACTGCTCAGCCCTAAATCAGAGGCACAGATCAATATGTACCTTTTACACTTTTTCTGATCCCAAATAATCGATTACTAAATTAAATGTCAACTATTTTGATAAGTGAATTTATCGGTTTGAGTGATTTCAATAATTAAAACAAGCTTCTGCTTCTTAAATGTGAATATTTTCTGGTTTCTTTGCTCCATATAATCAAAAAAAAATCATTAGAATTGTATAATTTTGGTTTGTGGACAAAACAAGACACTTGAGAAGATCATCAATTCCAGGTTTGGTAAACAGCGCTCAACAGTTTTCAACTTTTTCTGACATTTTACGGACCAAACGAGTACTTGTATAATCACGAAAAATATCGACAGATTAACCCATAATGAAAATAATCGATTAATCTCTGGTTGCAGTCTTAAATCCCAGTGTTATCATTTTGGTGCAAATTCAATACAGTCTGCAGTGATTAAAAAACTATTACGATTCTTCTTATAGTTGCTTGACCTTGATAAAAAGACTGTTCACTTGCTTACAACGGCACAACAACTGCGCTCCATGCTCTGTTTTCTCGCTTGCCTTGTCCGGTTCCTTCCTGCACACAGTCTTTCTGTTTCTCTCATTCTTCGCCTTTACCTTCCTCCTTCCCTCCATTTCCTTCCAACCCTCACAAATTCACACAGTCTGCTGCACCAGTCTTTTTCTTTTTTTTCTTCTTCCTCGGGGCGAGAATGTAGGCCATTGCTCTGACAGCAGGAAGGCAGCGCCGCTCTTCTCTTCTTCCCCGCATTCACTCGCTCACACAGCAGCTGAAGACTATACACACACACACACACACACACACACACACACGTGTATATACATGCGTGTGTGTGTTAACGTGAGTCAGGGCTGAAGGACAAACCTCAGGCTGTACTACGCAGGCTGCACTGACAGCCAATGTGTTTCAGCTTTGCAGAAACAAGCGCTCCTGCACGTCCCACTGCATGGCATCCGAAATGATCTGCAACTGACTGAAATGCTGTGCAACGGCTACACGCTCTGATTTATGACCACTCTGATCGGCCTGGACTGTGTTCACCGAGGGCCCCACACCTGGATTACAACAGAAACTGCAACAACAAAAGATAATTTTCCCTCAAATCCCTTAAGTAAACACACTGTAAAAACCACAACATGTGGGCTGATGAAATTTCAGATAACTCTCTACGTCACCTGCTGAAAAAAGTAATTCCCCATTGCTTCTTTCTAGCACAGGCCAGGAGTTAAATTTCTAGAAGCATGGAGAAAACATAACAGCCAGCACCAAATCACTTCAATGTCAAATCCGTACATTTCTTTGGTGAGAAACTGAATTTTGAAAGTCTTTTTCTAACAGTTAACTCTGTAAAACTGCTGTGATATACATAAATATCATGTGTACCTGGCTGATAAGAAACCTCAAGTATTCATGTTTGATTTCATTGGCAAAGACAATCTTCTGGGATGTATTTTTCATCAGTACATCTCTGCATTTGTTGATCACAATAACCATACTCTAACAATAAGCCTATACTGAAAATATTAAAATCCCCTATATTTAAATTGGGAATTTTACCATTTCCAACTGTGATAGCTCATTTAAACATTGTTAATTAAGACTTAAATGTACTTCATATGATTTACAGTTAAAGCTTGTTTAAGTTCACATGTGATTGGATTGTAATTGACTCAAATTGGTCCATGAACAAAGTACTACTTCACTCCTGCACTTAACCTCATTTGGCCACCGATTACAACTGCACAATCTGATTATAAGACAAAAAAAAAACTAAAATTCATGCGGAATCTGCCTGTGAGTGTTACATAATGAATCTATGAACAAAAAATAATTTCAGTTAATGTTTAGATCCCTGTTAGTAACGTAAACAGACAACAACAATCATCCCAACAATGGAAAGTCAACATAAGAGAAGTATCGAGGTTGCCTTTCAGCGCAGTGTCTCAAAAGTGACGGCATCTAAGAGATTCCTTGAATGCATCTCGTTAGCTGCTCCTCTAAGCTCAACACACACAGTGAACCCTGCATTATTTTCACTACCCCTCATGCTCTGGAGTTTAAAATAGTAAACGAATAATACCATCAAACACTTGAGTAACACTAAAAATGCCCATCCTTAATTCAAGTTGTCAGAACATTTTTTTTAAAAAACAAACAAAATGATTCAGTTTTAATGATTTCTTTGTTATATGGAGCAAAAAAAAAAAACCCCAGAAAATATTCACATTTAATAAAAAGCTGACACTCAAAGCAATTAACCGAATATGAAAATAGTTCATGTTTAGTTTAGTAATCGATTAATCGTTGCAGCCCGACAATCATCTAAAAAACACTGCCAGTCAACAGTGCAGGTGACCCCCGCTGATCCACCCGCCACCAGAGACGGCGTTCATCAGTATTCAGTATGTGCTACACGTTCGCTCCTGACCTCAGTGAACGCACCGCGGTGACATTTTCTCAGGTCGACCGCAGATGTCCTGAGGGGTTTGAAGACAAACGGCTCTGAACACCTACAAAAGCTCTATTAGAAGAATGCTGTGACAACGCAAGGCAGGCTGCAGCCATGCTGATCACTAAAATGGCTGCTCATTCTGTATACAGACACAGAGCTTAGCTGGAAGGAACGAGGAGGAGGAGGAGGAGGAGGAGGAGGAAGAACAGGCATCCCACTCCCAACAATTTGCCTCAAACATGGCTCATCTTTAGGTGAGCTTGGCAGCTCTTGTGAGGAGGAGCCGATAATGGAAATGCCATTTCAACTGCTCGCTTTAAATGGGAATCAAATTTGCATAATCATGCTCTGATGACAGATGGAAAATGTTGAGAGTCATCAACAATTTCCTCGACCGTCCAACTCCAAAAAAAAAAAACAATTAGCATGAGCACACTCTCCCTTTTAAACGGAGGTGAAGCCAAAGTACAGCACTTTAGCAGGTCTTCATCTCTTCTCTGCATTCAAGAGTAGACACTCCATCATGTATATGTTTTAGGGCTTATTAAAAACTGTCATTTGACTATGAACAAGTGAAAAAGTTAATGAGACGAGAGCCTTGAAAATGCCCACAGATAAAGTCCAACAGTTGTCAATTATGTGTCCACTAGTTTCCACTGTGAATGTTTACTTGTAATACACATACACACAATTCTACGAGGAATGGATAGGCAGGAGATAATTACACACCTGTCCCATTATATATATCAGCTACTTGAGAGATTACGTTGAAGGCTTGAAGGGAAATTATGTTTGTGCTATTTCTACTTCAGGTATTTGAAAACTGCAAGTCAGCGCTGTGTGCGAGAAAAACAGTATCAACTCACGAGGACCATGAGGTCATGGAGACAAGTGTGGAGGAGGGTGGCCCTTATTTACAGAGAGGTGAGGAAGTAAAGGGTTGGCATATATGGAGCTCTTTTCTACACACAATGACCACTTATACTCGCTTTAACTTGCAGTTTTATACATCATATCTATGTGTGGTGCTGTTTTCTTTCCACCGCACATCGATCATGTCCTTTCACACACAGCTGCAAACAAAGCATACTGCACTACACTTTAAAGTCTTTTGGATGGAATTTTTTTGACTCACCCACTCATCTTCTACCTCTTTATCCTCCACATGAGGGTTGCAGCGGGTGCGGGTGCCTAATCCCAGCTGACAAACTCATTAACTTAAATATTTTAAATGCCTTTATTGCGATGTGTGAGCGTTCTCTGTAGTAGAATGAGGGAAGGTTTACCAGAAAGCTGGAGATGGTGGTGGGGTCACACAGCTAACACTGTTGCCTTACAAGCAAAAGACTGTCCTGGTTTCCTCCTATAGTTCAAAAACATGCAGAGGTTAATTGGACACTCTAGACTGACCGTAGGTGTGAGAGTAAATGGTTGTTTGTCTCTCTGTGTTGGCCCTGCGATGGACCGGTGACTTGCCAAAGGTGACTCTAGCGACCCTCCCGTTGAGAATAAAGCGAAGAGACAATGAATGAATGAAGAAGTCGTTCAGGAACATGGAAAAATGTCCACTTCGTCTGTTTCCATACTGTTATAGGAATCAGATACATTGAGTCTGTCAGGTTCTGGGACACACTGCCGGTGCACCGGCGCACACCGCAACAAAATTTAGGTGCACCCAAATTTTTCAATCCGCCGCCTTCATCGCCACAATTTTAAGGGTCTGCTTTGACCACAATGTCATGCCTCCTTGTGTGCGAGTTTGAGTCTGCTCATACAGAACACATAAGGGAAGATAAAAGTCCAAGGTGTATACATACAAAATACACGGCGCTCCAGTGCAACGCATTCAGCTGCGCACAAAAGATTTTCGGCCGCACTCTAGAGCTACGTCTAGATGTGGGTCAAAATATCGCCGTCCTTCCTTGTGCAGTGTGATAATCGATACACCAGGGCAAATATTGGTATTTTAATTAACAAATTAAGGTGCTCTAAAGTAAACAGTCCCTGCCAGTTTCACTCGCCGCTTGAGGCTATTTGATATTTCCTTGTGCTGGTGCTGCTTAAATGAATAAGTGAAACTTTGGAGGTAGTTACCTGGCCGAAGAAGAGGTGGAGACAGCTACGTTAAGAGATGCCCCATCTATGTTCTATACACAGACTTCATGCACTTTGTTCTCTATGTTGTGAACTAACAGAGGAATCCTGCAATTTTCACAGACGATATGTTTTCCATCAGTTAGTCAGATATCTTGATGCATCGCTACATGATTGTGACAGAATCTTATAGTGATATTATTGGTATTTGGACCATGTATCGAGGCACGCTGTAATTCCCACCCCTACTGTCTATATACTAACTTGACTCCAAACCATCTGACTTTTGAGAAACGTAAAAGTTTAATAGGACTAACATGTTAGCATGTATCTTAAAAGTCCTGTTTGAGAGCAACACAAGAATTCAATATTTTCTTGTAAACATACTTTTACAAAGAAAGGACCTGGGTGCTCCAAGACCTGCGGACTTAGTGTTTAAATATGAAAAAGGATGATGTTGAAAAATGGATGTGGTGGTTTTCCTACTTTGGGCCTTGTTGTTATCAATCCCCCGCTCGTATATCCTGACTCTTATCTGCACTGCATCTGAGCTTAGAGAGGCCCGGCCACGATGTTTTCACTTACAACTGCAGCAGCAGAGCTGCTCAGACAGATAAACAGGTATCACAGAGCACAGTCAAGCAGAACTAAGTAGTCCTACGCCACATGCCGAAAGATAATACATCTGTTTTACTAAACTATGAATTAAATACACTTTTAATGCAATAAAGGGGGATTTCTGTTACTTTTTAGTGACTTAATAAAACCAATTTGCTGTGCTTCTGTGTTGAGTGCCGCCGACAAAATCACAGTCATTAAAGCGGTGTCAACGACTTTCCCACACTTACCGTACATGAAAGAGGAATAAAGATCTGTCTTGGCTTAACAAAAAAATCAATGGGTAAAGACTCCTGGCCGCATAAATTTAAACATGTACTTTCATCCCACATCAAAACACAACTAATAGCGTTAACAAAAACCTGAAAGGAAACTTTAACACGTTTAAATTGGATCTGCTGGAGTATCCTCATCATTCATTCCACACAAACCTAATTTATGTTTTAGACACATCAAAACCAATGTGGCCATATGATCAGATTTACATTAATATTTCAAAGTCAGGCATCACACCCACCGTGCACCCAGCTGCTTCAGCACCTTTTCCTGTTAAAGCCGCTCCTTTTATGTGGCCTTAATGACCAATCAGAGCGCTGTACGCTGAGGGGAACGTTCACCCATTCACACATTCATACCCTGCAGCACACAAATTTTCAAGTCTTAAATAGTGTTCTGATTAACACACTGAGAAGGTTATAATTAATAACACATTTTGCTTCATTAAAGCCTCTAAGGTGCGAGTATTTAGACTTCATGAGAAATATATTTTAATTTCTCTTGTTAAGCAATTTGGGCATAAATGTACCCTTTATAGAGATTAAGGAAGTGGGACTTTTTCCTACTATGGACTTAAAGACAAAAGACAACAGAATGACTCTGGGACTAAATAATAGTCAATGAATCCAAAAAACAGAGAACATATGAAAAACATCCGGAATAAAGCTTCTGAGATGAAAGAATATCCTGCTTTTCTTTGTCATTTCTGACAGTAAACTAAATATTTCAAGGTGTTTGGACTTTTGGTTCATTCTTTGCAGTGCTGCTGGCACACAAAAGCCAAATTTCAAAGTTTTAAACCTTGCTAGTAATTTATACATTTTTATTCAATAAATCTTCTAAGAAGCAACAATTCTAACACAATAAATATATTTCTTTTTATATTTCTTTTAAAAGTGTAAGCTGCAGCATGACTCGTTATTACCTCTGTACAATAATGAACATATCACTGATATGTATTCATGTTGTTCTGACCAATTCCTGACCCTACTTTTCCGAATGTCGCACCAGAAATCAAGACTCTTAAGAGTGGGCTGTGTTATTCCATTCTTCTGCTGACCCTTTTTGATGAACCCGTGCGAACTGCAGCCTCAGATTCCACTTCTGCTTACTGTTGCCTCTCTATCATCTCCAACCAGTCTGGCTTTTCTCCACTGACCTTTGACATGAACAAGGCATTTTTGCCAAGAGAACTAGCACTTACTGAATATTTACTGTGTTTTTGGGGTCGTTCTCAGTGTAGTTGTGCGTGAAAATCCCAGTAGATCAACAACCACTGCAATTTCAACACCACTAAAATGACGTTTCTTACCAATTCTGATGCTCCAGTTGAACTTCACAACGTCAGTGTTTTTGTTCATCACCATCTTCACTGATAATTGCAAGAACCAAATGTGTATATCCACACATCTCCCAAGCTATCTCTATGGATGGCTTTGGTATTTACCCACACTTGTGGCACGGTTTTCAAACATGGATGCAGGAAAAACTGACATCGTGCATCGTATCACTCTACAAATAATCACCATGTCAAGTCACAGCTCATTCAACTCAGCAGCAGAATTCTCCTCCAACATTTTTATGTGGTTAATGCCAAACATAAGAAATCTGGGCAGCCGATGGCCGACATACAATGTTGATTTTTTTTTGGCCAATATGTGTGGTCTGTTTTCCTTTTAAATCCTCCATCTGCTAATGTGCAGCAATTGAATAATAACAGGTTAACAACACTCATGGCCTGTCTCTCCAATCCGAACTTGATGTCTCCGCTGCAGTGTGCTTAAGCATTTTCAGCACAAATTATGTAGAACTATACATTAAATACAATGAATGAAGGCAATATGCCCCCTTCCATCTTATTAGTATTCAACTTTTTCTGGTTATTATGTCACACACCGAAACAAATTTAGTTGGCAGCTTGTTGCACATCATTCCACATCTTCCTACCACCCATTAACTTTAAAAACAACTCATTTTTAAGCTGAGTGAGCATAAATCCGATCTCCTCACTTCAAAAATGCACCAGCCTGGACTTTATCATGTTTTTCTCGTTGTCATCTAATTTGGTAAAGTAATTTCTGTCATTACTAACAGGTCAAAGCCTGCTACGTACAGAGCAACATGGCCATCTTATCGAATTTAAAAATGCAATGATAATCTGAGGTATGGTTGCAATGATTATTCGATTATTAATCAAATCACCTCATTTGTCGTCAGTTACTTTTAAAATCTATTAATATGATAGCCGATTAATCAGTTTGAGTGTTTCTTTTAAATAATCAAAAACAAGGTTTCTGATTTTTCAGCTTCTTAATTCGCTTGGGGGCTAAACATTTGAGAACGTCATCACATCAAGGTCTGGGAAACATTTACCAACATTTTCTGACATTTTATGGACCTAACAAGTGCTCAATTAACCAATTATGAAAGTAATTGTAATGGTTTTAGCCAAGATTTTGAGCTGCCACAGCATTCATACTGACACACACCCGTACCAATCTCATTTCAACACCATTATATGCAGTCTTAATCAACTTATTTATGTTTTCCCCCCGTTTAGACTTTCAAAAACAATCTGAATATGCAAATAACCAGGCAGCGTGAAAAAGGCCTTTAATACAGTGAGCTGTTGCCATGTGATTGGCTGATTACATGTAGGTAATAAAGGAGCAGTTGAACGGGTGTACCTAATAAAATGGCCGGCGAGTGTTTGCATTCACTTGCAGGAAAAAAAAAAGATGGTGTCAGTGAATAGTAGTTAGTGGGTTGTGTGGAAAAATCAACAATGAGTCAGGCGTGTTTGGAGGCCCTCAGTGTGCACATCCTCCCTCCGCTGCAGCGGCCACTTTAGCCACGGTTCCTCCGGAGGGATGACATGCTGTCATGCATTAACGGAGGAGGAGGAGGAGGAGGAGGAGGAGGAGGGGGTGTCTCTCGGTCCACTTACCTGTTTTTGTTGTCCGTTTGCTGATAGCGATCCAGCCCGTGAATGAGTCGTCACGCGGGACGATAATAGCTCCCCTTCTGCAAACAGCAGCTTTAGCCTGAGCGTCAACACAGTTAGCCGAGCTAGCCTCAGCTCAACTTAACTGCAAAGGATGGTCAGAGATGGTTCGACTTTTAAAAAAAAAAAAAAAAAAAATCCATAAACAATCCCTTTTTTCGGAAATCCAACGTTGAGGGTCAGCCGCTGCGTCAACAACACGCGCGGGGTCACATCGGGGAAGCCCGAAACAAAAGTTGTGCGTTCGCTGAGCTCCACTGGCAAACGTAGCGTCAGCTAATGTTGACAAACAAGCCTGCGTGGTTCAAAAACACCAGCGCGAGCGACTCGGAGGTGAGCTAACGCCGAGCCTGCTAGCACGCTTAGCTTAGCTAGCCGCCGTGCTAAAAAACCCCAAAACCCTGCTGCTTCACCAAAATAAGGACCCCTACTCGGCCGCGTCCGACGACGTGTGTCCCCCGTGGGCAGTAGAAGCAGAGCGTCACCAACTCCGGGGCAAATCACTCGCGGGGCGGTTGCTGCGTTTCAATGACGGCGCACTCGCGTTCGCAAGCCCGAGTTGTCGCTGTGGTCTCTGCTCTCCGCCATTTCCAATCTCTCTCAACACAAACAAACAGGGCTGCGTGTGCGCGCGGAGCGAGCGTCGGCGCGCGCTCGCGGGGAGGGCAGCGGGCAGAAGCGAGACTCTGGCGTGTGTTTGTGTTTTGAAATTAAAGGAGGCGTGGGTGACAATTAGTCGAAGAGCGGTGAGGCGAGGACTTACTCATGTCGAATTATTTCAATGGGAACTGAGAGGGATCGTTTTTCAGTGGACCGGGATGAAGTCAAAATTGTGAAGGGCAACACTTTAATAAATATTTAGCTAGATCATAGCTCCAGAAATGCCAAATAATGTTAGAGCACCACTTCAAAGTTTTAAAAGAGAGTCCACGTGACCAATGGTGCGTTCCATTGTAAGGGGAAGTTGAAACTAGTTATTTTTGCAACCTAAATCTAACTTAACCCATCACAAACAGTGGGCAACTCTAATCTACTACTGGGGAAGCAATGGGGATTGATTACCTTGCTCAATGTCACCACAGTCTTTGGCCCCTCCCGGGATTTGAACCAGTGATCTTCCAGTTACAATTCCTTTCCTCTTGCCCATGGGCTGCCATAATGTGTTGTAAAGACAAAAAGTATCTCAGGCTAGCTGTTGTCCGCCATTTTTAGCAATATCAGTCGGATAACAATTAATGGTATTTTGTATTAGCATACAGTGTAGCAACATGTCCACGGATAAAAGAAGAAAGTGGAACAGTACTCTGCGTACGACTGATTTGATGTGAAACAAAAAACTCAGAAGTGCAATTAACAGGGCAAAAGTAGCAAAGCGTTTTTATTGTCAATGTGAGTGGCGGCCATCTTGGAATTCTGTGTTGGGATTTGGGACGTATCTCTAGCTTCCTGGATTGGAAATCGGATTTGAGGGAGCATTCCAGTTGTAACGTGCGACTAGGAACTCAGAAAATCTCGACTTCCTAGTACAAGTGGAACGCGCCGTGCATGGAATCCTCACAAAACAAACGTATGCATGAATCTAGGAGACCGTTTACCAACAACAACACATGCTGCCTGTACCACCGTAACACTTTCCAGTCCAGTGGGTGGCGCACTCTACTTTTGACCAAAACAGACAACAAAGAATACGTTAACCATGGAAATTTGTTGAGATCACGCAAGGTGGTCTTCTGATACCCACGTAGGTCTACAACTCAGCACTCAAAGAATGCAAAGACTTCTATCAGTGGTGGACTGATACAATACTCTGTGTCAGTATCGGTCCGATATTGATCCGATCCGTAAAACTCTAAATATGATGTAAATGCTTCAGGAAACACAGACAACAAGTTGTTCTCATTTAAAAAAGACTGTTATCGCCATCAGTCGGAGTGTAATATCGGTATTGTATTGCACAAGGAAAGTAGTATCGAGTATCGCAAATGTTTTATACACCCAATGATCTGTTGGTTATTCATTAAGATGGGAGCAAGCAAAAAATCAATAAAAGTTTTAATTTAATAAAATAAAGAACATATACATACAGTACTGTGCATAAGTCTTAGGCCGCCATTAGATTTGTTGTTTTAGCAATGCTCTAATGACCATACTGTACAATTATTACTGTACAATTATTTCTCCATCACTTTATTGGAACATATCCAGTTTGAAAATAACATCTTTTTTTTCAGAAACAACAAAAATGCTTGTATAATATCAAATATTCAGTGTGACCTACATTTCCACTTGAACAATAACACAACCGTGGCTCTTTAAAACCTGGAATGGAACCCTAATGTTATTGGTCAAACCTGTGTTTCTCCTACTATTTCATGCCAACAAATAGCTGCTGTGAAAAAGGTCTATTATACCTGGTTTACTCCAGACATGTTGGAGCATTACATACACATGTTGCACAGTTCAACTCACTGACAGGTTGATCATATAGTAGAAGACTGACTTTTAGTCACATCTTTTCAATCTAAACGCCGACGATCACAAAAGTGACAAAACAACAAAGCTGGTGGCGGCCTGAGACTTATGCACAGTACTGTATATTTGTAGATAAACTTATGAATAAACTTTAGGTGAACTAAGAGAGTGTGGCGATAACATGACAAAACATGGAACAGTTGCTGTGTCACTGCATCATTGTGACGAAAAAACTCAAATAAATGACAAAAATGCAAAATTAACTGTTAAAAAAAGTGAAGAAAATAGACGATAAAGACCCATAATGACACAGATAGTAAAATTTATGATGTCGCTGAAGATTTTATTTGCCTCGATAATAGTGCACAAACCCAGTTATGAATAATATAATGTTAAATGTTAAAAAAAGTTTAAAGTTAATCTTATTTTTATTGTTTAAATTAAGGCAGTTCAGTGAAATCACACCGCTAACAAGGGCATAAGATGTTAAGTCAAGTTGGAACTAGCAGTGAACGCAGTTCCAGTTAAGAAGTCGGAAACAGTTCAAAGTTTATGACAGAACTGCTGTTAAAAGTAGCAGTGTTTGTATGATGGCAGCTAACTCAGAATAAATACAGTGTCAGTGTCGGTGAGGTTGCTCCGAGTTCCCTGGATGGAAATCCAAGTTTCCCGACCTCGGAAATTCCGAGTTCCGCCTACAAATGGAACGCACCATGTGGTGCCTTTTTTTTTCACGGACTCTCCAGTTCACTTCCTTAACTCATGATGCAACTTCCTGTCAGTTATAGCTCAGATTTCTTTCAATCAAACAAATTACAAAAAAAACAAAACACTTTTTGAACAATATTTATAAAATTAGCTTAAGTTTTAACATTAAATTAATACAGATTGAGACATTTTCCCCAGTGAAGAACAGATGCTGTCTGCGGTTCTTATATTACTTTAGGATCAAGAAGCAGTTTGTTTTATTGAGTTTAACTTAGTCAACAGTAACTGAAGACAATAGAATATATTTGATGATATACTGTACCTCATGATCTAGTTTTTATCACCATTATTCACGTCACGGCGGCTCGTGTGGAGGCTCTGGTCACTGCTGCTCTGCACACGCTCTGTAATGTCTGGGACACGGTGATCCATCCTTCCTGTCTGACGCACTGATGCTACATTATTCATGAGAGTACAGTGCAGTCAGTTAGGAGCTTATGTCAACAATGTCAAGGACTGTATTTGTCAGAGCAACAACTAAGATAAATGTCAAGGACGGGGGAAAAAAAAACATTTTTTTAAAAAAAAACAAACAAACAAACAAACACATCAGTACAGTCAGTCCTGAGGCCTCTGAGGTCGCGACCTTCAGGTCACGTTCAACCACCTCACTCGTAAAAAGTTTTTGCCGTCTAATGTTAAAAATTAAACACTAGTTTGGTGTAAATAACGCAACTACAATCAGCCACTTTCCCACCACAGGAACTTTTTTCATTTAATCAGGCTTTTAAAAAACCTCAGAACATTTCCACTGAAAATTACTTTCTCTCAGAAGGACACTGATTGGTGGAAAATATTTTGCAGCCTTTTCCGTGTTATCAACTTAGCGAATCCAGAATCTCTAGCGGCAACTAGTGACAAATCTAGTGTCTTTTTCTGGTGATATTGGAGACTTTTGGAGACACTGATGTGAACGTTGCTTTTTACTTTTTACGCTGAGGCACCGTTACAGTTTATTCTTGTGTATTAAGAGATTACCAGGTTTTGGGAAACCTCCCAGTGACCTCACGGAACGGCTCCACCTCTACACACCATCCTCGGACTCCAACACCCAGGACCAGGCACAAACCCTGGGGAGTCAGAGCGACCACTCCACCCCATCAGTGACTGTTCTGGCCTCTCCTCATTCAAATCACTCCTCATTTGTCTTTGTGCTTTTCATGTAAAGCAACTTTGAGTACTTGAAAAGCACTTAAATGTATAATTATTATTATTATTCTTGTTATTATTATTATTACTACGCGATCCGCACAAGGGCCTGTGTGTGTGGGTCTTCACCAGGTTCTCCAGTTTCCTCCCACAGTCCAAAAACATGCAGATTTGGGGATTAGGACCATTGGACACTCTAAATTGCCCATAGTTGTTTGTCTCTATGTGTCCCTGCGATGGACTGGTGACCTGTCCAGGGTGTGACCTGCCTTTTCCCGCATGTCAGATGGGATTAGGCACCAGCGCCCCCCGTGACCCTCACGTGGAGGATAAAGATGAGTGAGTGAGTGAGTGATTGATCCACCACGGTGTTAAATGTTTTGACTGCAGGTCAACAACACTCAAGAACCTTGAGGTGCGGTGAAAACACAAACCACACCCAGGTAAATAAGTTCCTTGTAAACAAAAGTTCTTGAAAAATTGTTAAGCATCGGCTTCCCTGTGGTAGTGGGAGGGGGGGCCCCCCAAATCAAATTCAGCTTAGGGCCCCATAAAGGCTTGGGCCTGCCCTGGACGCTCCTACATCTTACAAACTGGACCTTTATTCTGGCTCCCTAACTGTTATGGTGCGACGACATGTGTGAGCGGGAGAAGCGGGTTTTCGGGCGTCTCTTCAGGAGACAATGTGGGGAAACACTCAGTAATTACAGTGTAATATGTTGATTGGTCACTTATGTTCCTTCACCGGCTGCTGTCGCACTTTAAAGCGTCCAGGATGTGACTCATGGCAGCAGCCAGTCGGGTTAATGGCGATTGAGCCTGTCATCTCGCCTCGTCAGTATTGGTTGTTGGTGTATTGCTGTCTCTCTTTTTTTGTTTCATTATGAATAATTGCTGGTAAACATGTCATTATGGCATGCCTGAAAAGGGCGGAAGAGTCCTTAAATGAGTCATCACACACTTGACAGTGGGCGAAACAATTCGCTGCCTCTGACTCGCCATCCGGCCTCGGACGAGTCAGATGTCTTCGCTTTCATGCGTCGACGCTGCGACGCCCGACGAGCAAACGACTGAGACGATCAGTAAATTATATAATATACATTTATTCTATTATACTAGTCTAAGTATAAATAGTAACCAACTGTGTATTTCACTGTAACTTAATATGATTATTATTAAATTATACGTAATTATAGGTTCCCAAACACTGGGTCGGGACCCATAGATGGGTCGCTAGAGATTTTTTTTGGGGTCCCATAGCAAATTTGCAAATTTATTTAAGATTTATGTGTATATGTATATAACATGGACAAAATTAAGCTTTAATTAATATTTTTTTTGGTGGTAAACACTTTGCTATCCATAGAAAGTGGGACACATATTTGGGAGAAACTTTTGTGATGATAACGACACGTAAATGTCTTCATTCTTTCTTTTTTTTCCCTTAAAGTGTATGTAATATTTAACAAAAATAATATGTTTCTATATCTCAACTTCATACTGCACGTGCCCTTTCCAAATACGTCATGTTTATTTATATAAAAAGTGAAATAGTGTAAAAGTAAATAGTGTAATTCAAGTATTTTATTCCTTTTCCTTGCATTGCTGTTCATATTCTGTATTTAATATTGTACTTATACATTTTATTCTTATTTGCATTTCATTAACATCTAATATATTACTATACTTGTTGTTATTCTAGTTAAATATTGATATAAAACACTTGTTTATGGGACACAGGATGCATACAGTTGAATATTACTTGTATTTTAGTGTGCGTCTGTCATGTAGTGTGTGACGTCACAAGAAAAATCTACTGTACATATACAGTAGATTTTTATAGTACGGTGTCCAATATTTCCTCAATAATGTATCCTGGATATGTTTTTAACTGAATCCTGAAGAAGAATTAGTGCTGAAGTTGAAAATATTTAGATATTTATTGATAATACATGTCAAATAACATTTTTTTCCTATAGTAAACATAAAAATTTAGATCATGGATACAGACGACACCTCGGGGAACACACTGATGAAGCCTCCGTCTTTTTATTTTAATCGTTAAAGAAATTTTAATATTTATGAATTGGCAGCTAAACCAAGGGTTAAAACTGTTTACACTGCATTTAAATGTTTACATAAGTCAGAAACGGTGACATGAATATCAGTTCTGGCCCGAGTGCGAGATAAAATTCTTATCACATTTGTCCTCCAGTGACAAATGTAAATTACGTAAGATGCAGGAGTGTAAATATAGAGGGTCACAGAGTTACAGCTGAATATGGGCTGCGGAAAACAAGGAGCACTGCACCTTTAAATGGTCGGGGGGGGGGGAGATGAAAATATCCAGCAAAAACCAAGTGGCTGGTGGAGAATGAATGAGCAGAAAAAACACTTTATGATAATATTTTATTGTAACTTTTTCTACCTTGTTGTATAGCCATCACTATCTTCTTTAAGATCAATTTTTCTTTTATTTCTTATATTTAAAGTTTGAACGTGTTGAAAGTGTCCACATCGGTGGGGCTGTAACACAATAATCCCAGTTTTAGGATCAATAAAATCCACCCGGCCACAGGTTCTCCATGAAAGTACGACACGATGAACCATGAA
Source organism: Brachirus orientalis (assembly GCA_016785285.1). Classification (NCBI taxonomy): domain Eukaryota; kingdom Metazoa; phylum Chordata; class Actinopteri; order Pleuronectiformes; family Soleidae; genus Brachirus; species Brachirus orientalis. The sequence continues at coordinate 6,385,114 of JAFBJR010000160.1, read as the reverse complement.
GCAGACGGACCAGAGCAGCAGCAGCAGACGACCACACCTGGCACCAATGCTGCCACTTCACCCGGTGCCCGGTGTCCTTTGTGTGCCTTAAATATGTATTTATGCAACTAATTTTATGAACATGCTGACACAAATCGCGCTGTCGCCTCTTGAATCATTAAATGACGACAATCCATGACCAGAAATGTCTAGAAATCAACATTCACAAACATGTTTCCTCAGTTTAATCTTGTGAATTATGGCTGTTTTTGATGCACAGACAGACAATTTAAAGACAGAGTTGAACGAGGAGAAGCTTCTGATTTACATTTCTCGTTAGGGTGTTACAGTAAAGAACAAAAGTGTACACTTGTTCTCATCATTTGAAGAGTTTGAACTTGCGCAGCAGTGGCTGGACAGTCTCTTTAGGATACGGCTTCAGGGCCAGACACGTGGGGATGTTCTCTGGCTGTTCGATCCAAAGCTTGTGGGAAACACCAGCCTGAGTCAGATTCTCTGACAGACCCGAGAGAGCGACCTCATCTGGAGCCTGGAGACGATACAGTAAACACACACACGCTTAAGCCAAGATGGTTAGGAATTTGTGAGTCATGGACTTGTGTGTGCAGAAATGACAACTTTTGATTTAATTCAGTTAACTCAAGTGAAAATATTTTTTTGATTAGATTGAAAAAGCTGCAATACATTAACTACCTAATATTTGCAATAGGTACAAAGACATTTTGTCAAAACAAAATATCATTTACAGACTTTATATTTTAAAAATAAATGGCCTATCAGCACAAACGTGTAGCTGGTAGAAAAATGTTTACTACTTTACTATAATTTGTAGATGTCTTTTTTAAATTCGGCATTCATCTGATACTTCAAACTTAACGTTACAAATAAGATTTTTTTCAAGAAATTCCCACAGTAAACCGTGCTGGCTAATTAACATAAAATTACAGCGTGAGGATAGGATACTTAACGCTAACCGGGTAAAAAACGGAACTTAATTGAAAATAAATGTAGCCGAATAACACATGGATGCGGGAACCATATTATTTTCTAATTATTCAAACTCTATATATGTTGTTTGTGTAGAAATATGTGTAGAAAGGATAAAAGACGTAAATGTTTGAATGAAGCTTGGCGTGACGTGTCGCGCTCACCCCGAGCACCACTTTGTGCATGGAGTCCAGCTCCGCCAGGTAGCGCTGCGTGTCCGGGTCCGTGTAGTGCAGATGGACGGCGGCGGTGGCAGCATGACACGCCTGGGTTATCACGGCCCCGAGGGGCCACGACAGTTTGTGGACAAGATCCGAGCGGACCACGACGTACTGCACGAGCCGGCCCGGAGCCCCGGCTCCCGGAGCCGCCATTTTCAGTGAAGACAGGAACCGGTTTGTTTATTTTCCGGTTCAGCCGCGATGTGCATCTCAAACAAACGTAACACCGCCCTCTGGTGGTTACTGTTAAAACTTTATTAAAAAACATGCAGTTAAAATTTTTTAATTTTGTCTCTGATAAAATATTATTTTATGACATAAATTATTGCAAATATGCATGAAGAAGGTTATATCTTCCTTTTAATCCTAAAACTAATTTACCCACAAAAGTAATCACAATTAGGAAATTAATTATGATAAAACCAACTTTTAATTTAATATAAAAATGTACAAAAAAATCTGTACATTTTGACACTGTTATCTGTGTCATAAACTTCTATAAAAACTGATGTGACAAAGAAAAAACACTTTCTTTTGCTTTAATATTTACTCTAACAGTCAATTAATTACCTGTAAATCACATCAACATGTAATGGGCAACTATTTAGAGCTGTTACAAATAGTTCCATTCCATTCAGTTCCATAAACTAAATATTGTACATTTTCTGCCTAACAGACAAAGTGCAATTCAATTCATTTATTCATTTTTTTATTTTATTTTATGCTTTTAACCTGTTTCACTTTGTGATTTTAATCATGTAAAGTGCATAATAAATAAAATGTATTATTATTATTATTCAATAAAGAAATGACAAAAAAACACAATTAAATGTCACAATATTTATTTATTAAGCATACACATTATAATATAAATATAAAATATGCTATTTTTGATTTTTAAAATTGGTGAGACATCATTATATCTGTGTTGAGACAGACAACCATACAAACAGTTTTTTTTTTTTTTTTTAAATTTTTATTATTTTTAATTAATATTCTACCAAAATCTGCTGAAACCTCTGCGCTGCTGTAACAAACTGGCCATGATGATGATGATGACGGTGTCGTCCGACTGATCCAGGACCCGGTCCTGGTCTTAGATCAGCCCTCCTCGTCTACGATGCTGTATGCAGTGGCCACGCCCACGTACAGAGGGCGAGAGAGAGAGCGAGCGAGCGCACAATAACCTACCATTTATTTCTTTATATATATATATTTATATACTGTCGTCCAACGATGGAAGTTAGCAGCGTGAAAATTCACTCTTTTTTTTCCCTCTAGTTCCAAGAAACTGCGAAATAAGTTAAGAAGTAAATAAATAAAACATCAAACATACGGATTATCGTTCACTGTACTAAGAGAGAGAGACACTCGTCCACAGTGAAATAATCAGACAGAACTAATCGATCAGGGTGATTGATGACAGTCGGGATCGGGTTCAATTCACTTTCTGCTCAGTCGTCATGACGACAACGACGACAACGACGAGAAGTCGATTGTTACATTTTTACCAAAGTGAAAACGAATGATATCAAGTTCTGTGTGTTTCACAGACCATGATGCGGCATTTTCTGTCGACCATGATGCGGCTTTTTCTGTCGACCATGACTCAACACTTTATGTCGACCATGACTCAACACTTTATGTCGATCATGCCGTGACACTTTTTGTCGACCATGACTCAAAACTTTCTGTCGACCATGACTCGACACTTTGTGTCGATCATGACTCAAAACTTTCTGTCGATCATGACTCAAAACTTTCTGTCAATCATGACTTGACACTTTCTGTCGACCATGACTCGACACTTTGTGTCGATCATGACTCAAAACTTTCTGTCGATCATGACTCAAAACTTTCTGTCGACCATGACTCGGCACTTTCTGTCGACCATGACTCGACACTTTCTGTCGACCATGACTCGAAACTTTCTGTCGACCATGACTCGAAACTTTCTGTCGACCATGACTCGAAACTTTCTGTCGATCATACTGTGACACTTTCTGTCGACTGACTCTGAGGAGAATCGAGACCATGACGCGACACTTTGTGTCGATCATGACTCAAAACGTTCTGTCGACCATGACTCGACACTTTCTGTCGACCATGACTCGACGCTTTCTGTCGACCATGACTCGACGCTTTCTGTCGACCATGACTCGATACTTTCTGTCGACCATGACTCGAAACTTTCTGTCGACCATGACTCGAAACTTTCTGTCGACCATGACTCGACGCTTTCTGTCGACCATGACTCGAAACTTTCTGTCGACCATGACTCGAAACTTTCTGTCGACCATGACTCGACACTTTCTGTCGACCATGACTCGAAACTTTCTGTCGACCATGACTCGCAAACTTTCTTCTGTCGATCATACTGTGACACTTTCTGTCGACTGAGTCTGAGGAGAATCGAGACCATGACGCGACACTTTCTACTGACCATGACGCGACAATTTCTGTTGACCATGACTTGAAACTTTCTGCCGATCATGACTCGACACTTTCTGCCGACCAAATCTGAGGTGAATTGAGCTTATGACACACTTTCTATCGACCATGACTTGATGCTTTTTTGTCGACTGAGTCTGAAGTGAATTGATCCCCAAAAAAAACAGTTTAATGACAATAAAGAACAAAGAGTTTGAACAATTTTTCTCTTTTTTTTTTTGTTCAGTTAAGTTTCTTTTAAAGTTTGGTCGACATGCTGAATCCTCATGTTTTGCAGGTTTGTGTTGTCAATCAAAAGGAAAAGTACTGAGCGAACCATTCCTGGCGCTGAGCGTCTGTGGCGTCGATGGTGGCGTCCTTAGTTTCAGGAGGGCTTCAGCAAAAACAAACAAACAAATAATAATAATAATTAAAAAAAAAAAAACAAATATAAAAAGAAAAAAAAAGAAATGTTAGGTAAAAATACAAAATTTCATTCAATACATTTTTAAAAGAGCGATTAATAATAATATACATAAATACAGCATTAAGCTTCTACTTCCATCATCTAAGAATAGCCTCAAGTCTCTAACACTAACAAATACTGGTTTTCTAAAAACAAAATTAAGGTGAAGCCAATAATAATAATAATTAAAAAAAAAAAAACAAATATAAAAAGAAAAAAAAAGAAATGTTAGGTAAAAATACAAAATTTCATTTAATACATTTTTAAAAGAACGATTAATAATAATATACATAAATACAGCATTAAGCTTCTACTTTTCACTACATTTATTTTCACACTTAGTTCTTTAGTTACGAGCGAAGATTTACATATAAAACAACAAATCACATAAAAAAATATGATGCACTAAATTCTCCAAAACAAGTGCAACACATTTTTCCGTAAAGCATTTATAAACAGTTGTTTAGGAAACGGTGTTATAATTTACATATTTTAACTATATTTACAGTTTTGTTCTTTTTGACATTTGTATGTTAATGCTCGGAGGTTTTGCATATATTTTAAGCTCATTTCAAAGTAGTAACATGTCACATTTGTTTGCCTTATTCTATTTGCCGAGGCTCTTTTTGCTATAATTTATGTACAGTTTGGTTTATCTTAAATCTTCAAATATCATGTCCAACCTAAAACTATACCTGGAGTTATTTTTCGACACAAACGTATTTTAAAAATAATGTTATATTGTTTTAGTTTTACACAGAAATGTCTTAATTTGAAAGGATGGTTAAAATATTTAAAATAAAACACATTTAAAAGTATGCTTTTCACATAACGAGGACTTTTATTCTGATATCTTTACTGCTTTTTTGCTGATGACACTGTATTTTACTTCACTGAACACAGAACGTCTGTTTATAATGAGAGACATTTACACTGCAAGGCTTCTTTTTTATGAAATAAAAAAGTCTGATGACTTCTTCCACCACTTCTTGCTTCTGCTGCTCTTTATTCCCGGCCTGTTATTTTAATGTGTAATGCACTCTTTAAACTCAGGAGGGCAGCAAAGTCACAGTAACAGTAGAGCAAAGCAGAGAAATACTGTCTTGTGTTCAATTTCTCTCCATAATGGATTTATTTAAATGCTTTCCTTTCATCTCTGTCTCTGTTTTGTTCTCTGGACTTAATGAGACTAAAGAACTGTATTTACTACAAAATGATTTTTGAAGTAGTCTTGCATACTTCATATCAATTTTATTGGTATTCCCTATCAATTAATTATCAAAAACACGTTCATATATAATAAGCAAACCCTCTTTACAGATTTAATCTGGAGACGAGTCATTGAAAAAATACAGACTCATTCTTCATATAAAAGACTTTTTTTTTTGCTATGAAACCACATGTTTTTAATGTTTTGCTGCTAAAATGCAACTTTCATTTAATTTTTGGAGGCTTACAGTATGAGCACATTGATATTCAGCAACACAGTGTGGCCTCATAGTTTTTATTAGGGTTTAGGAGACATTTTAAAAGGATCAGATTAACAAACTGCTGATCACAGAGTTGTTGACACAAAGGTCAGAAACATAAGTGACAGACATTTCTTAGCTCTGTTGAATATTTTCATCATCGATTAATGTGTCACTTATTTCCGATGAGTTGTTTGGTCCATAAAATGTTGAAAAATGTTGATTGCTGTTTCCCAAACGTGGAAATGATGATGTTCTCAACTGTCTTGTTTTGGCGACAAACCAAAATGATGCAGTTTTAATTATTTCTTTATTATATGGAGCAAAGAAACCAGAAAACACGAACATTTAAGAAGCTGTAAAATCAGAAAACTGATAAATTGACTATCAAAATAATAATAATAACTGATTAATCACTGCAGCCCCAGCGCCCACAGCAGTGAAGTGTATTAATATGTTTGCATATTCTCCAAAAGATCACATTTGTACGCATCTGCTAGGGGTGTGCGTGTAATGTTAAAAAAGAAAAAAATTATTTTTCGTCCAGTGCAGCATCTCAATTCATTCTTTGCACAAAAAACATGCAGCATAATTGACACACAGAATATCCAGATCATGCTCACACATACACAGACGTGCCACAAACCGGCAGACTGGTGCTTTAAAGCCCACGTTATAACATGCAAAACCACACACACACACACACACATGTTCGCATGTAACTCATCATCGAATCAGTCCAGACTACAGGAACCAATCAGAGCACAGCAACTGTGAAGCCATTCCAAAATAAGGCACCGTCATCACCACACACAGAGAGGAGCGTCCGCTATAGCAAAAGACAATATCTACTTCATTTTGCAGAATTTCAACATGAGGAAATAGTTTATTCACTAAAAATAACCCATTTCATTTTGGAGGCGAGGAGGAAAAGTGCGGCGTGTGCGGCATGCTGGATATTCAGATGAAGATGAACGTGAAGGAAAACAAAAGAAAAAAAAAAATTACACAACAACAACAACAACAACAACAAGAAAAACCAACAGTAAGTTATATCACGTCCAGAACAGAAAAGGAGGGGAAACATCATGCTGACTGTTTACACCTTCAGACTGACGGAGACACAGTTGTGGAAAAGACAAAAAGAAATAAATAAATAAATAAAAATGATAAATAAAAACATGCCCCATTTGCATTCCAAAGCCATTCTCCTAAAGCCATTCTCTGAAGCTTCAGTCGCGTATGAAACGTGTGTTTATGTCATGATGCTGGTTTATATTTTATCACTGCTGGTTAAAGAGTTGCGATGGTGCTGATGTTCGTCAGGACAAATTATTACATTTCACCTGAGAAACTGACACAACAGTTTATAGTTTGGGCTCTAACAATAGGCAAAACTCTAAATTTTAATCACTAATTAGCGAACCTGACCAGCTGTAAATGTGTTTATGTAAAGTAAAATGTCATCGGTGAAAATAAAGATATTTATATAATTTGATACATAAAGATATAAAATAGATGTTGTTTTCTAAAACAAAAACAAAACTAAAATAAATAAATAAAAAGTCAATATATATTCAATATATATAATATATAATAAGTTCATCTGCAAATGTTAGCATGTTAGCTAGCTAACAAAAAATACGCACTATGTATATTTTTTATTTTTGCAGAAGCTAGCCAAACATGCTGTATTACAGTACAGTACAATACAATTTTACTAACGTTAGCAACTGCTTTGTTAACTTTTACTTGAACACAGCAGAAAACCTTAGCCAAATCTAAGGTACAAACTTGTATCACTTCAGTTAATTTTTATCATCTTGCTAACTATTGCTCTAATTACGAACTGGCTTACTAGCTAACACCTGCGCTACACCAGATGCTAAAGTACTCCAAATCACCATAAAAGCCAAAATTTGTCCAGACCATAAGTGACATTTCAGTGTTATTTTCTAGTTTAACATGTTTGCTAATTTCTCCCATTATAAATATATAAAACTTTTTGTTGAAATTTTAAGGTGTGTATATTCGTAAAATGCAGGATTAAGACTTTTATGATACCTTTACCATTGTGAAAAATGACTGATTAACATGGGCGCTGAATGAAAAAGGGCAGTGCTTTCGGTTGCTTCATAGCTAGTTACGCCACATGCTAATCATCAGCTACTAACTATTTGCCAGGCATGTTGTGTACTAGATACTGTTAGTGTTAGATACATACTGTTTATGTGGCCATTAAGTGCATTTTTAAAACTTTTACAAGGTTCTTGTTTTAAGACGCATCAAATTGCAATATAAAACACAAAATATTTTTGCAAGCTAGCTACACGACAGCTACACTAAATCCCGTCCCTTCAACAAGCAAAAATTTAATTTATCAGTTATACAGTTTGTGAACATTTTTTTCGCTTTTTTTTTTTTTTTTTTTCGAAAACTTTTAAATTCAGCTGCAAACTCGAATAATTTTTTAACAACTGTAATAACTTTTATGTGTATTAGAGAACGAAGACTCTCGTTTTGGTTTTTGAATGGGTTTAAGACGCATCAAATTGCAATATAAAACACAAAATATTTTTGCAAGCTAGCTACACGACATAGTTTTTTTTTTTTTTTTTTTTCGAAAACTTTTAAATTCAGCTGCAAACTCGAATAATTTTTTAACAACTGTAATAACTTTTATGTGTATTAGAGAACGAAGACTCTCGCAGGTTTAAACCAGTTATGGGGAGTGAGTATTTTTACACCCTGCGACTCATTTTTATACATGTTTTGGTTTTTGAATGGGCGGGAAAAGATGAAAAGATGAAAATTTCAAATATATGTTATTGTTAGGTGGAAATTAACTTCTACATTCAAAGTTTGACTCTTGCTTTAAGTCAAATTCCTTGAAAGTGCTTCCGCCTCTTTAACTCACAGGTATTTCCCATAGGAAATAGAGGCCTGTGATTGGATGACTGACCAGCTTGCTGCCCATCGAGGGCTGAGAAGGTCTCACCTCATGAATTTCTTGGGTTCGGTGGGAGGGGTCGGCGGGGGAAGAGGTTTGTTGGAGTTGAACTCAAGGTGGTGGAGGGGGGAGTTGGGGATGGGCTCTAGACGGCTGGACTGGGTTGGGGGCGGGGGTGGTGGATGTGGTGGGTGTGGAGGCAACCCGCTCCCTGAACCCATCACACCCACGGCCACGCCCACACCCACGCCCGCTGCCTCCAAAGCCCTGAGATTAGAAGAGCTGCTCAATCTGCTGGCTGCTGTTTTCTCACTCTTTTTCTTTTGCTACACAGACAAAAAGAAAAAGGAGGGGCACGAGGGTCAAAAAGGAGCAAAAAGGAAAGTTTGAAATCAAAATAATAATAATAATATAAAAGATGGAGGAGGGAAATGGAGTAGAGGTCGAAGTAGAGTCCAGGAGGAAAAAAGAGCAGCGTGCCAAAGTGAGCATGTCTAAATGCTGACTGAATGGATCGGTCTGAGGACGGGAGTCGCTCAGTGTCCGATGAGGAGAGATGCCGTCAAAGCTGGAAACATCTCACACTCAACACATGGCTTGGAAAGCAAAGGGAAGCAAACGTCAGAGAGAACAGTCGAAACTGGGTGGAAGAGTCACTCGCACATCTAAACACGCACACACACGCGTGTGAGTGAGACACAACACATATACACACACAAACACGCGGACGTGTGCGGAAAATACATGTGTTACAGCAAGAACAGAAATACTGAGAGTTCTAGAACCTGGAAAATACTGATCATGCAGTGGGAACCATTCAACTCAGACACACTGTGAAGAGTGAAATTTCAGGTGAAATGGGAACTTTAAAACCCCGCCCTATTATAATTCTTATTATTTTTGCTTACTTTTCTGTTTTTTGTGTGTGTTTTTTTTGGGCGGAGCTTAACTCAAACAATATTATTTCACACACTCTCATGGTCCAATCATGATTTTGCATTTTATAAAATTTTTTTTACATGCGATTTAGTAGATTGCTCAAAATTGCTCATAAATTAAATGTCCACCACGTCCCCAACCCAACACTAGCAACTTTTTTTAATTTATTCATATACTAGATATTATATGTTCTGGAGAAATATTGACATAAAACATTTACGGGGCATTAAAGCCAGTCAAACTACACATTTTGGCAGTAATTCTTTAAAAAAAAAAATTAACTTTTTGGTAAAAACAAACTTTTTACCAAAAAGTAGTTCCCCTTTAATTTTGACATAAAAAGCCACATTTTATAACATGTCATTCGCGCATATTTCCATGCTTAAGATCTTTTTCATCTAAGTTGAAAACTGTTTGCTTCAACATGCCGTAGATCAGTAATTGGTATGAAATGAGACGGAGTGGATATCATCTTTGCTACGTCGTAAAATAAAGCGACGGGCGTTCTCAGAGTGCTCCTGTGTGTGGTGAGTTACGGGACGTCCGGTCCTACCTTGATGAGTGGGTTGATTACTCCTACGTTGGGACTGGCGTTGAACACTTTGTTGAAGTTGGTCTCCCTGTTGACGAGTTCGAGCTGGTAGAACTTCTTATCGTCCTGAGGGAGAAAGTCACGTTAGACAAGACACTGCATTTTAATGCTGCGGCTTCAGAACGTTCATTTCTACCAAGATTCTCCTGGTCCTAATTATTCCGCAGAACACACCGTGGATCTTCAAACACAAGCTCGAGACTCGGGAACGTCAATGGCGACAGCTCCTCACAATGACAAATGAAAGCTGATTTGATAAAGTCACCTTCAAAAATGTGATTAGTGCAGTGAAACTGCAGCAGCCTTGTGGTAAAGTCCAGTGAAAATCCCAGCGTTAATGATGTGACACTTTCTGGTTCTAGAAATCTTCATGGGGAAGAAAGTAACTCTGGCCACGTCCATGTGAAATGATGAAATATGGTAATCTTCAAACTGGAACGGCACTCCGTCGAGCACATACACACCTCTACCAAGGATGAACAATCCGAAAAAGTCATAAATGATTTATTTGTTATTGAAAAAAAAATAAATCTACCCTCAACCATTACTCTGCACTAAAATGTGAAAGCCAAGTCCCAATCCCTAAATTAACATTAATGGGAGTCATTTCAGCAGTTTCTATGTAATCCTAACAATAAACAAACCAAAAAACTCTGGTGAAAATAAAGAAATAAAGTGTTAGATACAGTCATTTCCATGCAGATTTTTGAAGATAGAAAGCCTTTGAAACCAATTTTTAAGTTTGTCCGTTGCTTAAATTCAGGTAGTGGAAATGCACATGTCATGTTATTTGATAACAGTTGGTTTTGCCTTTACCGTCAGAACGCTCTAATTGAGTGATCATTGAAGAAACAACTTCATTAGATGTGGCGTTCCTCAGGGCTCTATCTTGGATCCCGTCTTGTTCTCATTAGCATTTCTTTTTTTATCATTTATTCAGTTATTGTCTAAATATCCGGAAGCCAAAATATATTCAATGTCCCCAAAATTTTTCTAGCAAAACATTTTTAGATCTTTAGATCCAGTAAAACTGAATTAAAAAAAAGATAAGTAGCTTTAAATAATTGTAAACGTAAATTTATTTAGAGTGCGAATCTTTTATGGGGCTAAAAAAAGAATATCGTTGCAACTATATTCAGTGAGATGCCTCATGCTAACAAGCTAATGATTGGTTATATTTGGTGAATCTTGAAAATCAGACTGGCTTTGGGGGAAACGCCCATAACCTGAACCTGCTTCACTTAACAAAGTAAAGAAAATCTTGTTCTCTGAAAATTTGATTATTAGTTTTTCACTTCATATCATAGTTTCTCCTGTGAGTAGGTATGACCTCACGAGCGGCTACCTACCACCAGTTTCTTGACAAGAGATTCTCTCTCTGAGACCATGTCTTTCAGCTCCGCGATGATCTGAAGGTCCTCAGGACGACTTTCCCGATTCCTGAACTTCTCCTCTGTTCCTTCCAGCCTGTATGCAGAGACACGAGAAATTTACACAAAAACATATATAATACAATATTTTGAAATGCAGGATTCAGACATCCAGATATCAAACAGGCTTTGACAGCACAGTCGAGAAGCATACGGCACCTGGAAAGTTTTACATTTTGATCGAGTGGATCCAGGAGAACTTTCTGTATAGAACTTTACCTGCTTATATCTGACAAATCTGTAATCTAGATCAGATCCAGATGAAACGTAGACTAGTCTACTTAGTAAAAATTTTATTATTAAAATGTGATGAGTTTTGACAGAGATAGGGATTGGGATTGCTTGAAAATTTTATATTTTATGTGACATTATGAGTCACAAGTGGCTTTTTCACTTTCATTATAATGATATAAAACACTGATTGTGCTTTTTTTTCCTTCTCAAAAGGTTGTGATTTTAACTCAAATATGTAGCATTGCTGCTTTTCTCTCCTCTGGCAATTCTTTTGTTTTTCTCTCTGTGAGTTATGACCACGTTCCTAAGAAAACCCATTAAAACAGATTTTTTTTATTTTATTTTCCGTCCGACCTTCGGAGATACCAACATTTTATTCGAAAGCCTCAGAGTCATTTTACATCCGCTGACATTTTCCACTCATGCAACACATGCTAAATATCACTGAGCAGAATGAAACACTCTTCAAGCAGAACAAAACAATCATAAATGACTCTGTCACCTGGTGTAAGACACTGTTTGGAGGATTGAAATTGTAATAAAATTCAAAAAATATAAAGTATTTACAGTCTTACATTTCTCCATTATGTTCAGTTTGAAATTGATATATATTGATGAAACACATTCCTACATCCATAAAATACTACAGATATTAAATATTAGTGTTTTTTCTTGTCTGTGAAAACAACAGAAGCGTGTTTGGCTCATGTTTGCCAAGTATGTTTTCACCAAACCATGGAGGTGTGGCTGTCTATGTTACATTTATTTGACAGCTTCTGATTAAATGTTCTCAAAAAACACAAGTGTGGACACAAGTTCTAGTTCACAAGAATGTGAGAAGGCCAAGCTGAAAAAAATACAGCTGTCTGCAAAAAAGGTCCCATTAAAGTCCATTTAAACTCTACACCAGTGGTTCCCAATCCTTTTAACCTGGAAGCCACTTTTGCTTGAGTTAAAGAAAAACCATGTCCCCAACCCAAACCCTGGTCGACACACACTTAAAGAATAAAGTTAATATTTACAAACATTTATATGCAAAAATTTGGGTGAAACTGAGTTCTGATTATCCAATAAAGTGTGTGTGATATGGATTTTCTAAATTTAATACGCACAAATATAACTTTAATAACCTCACAACCTCAGAGCAGACAAAGCTCTGTGCCTCCTATGTGATCTCTGGCGCCCCCTAAGGGAGACTTAGACCCCAGGTTGGGAATTATGGCTCTACGCAAAAGACGGACACAGATGGAGCCCTAGGTCCATAATTTGCGTTGATTTTGTCCATCATTGTGCGCCGTGCAGGGAAGCTTATGATGACGTACGACACGGAGCAATACCACCAGAAATCACGGGGGGCAGTATAGAGTCAAAAGTCTAATTAGTCAGGAAAACGACAAAGAAGAGTCTATATACGAACTTTTAAAAATGGCCGAAAGTTTGAAAGAAAGAGTGTCCCTGTGAGATGGTGTGGAATTATACCCATCTATTTGATGTCCATGTTTAGCTCAAGGGGCTGTCCGGTGAGGCAAGTTGTCAAAAGTTGCAGTGGAGATATGAAAAAAAATCGAAAATGCTACTCGTCATCAATCTCTCTCATCGGCAACATTAACAAGTAACAATCCACGTCAGTGGGACGACTTATATTCAGCGGTCTAACCTTTCCAATGGTCACCGTGTTTGCTGATGCCTGCATCCACATCAGTAAAAAGGATGAAAATTGAGTATAAATGGTCAATTTTGATGTTGTGCATGCCACAACAACAACAACAACAACAACAAGCCACAACTGATACAAGACGTTAGTGTCTGCTTAAAGAAAATAAAAGCAGCAGAGTTGTTATCTCCACCCTCCACACACTGTGGTGTCACTGCTTCCACAAAAAGAAAAACACAAGAAAGACGAGCCATCGCTTTCATAAATTCACCAACAAAGTTTCTGCGCTTTCCTCGAACATGATGGATTTTAGCTCCACCATCTGCTCTTTTAAAGACATAGGAGTCTTCACAGTTCCAGTGTCTGTCTCACTGGAGAGATTTAACTGAAATTCAGGCAAAGTAAATATACATATGTATATATATGGACATAAATAAAATTGTTTAGGATAAAAGGTAAAATAATACAAATAAAATCTGTGCAAAATGACAAAATGAAATAATAAAATAGGAAAGACTGTAAAAGTAAAAGCGCTTGTTGCTGAAAAAACTGCATATTTAAGAAAACAGAAGATTAGAAAGAACGCAATAAAAGAGGTTAAATCATTCAGATTTTAAAAGAGCTTTTAAAAACATAAAACTACACACTGGAAAGGTCATTTAAAAATAAGAGTACTATTAAAAGGTAATTTTTTTAAAAAAAAGTAACAATATATAATAATAATAATAATAATAATAATAATAATAATAATAATAATAATATATAATAATAAGAAGAGCAGAATAAAACAGATTAAAATAAAAAGGAAAAACGGAATATATATGTACGATATATAAAATAACAAATGAAAAAATAAATAAAAAAACAAAGATTAGGATAAAAATGTAACAACTTGTGTAAAAATAACAATACAAAAATCTCAAGCTAAAATAACAAAATAGACACTATAATGATGTCATGAGCTCAGATTTTGCAGCATATTTTAGTTAAAGCACTCGTGAACAGAAAAGAGTTCAGTCTAAATTTAGAATTTGCAAATTCTGTGGGCAGTGAAAGCATCGTCGCCATGGTAACCTGCTGTTTTCATACACCGCATGTAAAGCCTGGGTTTGCCAGCTTGTTTGTTGAGGATCGGTGATTCAGGTGCGCGGAACAACTGCAGTTGTCACGGCAACCAAAACCCAAGCAAACCAACGCTGTAGCGTGCCACGCTGCCCCCCAGAGGAGCAGCCGAAGAAGGGCAAACGCCGGACAAAAAAACGTCACCACGGCGATTAATTAGGCGGAAAGAGACAGGTCTGTGCTTTAGTTAATGAGATAAAAGAGGTTCATCTCTGAGGAAATGTTCCAGAAATTCTGTCTTTAGTGGAGAAAAGTGAAGAAAGTGGCAGAAATTAAAAGAATATTTCAAAAGTAATGACTGTTACAAGGACAAACCTGGTCACATATATAATACATATATAATACACATAATACATGGAACTATTTTGTTTTTTACTTCAGTCATTTGGGAAATCAATCTAAATGACTGACAAACCGATTATATTAATATTACTGTAAATATTTATATGCACACTCATTTAATGTGTGTCTATATAATTACATTATATATATATTCTATATATCTATATAGAAACAAAACACAAAAAATAGTACTATAGTAATAATGTAGTACTTGGCCAAGTACTACATTTTGGCCAATTTTAAACCATGAACTAGATCAAAAATGGGAAAAAATAAAAATAAAATTATTTCAATGACATTCCCTGAATTTAGGTGTACAACAATTGATGATACTTCTCAAAATTTCAGAGTAAAGGTGCTTTTTTCGATATGGAATGACGCACACTTCACAAAAAAAAAATTAGAATTCGCAATATTCATGATGCAGAGTAAATCTATAAGTATCAAAAACAAGACAGGAATAATAGAATCAAACATGACAACCATAAATTCATAAATAAAACACTAAGCAAGCATGTACATATTTAGACATACCTATGTGTAAATATATACACTACATCTTGTCACAGTGTTTTATTTTATTGTTAAAAACATTATTATTGTTAGTACGTACAGGATCTGCAGGGCAGAGATCTTGTCCTTCAGCACTTCCTGTGCTTTGTTGAAGTCAGAGAGCATGTTCTGTGTCTCTCTGCTGTGGACGGAGCTCAGTTCGGACACTTCCCTCTCATGTCTCTTCACCAGCTCCTGCTCGTGGACACTGAGCAGAGACACACGGGGACACACGGGGACACAGAGAGACACACGGGGACACACGGGGACACAGAGAGACACACACGGGGACACACGGGGACACACAGAGAGACACACAGGGACACAGAGAGACACACGGGGACACACAGGGACACACAGAGAGACACACAGGGACACAGAGAGACACACGGGGACACACAGGGACACACGGAGACACACAAAGAGACACACGGGGACACACAGGGACACACAGAGACACACAAAGAGACACAGGGACACAGAGAGACACACAGGGACACACAGAGACACACAGAGAGACACACGGGGACACACAGGGACACACAGAGACACACAAAGAGACACCCAGGGACACACAGGGACACACAGAGAGACACAGGGACACAGAGAGAGACACACAATGACACACAGAGACACAAAGAGACACAAAGAGACACACAGGGACACACAGAGACACAGAGAGACACACAGAGACACACAGGAACACACAGAGACACACAGGGACACAAAGAGACACAGAGAGACACACAGAGACACAGAGAGACACACAGAGACACACAGGGACACACAGAGACACACAAAGAGACACCCAGGGACACACGGGGACACACAGAGAGACACAGGGACACAGAGAGAGACACAAAGAGACACACAATGACACACAGAGACACAAAGAGACACAAAGAGACACACAGGGACACACAGAGACACACAGGAACACACAGGGACACACAGGGACACAAAGAGACACAGAGAGACACAGAGAGACACACGGGGACACAGTCGTTCATTTATACACGCTCATACACAAACATGGAAATATCACATTTGATTAACAACAATCAGAAACAAGAAATAATAAATAAAACCTAATTCAAAATAACAGTGTTAGCCTTTTCTGCTACCACAGCTACTGCTACTACCGTTACTATCACTACTACTACTGACACTAATATTACCTCTACTACTACCATTATTTCTTCTACTATTATTAGTTACACTAATACAACTATTATTACTTCCCACCACTACTATCACTACTACTATTATTACTACTACTGTTACTGCTGCTGCTTCATGTTTTGCTTATTAATTCAAAAACGAACATGTCGTCACAGTAACGTCCACCTTCACCAGCCTTCAGCGCTGCCGTTACCATGGTAACACCAGCGCCACTCCCTTAAGCAACACTACATCCATTAAGATTCCTATGATCTCATTAAAACCACGTGACACAATCTTTAACGAATCGTGTGAAAATAATCTGTTTCTCAACCTGTCTTACTCTTTACTCACTGTCTTTAGTGCAGCACTTTATTTTGGTAAATCAGGACTCAGATACATATTTTCTGTGTTTAAAAAAAAAGATTTTTAAACACACGTCACGTCACATCGCGTCACGTCTCCCCCGTCCTTTCATGACACGTCACGTTAAAGCTCGGGGACACAGAGACGCAGATGAGATTTACTCCAGGACTGATGACGGGGACATCACCGTCCAACTAACCATCATACATTATTGTATGATTATGAAAGACTCAAGTGTAAAAATACAACACATAAGTAGATATAAAAGTGTTATTTTAATAATTAAAACAACAAATCCTTATTTTTCAGCTTTTTAAATATGAATATTTTCCTTTTTTTTCCCTCCATATAATAAAGAAATCATTAAAATGGAATAGACAGTTAATAAACTAACAATCCTTTTCATAACCTGTTGATTATCTTCTTGTTATTTCAATATATATATATAAATATAAATATAAATATATATTTTTTTGCACCATAAAACGTAAATAATAAATTGATCAGTTTTAATGACAATTTGTCACACGAAACCAGAAAATATTCACTTTTAAGAAGCTGGAAAATAGAAACAGAACTGCACACACTGGCAAACTGATCATTGCAATAGTTAATGATTAATTTAGCAATGGATTAATGAATGTTTAATCAGTGCAGCCTCATAATAAACTACAGTGTATATATATATATATATATATATATACACACATAGTATATAGGTTGTGGTTTTGCTGCGGGAGAAAATGATAGACACTGGTAAAAAAAAAAGACGACAAGAGAAAGACGAGGAGGAGGAACGAGATGATGAAAGAGATGAAGATGAGGAGGATGAAGGATGGAGGAGAAAACATGGACGTCTGTCTGTGTCTCACTGTGACTGGACCAACTGTCCCTGAGGGGAGCGCAGCCTCTCTCTCTCTCTCTCTCTCTCTCTCTGCACCCGCTATGGTTATTTATTTATTTATCAGTCTATTTTTAACCCGGGATTTAGACGAGGAGAGTGACGTAACATGAGAGAGCGAGGGAGGCAGCAGCATCGTCGGCTAATTATCATTATTTAATTAACAATTGTGAACTAACTGTTATTTACTGTTATCGACTGTTTTCCACCTCACCTCCATGCAAGCGTTGTTTTCCTAATCATACTCTTTTGACAGTCAACTGGGGCGGCAACGATTATTACATTTTTTGATAATCGATTAATAATTTCACTAATAATTAAAACAAGGTTTTTTTTTTGTTTTTTTTTCAGCTTCTTATATGTGAATATTTTCTGGTTTATTTGCTGCTTGTGAGAACAAAATCACTAACACCGAATCATTTTGGTTTGTGGACAAAAAACATTTAAGAACATCATCGTTTTCAGGTTTGAGAAACATTTTATGGATCAAACTTGTTTCACCCAGAAAATAATTGACAGATTAATCGATTATGGCAATAATTAGTTAGTTGCAGCCCAAAGCTCTGGCTGGTTTGTCCATTTTGTCTTCTGTAGACATATGTTGGCACAAAATGGTGGCCTCTGTAAAGCAAGGCCCTTGCCTAAATTATACAAAAAAAAAAAAAAAAATTCCAGATTTGAGAATTATTAATCAACATTTTGACATTTTACAGACCAAACAATTACTCGCTTAATCGAGAATTTGAAAGTCATCATTAGCTGCAGCCCGAATGTAAACTGATGAAGAACTAAAACTAAGTTTATTTGACAATAAACAGACAATCGACTAAGAATTGATCATGCATGTGATCAAAGGTTGGCATGATCCTAGTCAGCTAACCAGACACTGACTAATCTAAATGAAATTATGATTAATAATAGTTCAGACCAGTAAAATAATAACATAATAACCTACAAAACTCCAAATGTTTCCCCTTTGTTTTACATTTATAATTAAGTATCCTTTTTACAAAACACACCATTTCTTTCTTAAGGAAAAATAAGTGCAGTTTCAACAATTTCATGCCTCACTTTACCATTTACACATAGATTCTAGTCATAATGTGAATTTCTTTGTCACAATTTCATCCCGCGGGCCGGATTGGACCCGGCGGTGGACCAGTTCTGGCCCGCGGGCCATACATTTGGCTTTGTGTCAGAAACACCTGCAGCTCGACTTACAGTTAGTTGACTGTACGTCACTTACGTCGTCTGCTCATCTGAACACCTGACCACGCCCATAAAGGACTATCAAAATAAAAGTCATATGAAACCTGACTTTAAACGGCCACATTGAAACCGTCACAAAGTCTGCGCACTATCATCTGAAGAATATATCAAGACTTATGACGCAACAGGACCTGGAAAAACTGGTCCATGTCTTTATCTTTAGTTAATCAGACTACTGCAACGCCGTTCTCACCGGCCTCCCAAAACAATCCATTAGACATCTGCAGCTAATTCAGAACACTGCTGCCCGTGTTCTCACTAAGACCAAAAAGGTGGAACACATACTGTAACTCCAATTCTCTGTCCTTACACTGGCTTTCACGTCTGATTAGTAAAATATTACCATTGAATGGTTTAGGCCCAAAATACATTTCTGACCTGTCGAACCATCCAGACCACTAAGGTCATCTGGGTCAGGTTTGCTCTGTGTCCACAGAACCAGGACCAAACATGGGGAAGCCGCCTTCAGTTTTTTATGCGCCAAATATCTGGAGCAAACTCCCAGAAGATCGGCGACATCAATTCGTTCTTTTAAATTTTCAAAACCAACCTGTTTGCCACTGCATTTAAGTAGAAATGAAATCATCAAATCTGCTGCATCTCAGCCGCAACTGCAACTCTTAGCCTTCTAAGCTCTTTTCTCTTTCTTTTGCCTATTTAAATGTTTTAAATGTCTTACTATGCCTTTTATATCTGTAATGCTGCTGTTGTATTTCTCTTTTTTTTTTTTTATTGTAAAGCACTTTGAAATACCTTGATGCTGAAATGTGCTACATAAATAAAATTGCCTTGCCTTGCCTTCACCGATGATATAAAAACACTTTTTATTTAAAGAACTAAACTCGTCCGTGTCGATCTGAAGGTCGATAATATAATGTAATCGCAGCGACCCTGGTTGTGACTCTTCTCACCGTATTTGCTGATTGGCTTCACTGCGGATCTTCAGCACCTCTTTTCCTTTCAGCTCCAGCTCTTTGGTCAGAGTGCTGATGTTCTCGTTGAGCGTGTGGATCTGGTGATCCAGCTGAGCGATGTGGCTCTTCCTCCTCGACACCTCCTCCTGCAGCTCCGTGATCCGACCCAACAGCTCGCGCTCCTGCAGAGACACGTTCCAAAATGAAAGAAAATGTATTAAAATGACAAGATGAACGTGTTTATTTTTCATTTGTCCGTGACTTGGCTTTCTTCCTCATGATCCACAGCAGTTTGCTGTTTGTGCATTTAACCTGCAGGGCATGAATGAAGCTCATTAAAAAAATAAATAAACACGATATGTTTTTAGGTAAAATGAGACAATATGGGACAAAAATGTGAAATCTAATTACAAATTTGTGAAAAAAGAGACACAAAGAGTGTTGTATTGGATCATGGGTCACTCTAATACGGCACAAAATAACCTTCCTATTTGTTATAATGGTCTCATTTTGATAATTTTCCTCAAAATATGTCATGAAACCCAACAGATAAACTCAAAACAAAATGTGGAACTTTGAAGGACAGAGTTTTATCATTTGTTTATTTCAGTGGGTCGCACTCAGGTCTTATCCACACAGAACATGTCCTTCTTTTAAAAAGGATGTCTGAAAATATCTTTTGTTTCTCCTCCATTATAAAACATGAATGTGAGCTCTTTTCTTTCCCTCTTTTTCATTTTTAGGTTCCGTGAAAAATAAATCAGGTTTTTTAAATATTTATCAGACTGAATTGAATTAGGCTCAGAAATCCTGATGTGATGTAAATGGACTTTAATTTTTCTTTTATATAAAGAGAAGATGGATGATATTAGTGTCCTGTGACTGACAATATTTCATGAATCTATAATAAACATATTCATTTTATTATATTAAACAGTTTTTTTAAATGACAGTAATTGTTTTTACTTCTTTTATTTCATTTTTCTTAATTCCCTTTTATCCTGGCTCGGCTTATTCCACTATTTTATTCCTGTGTATTTGTAAAACACTCCATAACCTGATAAATAAGCGATATACTGTCATTTCCCTTTTAATTATTTTTGGTAGTTTATGATTTTTTTGAACGTTTTACTTAATTTTATTGGGTTTTTTTTTCTTTAACGCATTTTTCATAGTGATTTTCTTATAATTTCAATGTGTACAACACCACAGATATAACATTCAGGTACAAAAAATAGATTTTATGTCTATTGTTTTACTTATATCAGGAATTGTTTAGTCAAATTTTGTTGAAAAGTGAATTAAAACCCAACTGATTTCCAATAAAATGTCCTTAATTTTTGTGGGTGTATCTTGTAATATACCATATGAAATAAATATGACATTTCAATTTAAAGCTTCTATTTACTTATCAATTAATGTCACAAATACATATATATATATATATATATATATATATATAAATAAAAAAAAAATCACACTTATTTTGCTTAGGATAGCTGTGATATCAAAAGTCATATTGTCCCATTCCTTATATTTTAAATATTAAAATTTAAATTTAAATATTCCTAAAATAATTTCATATTTCAGTCAAGAACGAGGAGGAATTAGAGGAGGTGAACGATGTAAAATTTAAATAAATAATACAAAACTACAGATTTACATTGTATACTGAAAAATAATTAAATAGTTATGATGCAAAGTAATAATAATATAATATTATATAATTATTATATTATTATATAATTATTATTATATAATAATATAATAAAAATATAATTATATGTACTATGACTTGATTTTTGTCCCCATAAGTAAGACGAGTCCCCATAATGTGACTGTGTAATTGAAGTCCCCACAACATAAGGAATACGAGCTATACACGCGCGCGCTCCCCCCCCCCTTCCTCATCCGTGAAGTAATTGAAGATATAAAAACTTTATTCAACACAGCATGGCGACAATCTGCTGCTAAGCTCTTCACTCTGATGACTCAGCGCGGGGGAAGTTTTTTAATTTACGTGCCAATTCGGTCTCCGACATCATAAACAAAGAAATTATGTAAATGAAGCAGCACTTTCACTTTTATAGATCAGCAGATCTATTCAAGTCCAACTTTATTCACCTGGAATCCAATTAATCTCAGGGATTATTTCAAAGCACACAAACACAGAGACAAGCAGAACTCATACGGACTGATCTGACCTCAGCTCAGATTCTTTCTGTTGTCTTCGCTGAAGTCAAAATTAAACAAAAGGCCGATGTGTTGGAAACTGGGAACATTAAAGCTGCAGTAGGTAAGATCACTAGAAAACTTGTGGATGGATGTGTTTAATTAAAAAAACACGTCAAACCACAGATTTGGAGTCCGGGATTTCAGTAGAACCAGGTTCAAGTGTCATTCTGCACCTAAAAACTTTAAGTACAAAAGACGTTAAAATCCTGAAAACATGCGTTCATCTCCAACATTTAACAAGGACATTTGTAAAATCTCAGTATTTAACAGAGGAGTCTGGTGTATTTAGCGACAGCGCTGCTGAAAGACGGAGATGGTGAGCCCGATCACAAGCCGTTCACCTGTATTTCAGTTCAGTGACTGTGTCAGACGGAGTCTGTGCTCCGGTAATCTGTTTATAACACTGAGGAAAAATGATTCACTACAACGAAAACAACTGCTTTGGCCGTCACTAGTTTGTGTGTTTGTCTTGCATATCAAATGACATAACGACAGTTTTGTGCAGACGACCCCCTGTGCTGAGGAGAAACTATGAAGTCATGGAAAACAACATACCTAATACCAAACTGAGTAGAAACAAATGCTCCTTCACTCAAATGAAGGAGAAAATGTTAACGTAGGCCAGAGGCAGAATAATCAACGACGACAACAACAAAAGTAACACACTGCAGCTTTAAATAAAGGTCGTGCGGTCGTGTACCTGTATCCGGTTGCTGTCCAGCGTTTTCTCCAGCTCTGCTTTGGCAGCGGCCGACTCCTGCTGGTGTGTTTGTCTCAGATGTTCGATGGCCGACGCGTGGATGTGGTTCAGCTCTGACCGCAGAGACGCTGGAGCCAAAACGAAACAGAGGCAACAAGGGAGTCAGCGACAAAAGTTCCCTTTTCACAGTTGTAAAAAGAAAACGATAGACACGAGGACACACGGGAGACTTTTCAAATTCACTGAGGAAAAACAAAAGACCTTTGGTTTGCAGAAAGAAAGTGCTCATTAACTGCAAAGGCACTTTCTTTTTTTTATTTTTTATCACAAGATAAATAAAAAAACAAAGTCTTTTTCTGTGTGGCCTTTACTTTCTCACTCCAGTGGACACCTTTTTATTGCAAAGAATGGGTTAGAGCTCAGATTATTAGCTTCATACTTGAATGTAAAGTCAGAATAAAAGGAGCTGGAAGGAAACACACACACACATACGTTTGCAGGTGAGGACCCTCATAGACATAATACATTCCCTAGCCCCTAACCCCAACCTAAACCCAATTCTAACCCTAACCCTAAAACCAGGTCTTAACCCTGAAAAAAAGCCCTTTTAAGGGATGAAAAAAGTGAGGACCAGCCAAAATGTCCTCACTTTGTCAAAAATGTCCTCACTTTGTAGGTGTTTATACGATTTTTGGTCCTCACTCTGAAGCAAGTGCAAGAACACACACACACACACACACACACACACACACACACACACACACACACACACACACACACACACACAGACAGAGAGGAAGTGAAAGGAGGTAATAGATAAAGAGAGAAAGGTAATGAAATGATGTCGGGGTGAGGGAAGTGAGAGATGGATGGAAGCAGCTCTCCAGTGTCAGGACCATGACATGAAGGTTAATGGAAGACCATTTATCAGACTGCACAGCTCAGTGCTGCTGCTGCTGCTGCTGCTGCTGTTGAGCGTTAGCATCCTCCCTCCCTTCAAAAAAGTTTTCTTAAAAAAAATATATATATTTCAGTGCTTATGTCTTAGCAATGATTATTATTTTCTTTCTCCAAAAGTCACATTGGCTTAAACAGAGAGACATATTGTCCCAATCTGTGACAAACAGTGAGCACAGTGGTTTGTTTATTTATTTTGCCTTTTCTGGCCATTGAAATAAATGTAAGATTGTGGAAATAATTTATAGAAATGGCTTATTTTGTTAGTCAGTGTTGCTACACACACGGAATGTGCTACGTTTTGCTCATGATTTTTTGTTTGTTTTGTTTGCTAAGATTGTTTCAAAAATACAACATTCATGTTGTATTTCATTCGTTTTTTTCATGTGTTCAGATTCGGCCTAGACACTAAAGCTACAGTGAGAGGAGTCAGTTTTAATATCACGACCAACAAATCCTTTCTTATCGGTCTAGTTTTGCTGGTAACCACAAGCGTCACACGTGGAAAATTGTCAAGAAGCCCGAGACAAAAATATAAAATATGACAGAAAGTGTCAATGCGTAAAAACCTCTCATTTGTAAACAAGAAATTAAAAGACACAGCGCCACAACTCACCCAGCCCTGAGCCTTTTTTTTGTATAGTTTGGGCAAGGGCCTTGCTTTACAGAGGCCGCCATTTTGTGCCGGAAGACAAAATGGACAAACCAGCCAGAGCTTTGGGCTGCAACTAACAATTATTGTCGTAATCGATTAAGCTGTCAGTTATTTTCTTGGTGAATCAAGTTTGGTCCCTAAAATGTTCCTCAAACCTGATAACGATGATGTTCCTAAACAAAAATGATTCACTTTTAATGATTTCTTTGTTATGTGGAGCAAAGACACCAGAAAATATTCAAACCGATCAGTTATCAAAATAGTTGACCATTGAATTAGAAATCCATTAATTGTATAACTGTTGTAGCCTTACTGAAGCTTAATATGCAAATGCAGAGGAACAACATCCTTTCTGGTCTGTGAAGGCCACCGTAGACTGGACCTTTAATTAAATTTGATATCTTTTCTATGTTTATTGATAGAAAATGTCAACTTTTGAGTATTTTCCTAAGATTTTACAGACGAAAATGGCAGGAAACTGTGCAAACACACACACACAAACCCTAACCCTGACCCTAACATTAACCTAACCCTAACCTCAGCCTTCATATATATATATATATATATATATATATATATATTTTTTTTTTTTTAACATTCTTTTAGGCACATTCTTTCCTTCTTTTATAAAATTTATTTTGCCACATCTGACCCGACCAAAACCCTGAAACCAAGTCTTAACTCATAAACAGCCCATTTAAAGTTTGACACAACACGAGGGCCAGTCAAACTGTCCTCACTTCCTGCGGTTTGTCAGTGTCTTGTTCATCGTACCCAGCATGGCCTTGCCCTCGTCCTCCAGCTCGAAGCGAAGCGTCTGCAGCTCCTGTTCCGACTGCTGTTTGAGCGTCTCGATGCTCTGGCGATGAGCTTCTCTGAGCGACTGCAGCTCCGCGTGGTGATGATGGCGGAGACGCTCCTCCAACTCCTGGTGGACGACGCGAGATGGAGGACAAGAGGGGGGGAGGGAAAACAGGGAGAAAGAGGGCAAAGTGAGAGAAACATGGGGGCGGAAAGACGGCAGAGAAGGAGTGAAACATTGGAGAGAAAGATGGAAAGGAAGGAGGGGTGGCCAGGAGAGAAGGGAGTGAAGAAAAACAAAATGGAAAGTTGAGGAACAGAAAGACGTGGCAGTGTTTTTAAACCCTACACAGATTCAGAGGCTGAGTGAGGATTCAGCAAAGCTACTCCAACTAAGAATAGAAAATAACACAAGTGTCACATAACTATTACAAAACTAGAGCATAGCGTAAGTCACAGTATGTTAAGAAACTAAATAAAATTAAATAGCAATGGTTTTAAAAGACTGGGTTGGGACCCACAGACAGGTCATGGGAGATATTTTTGGGTCACCAAACAAATTTGTATAATTTTCACCAAATTTTATGTATGTATATACATATATACATATATATATACACACACACACACATATATATGTATATATATTTTAATATATATACATACATACAAAATATACAGTCGTCATATACAGTTTATAAAGACTAAACACAACAGCTGGAACAGCAGTCAATAAAATAAGTTAATTAAAATCACCAAATCACAATATAAATCCAGACAAGAGCAAAATTTTGCATAATTTAGAGACTAATTTACCTCCATTACTGTAAAACCTACTATTGTTTATGTGAACACAACGTTTCAAAGACATTAACACAAACATACACTCAAAAATTCAGTTTAGGGATCAAAAAAAAAAACAAAAAACAAAAAAACTCTGGCGACCCATTTGTGGGTCCCGACCCAGTCTTTGGGAACCACTGGTTTAACCTATTATATACAAGAGTAAGTGCTGAATATGAAAATGTTGAAAGTGTAAAAGAGAAAACTCAGTTTATTGAGTTTGAAACAGATATGAATTAATAATTATAACTTATTTAATCTCCTGCATAAAAAAATGCTACTTCATATTAGAATATCACCAGTTTCCTGATCATTTCAATGGGTGCACTTTAAAAAGAAACTTGATGCTTTACTTACTTAGCATATAATATTCCATGTTATATGCTAATGTTTGCAACGAATATTTGTGTAACTGTTTACACCGCAGACTCCGAAAGTTGCTTTTTTTTTTTTAATAAATATCACATTTTCCAATTTGCCCTAAAGCCTCGAAAAGTATCTGCATTATTTAAAGATATGTAATGTATTCTAGTCAACAACATATAATATATGACTTTAAAGGCAATAAATAAAGGATTTAATATCCGACTGAATGTTTCTGTGCAGCAGTGGAGTTCAGGTCTCATTTTCAACTCATTGTTGTGGAAGAGAAAATTGCAGTTTAACTCATTTTTCTCTGTCGGTGAGAAAGATATTAAGTTGCCTTTTCTGCGAATAACTCAAAAAGACCCTCGACAGGAGGGAAATGCTGAAAATAATAAATTCATAGAAGCTCATCAAAGAACTACGTACTCGATTCTTCAGGCGTAAAGTGCTGTAAAAATGAGATAATGCAGCTAAAATTCCGACTTCTGACTTTTACCAGTTTTGGAGTCATTGTGATATTTAAATGTCTTTTCGTGGGGAGACTGGGTTCAGTGCCACCTACTGTCTATTAGAAGAAAACCAGCCTTGCAAGATCAGGGCTGCTGACCTGGATTCCTCAGAACCAGGACATGGACTCGCGGAGTCTCAGGTCTTGCGAGAAACGCAAATTGCAATAGCACTGTACACACTCAAACACTGGTTTCCATGACTTCAGAGGACATTACATTGATTTACATTCATTTCCTGGAGACTGACTCTAACCTTAACCATAATTACTAGTGTCCTAACCTTTAACCCTGACCCTAACCCTAACCTAAAACATGTCTTCACCTTAAAATGGAGTCTTTTACATTATGGGGACTTGATTTTTGTCCCCATAAAGAAGACAAGTCCCCATAATGTGAGTGTGGAGACAGATTTAGGTCCCCACAACATAAGGAAGACCAGCTACACTCACACAGGTACCGGATTAATGTTGACGGTGGTGTCGTAAAAATATGTACGCCGAAACTGTAGGGGGAGCTCTGTAGAGACCGAGGTGAAAAGAGAGTTCTGCTTTCAAGATAAGAATGATGGAGCTGGTCTTTTCCACAGCATTTAGTTCTTCTAACATCATCTGTGGTTGCCATTCCAAAAGACTTTGTGGTTATGGAACATTTAATTTGGGTTTTCAATTAACCCCCCCCCCTTTTTTAGCCTTTTTAATCAGTATTTATTAAAAATCAGCATTTATCAATCATACCCCTTAAAGAAGTCCAGGGTATTTGTTCATAATATTAGCAGGTGTTGCCGAAATTTACGTTATATTATGCAGAAACTTTCTCTTTTATGATAATTTAGAGTCACGCGACGTCGGTGGATGGCCACCGTAACCGAAACAGAATCATGATTTTTTTTTAAACAAAAATTGAGTGATACAGATGTCAGACAGCCGTGAGAACACAAAGATATAAAACACAGACTTCAGCTTTACAGTCTCACCAACGGCAGTGTTTTATCACATTAACGGCTGAAGTTAACTGTACAAAGGTAAAAACAATGTGCTGAAACTCCTGCGGGAGGTTTTTCTGTCGCCGCCCAATAAAAGTGACCTTTTAAAAGCTGCTAATCCGTCTCTTATTCACTTGTATTGATCACCGCTGCTTTTGTGCTGCGGGTCAGTAAAAACCATACCTTTTATTCCTTTAATTAAACGGACATCATTAATTACTTGTTATCGCAGCGACTCCTATAATTACAAATTGACTGTAATGTTGCTACATTCACCTCCTCCTCCTCCTCCTCTTCCTCCTCTACTGTTTGTGCCTGGTTGTTCAATTTTCAATCCTTTACCCGACAGTCGATGCCTGTGTGTGTGTGTGTGTGTGTTATTCAGCCGCTGTGTGAATCCTTTTAACCGAGTTGAAAAGAGAGGAGGCGGCGATGAACAGTCAGACTGTGGCCTTCAGGTTCAGCTCAGGCCTTAATCCCGAACTCGAGGACAGGAGTTGGAGAAACGGAGCCTGAACTAACCTGTAGCTGAAACTAGAGGCTTTAAAACACGGTGTAACAGCTTCTGCTCGTCGGGTCAAAGCTGCTGCTTCATAATGACGTTCGTGTTATTCAAAGCTTTTCTTCTGTCGAACGGAACAGAGAGATTTAACACCAGCTGAGCTCATTTCGGATAAAGGGCATGTACAACCTTTTCTTGAGTGGCCAATGGGGAGAAATCACTTCACCCTGATATGATACAGGGAATAATAATCCTGTTTTCACTGCACTGTTTCAGTGGCACGTTACATACAGTTGAAGATGAAATTATTAGTCCCCTGTGAAAATGTCATTGATTTAAATGTCTATCTTATGTGTTGTCAAACAGAGCAAAGAACTTTTAACACAGCTTTTTCAAACAGTTTTATTTTGCATGCTTCCGTTATTTGACTTTGCACACAGAAATGAAATTATTCCACAAAAACCGCAGTTTTATCACATTAACGGCTGAATTTAACTGTACAAAGGTAAAAACAATGTGCTGAAAATCCTGTGGGAGGTTTTTCTGTCGCCACAAAAACCAAAAAACTACCAGGGTCAAAATTATTAGCCCCCTGATGCCAACAGTCACTTGTGTCTCCTTGTTGCTGGATAACAGCCTGCAGTGGTTTGTTGTAGTTTTCAACAAGTCTCTGACTCGTCTCCTGAGGAATCCCAGCCCATTCTTCTTTGGCAAATCTCTCCAGCTCCTCCAGATTTGATGGCCTTCTGGCATGGACCTTCATCTTCACTTCAATGGGATTTAAGTCAGGACTTTGTGCAGGCCAGTCAACAGCATTCACGTTGGTCTTCTGGAGGTCGTTCTTCACCAGGAGCCACGTACGTTTTGGGTCGTCGTCGCGTTGGAAGACAAAGCGACGACCCAGACCCAGTTTTGCACACCACATCAATCATCTGCTTCATGCCGACTCGCTGCTTTTATTTGCAGCCACAGTAGTATTTCTACCAGCAAATACAGAAGCTAATTTAGGTCATGTGATGGTGCTATTGTGTGTGTGAATGCGTAGCAGGGATTTGTAACAACTTTATTACTCCCTGGATACGACTTGTCTGTGGAGTGTGAGCAGTTGACGCGGCTGAATCTTCAACCCCCCCCACACACACATCATCCCTCTAATGCCTCCACTCTGGATAATTGAGTTTTCTCCCCCGATGCTGCTGACATACATATAAACACCCTGGCTGCTGCTGCCTCCACCATAAAAAGAGCCTCAGTCGAGCTTTGAACCACTTCATTTCAGTGCCACAAAACTAAAACTAGTTTATTTTAAGGCGAGACGGAAACAAAAGTTTACTGTTGGGCTGTAAAATAGAGCCCATCCTATATTAAATACGTATTGTGCACTGGTTACTGTGCACCTGAATATTTAGTCTTGTCTTAAATTTCACACTTTCCGAAGTCTTGGTCTTGACTTGCTCCCTGCAAGCCTTGGCCTTATCTCAGTCTTACACTTGGTCCCTTAAGGTCTTGGTCTTGTCCTAGTATCGCACTGCCTTGGTCTTGGACTTGACTTGGTCATGGACACCTAAAACTTTGGTCTCTCGGTCTTGCAGTGACTTGGTCTTGACTAAAAGTCTTGGTCCTGTATTGATTTGGTCCTGACTTGGTCACTGTCCCTAAAACGCTTGGTCTTGTCTGCATCTTGCAGTGACTTCGTCATGACTTGGTTACAGTCCCTAAAAGACTTGTAGTGACTTGCCCACTGTCCCTAGTCTTAGTCTTGACTCAGTCTTGATCTGGTCTTGACTTGGTCACTGTCCACAAAGGTATTGGTGTCACACTGACTTTGTTTTGACTTGATCTTGGGCCCTTGTTTCAGACTTGTACCGACTTGATCTTGACTTGTTCACAGTCCCCAAAAGACTTTTCTTGGTCTCACACTGTCTCGGTCTCGACTTGGTTACATTTCCTAAAAGTCTTGGTCTTTTCTTAGTCTCACACTGACTTGATCCTGACTTAGTCATGGTCCCTAAAAGTCTTAGTCTTGACTCAGTCTTGCATTGACGTGGTCTTTGTCTTGACTTGGTCGCAGTCCCCAAAAGACTTGATCTTGTCTCTGTCTTTCACTGAATTGGTCTTGGGCCCCAAAAGTCTTGGTCTCAGTGTTCTCTGGTCTTGGTCTCTGCTACTGTGGTCTTGACTCTAACACCACAGCAGCTACGGAGCATTTTTGTGCTTCAGCAGTCAGTCGTCGAAGTTACTCCCCAAAAAAACCCCCAGAAAATCATGAAGACGCTCTTCTCTTCCTCCATTTTGCCCGAAGCATTAATGCAATTACAGCATCCGAGCTGAAGAATGGATTTGGTAATGTGATGTAAAGTTGATCCAAATTGACCTTGACTGTGGAATGGCAGGATTAGCGTTGAAGAACATATTCTTGGATTGTGTGTGTTGCGCTTTCGTGCGCGTGCATATTTCGACATAATAAAGAGGAAACACAGCTGTCAGTTTAGCTGCAGTCTGCTGTCAGTGAGAGAGACAGAGTGAGTAATGGTGGCGAGGACTCGCTGCCTGACTAACCTTGACTCTGACAAAACCCTATTGGATTAAAATGTCATGGATGGATCCTGCGGAGGAGCTTCTCTGTGGTTTGTGTGTTCCCAAAATGATCTATCCTGTATATAATTACAAAAAAGTATTCTTCAGTTTTCAAGTATGACTATCTCAATAAACATGGCTGAGTATTCAGTGAGCTGAAATTGAAGACTTTTACATGAGCTTTGTTGTAGTAGTGTCACGGGTTTAAGGACTACGGACTGAGGCAGTTTAATAAAAAGCAAGTTTCAGGAAAAATATTCCTGTTGTTTTAAAATCACTGTCTATAAAGCAGGATTTAAGTCTGAGAGTCTGAGCTGTGGAACACCGTGTTCCACAGATCTGCTTCCTCCATCCTGTCTGCAGTATTTCTGTCAGGCTGTTATCAATATGATGAAATTGTTACTGAAAACTGTCAGAAACACTGACGACACACACACACACACACACACACACACACTGCAGTTTCCCAGGTGGACACACTGACGGATAATATTGCAGATAAACTGGTGCTGAACTAAATCCTGGCGGAAAAACAGCAAAAACGTTGGGTAAAAATAAGTTAAGGATGCAGTATTTACATAGTTTGCTCACCAGAGGGCACTTAAAAAATATAGCAAAAAATTTAGTTTTGGTTGGGCTCTATTTTTAACCACTAGGGGCAATACTGAGCTACGATTTAACAAGCTAAAAGCTATAGTGTGTGACTTCTAAATATAATCTAATGTCCGTTTAACTCAAACCATTTGCCAAATGAATTGAGACAATGCTGATTACGCAGCTAGCAATTTTACCAATTTATCTCCAGCTTGCCATTGTTAGCAATATGTAGCATAGCCACCTGGGTTTTCACCACAGATAAAAACATCTGTATATGAAAGACGTACAAATAATGGTAAATTTAGCAAGTGCTTTTACTACTGACGCCAAGTGGCAGCCATCTTGGAATGTGGCTCCAACTTTCCAAGTTGGAAATCCATTTCAGTTGAAACCTTTTACTAGGACCTCAGAAATTCGGACTTTACAACTACAGGTTGAACGCACCATGAAGCTGAGTCAAACGATCTCTATCGCCACCTGGAGGCTGGTTGTATTGGTCAAAAACCATTGCGCTTTTTTTGTGGGTTTTTTTTGGTTCCTCTTATGTTAGCTAGTTAGCATCGTACCAAAGTATGTTAAAATATTCCTCTTTTCTGACAAGTTACATTTTCATTGGTTATTTAATGATATAATTTAGGGTCAAACGTTGCATTTGACTGAGACTGCCTTGTGATTGGTTGAGTGTTTGTACGCCAATATTACCGCCGGGCTCTCTGACTTCAAATCCAATCAAAAGCCTTTATTCTAACTGCACAGTGCACAACAAAATGTAATAGTGCCCTATTGGACACAGGGTGAACAGAAGACACCAGCAAAAAACTTTGCCAATATCCATAAACAATGAAATTTACTATTTATTATGATAACATAGCAATAATAGTACAAATCAGAGTTTGTAAAGAAGTGTTACTGCAGCGTTACTGTAGCATCTCAGCCGTTCAGCTGCCACAAATGACGTCAACAACACAAGATAAACTCAAGCATTTCTGTTAAATTTACTGTGAACAAACAAACCAGTTATTCACTCACTCCACTGGCTTGTCCTTGTACCCAAAACAAAACTCGGCACCATAAAGTTTTAAGAATAGATACATTTCTTTTTAGCATTTCTTACCCCCGTTTCCCTCGCCACCTACCTTCAGGTCCCGTTGCCTGGCTCGTTCCAGGTCCTGCATGGAGCAGCAGTGCGCCTCCTGCAGGCGGTGCTGGCGCCTCTGGTGCTCCGTCTGCAGCTCGTCCAGCTGCATCCTCAGGTGCTCCCTCTCCTGGCTGAACTGGTGCTGCAGCTGCTGCAGCGACGACTGGGACTGGGACAGCTGCATCTCCAGACTCTGCTTCAGCAGGGAGATCTGCGAGAGACAAAGCCAGAAGAAGAAAGAGAGCAGGACGCTGAGTGGACCAGTCCAATTAGCTGATGTAGCTACACCTTCGTTTGTTAGCTGTTGTATCCTGGATGTGATTTGCTTCGGGGGATGGTGGGGATTAACCCCCCCCCTTGTCAATTTATTCCCGCCTCAGCTGAACTATTTTTGTGGGGACATAATCTGTCCCCCCCTCGCCCCTAACAGACTACGTAAAACACATAAAATAAAATGCTGCAACATGAAAATACGTAACGTAAATAATAAAATCAGAAATGGAAGTCTCCGCCAGCGCTTGGACACACTTCCACTTGGAGGTGACTCGAACCAGCCGTCATTTGGCTTTCCTTGGTCAAATCAGCCGCTCCTAAATGTGAAGTGTGCTGATATTCTCTCCTTTACGGTACACCTACTGAAACGGTCCAAACCTAGCAGTCCTAGTTCAAGGTTTTCCAAATAAAATCCTATCTGAAACCAACGCAACGTACTGAAAAGAAAAATGTTAAATTATAGGTATTATCATTTTGATTAAATATAAAATAATCAGTAAAAGGTATTGTGTATATAATGGAGCTATATTTTTTATTTTGTCTGTCTTGCACATTTGGCTGCATATATTTATTAATACATATATTTTGTTACCTTATTTATAATTTTCTTGGTTTTTGGCTGCTGTAACACTGCAAATATCCCCATGTGGTATAAAACACACCCTTTTCATTAGTGGTTTATGATTTCACTGTCATTGGACTCCTATACTCTATATACAAGTAATATAAACTACTTGTATATAGAGTACACAAGTAGTTCATATTACTTGTATAAAGTGATATAAAGTACTTTTACTGTGTACTTTTGGAATAATCCAAAGTTTCAACATCGCCCTTCTGATTTTTTTTACAAATTGCACCCTGGTTGTATCGTGATAGAATGAAGAAGAAGAAGAAGAAGAAGCACGAGGAGGGAAGGAGCAGCGGTTATTAGGCCAAAACTAATAAAACTCCAGTATATTTAGATGATTTTTTTTTTTTTTATTTGACTCCTCAAGCTTCCAGCACAAAAATGAAGTTAGTTTTCCCACTTTGCAAATAATGTGTTTGCACTTCACTGCAGTACGTAATGAACTCTGGCTAATGCTGTAATGAAATGAATACATTAATGGGAGGAAGAGGCACTAAGATGCACCAAATTACTCTTGTCTGGACAAGTTAAGATAACGATTACGTGGGTTAGTGTAGAGATAAACATGTGCAGCCTTGTACGCCGCTGTCTTCAACGATGACCGTGAATCCATTTTAAAATGGAGAAAACTGATGAAGAGTCTTTGGATGGATGAAGCACGCGTTCGTGAGCTGTTTGTTGTGTAAAAGAACAAATTACTGACAGGAAGTAGAATGAGAGGATTTTCCGACTGACTCCGCTGAAACAAACTGCTGTTATTTCTGCAGGACATTTCATACACAAAAACTAAAAAACATTTCAAAGTTGGAAATATTAACATCTACAATTGGCCCCTTTTCCACCAGAGGAAATTTTCTCATTTACCTGAGGAAATAAAAAATTACCTGGGTAAATAGTACCTTAGTAAACGATTTACCTGGGTAAATTTAGTACCTACTCGCGACTAGAGACTTTTCAGATTACCAGGAACTTTGTGGAACACATCTTACAGCTGTTTTCGTGTTGCAAACGTAACAACTTTGTCTCTATATTCAGTAAGTATTCAGACCCTGTAGAGACTCTTTTTTAAAAAGCGACTAGAAACAAATCTAGCGTCTTTTTCTTGTGTTATTTGAGACTTTTGGAGACACTGGCGTGAAAACACGTATCGTTCTAAAGGTCTTTACACACCGGGCGGAACAAACGAGAGAATGATTCTGATGTGACGCAGCCTCTAATGAACATCAAGAACGATGAGAAGAAACTAATAAATGATGAGGAAGAGAAGGAAAATCACATCACTGCTGCTGCTGCTGCTGCTGTTCTCTGGCTGATGCAGCTCACAGTGATGTCGGTAAAAACTATTTTGAAGCTTGATTTTCACTCCAACCATCTCACTGAAGCACCTTTACAAACCCCCCCGCACACGCCTGTAACTGTTTTATAGTTTATATAGTTTATGAAACAGGTTTTGAGAAACAAACATCATCAACGACACTCGAGAACTTTGAGATGCAGCGGAAATGCAAGCTAGCAGGTCTACAGATTAACAGGAACTTCTTTACCCGCGTAAATAAAAGTTCCTGGTAATTTTGGTGAAAAAGGGGCTCATTTGAACAAAACCCATTTATAGCAAAAAAGTTGCATATATGATATATGATCGCAAAGGCTGAAAATAATAATAATTTAGTCAAGCAAAAGTATATGAGAAAAGAAATCCACTTTTCCACTTGTTCCACTTGTGTGCAGCATCACCTTTAATGGTGCCTCACCATATTTGGACTGTACTTAGTCAATGATTAACATTTACATCAGTGAGAATATAATATTTAGAGGAAATTCACCACCACTTTATCACACAACTCCAGGGATTAGGAAACAACAACAAATAATCTTAATCTGGAAATGACCTTATATGACTCACACACGTGTCATTTCATTTAATAGATATTTTAAGACAACTGTGACATGTGAATGTAAGTTTACACATTACTTTATTCTCAGAAACTGCTGAGATACTTAAATTGGTATTTTATTTTACTTTATTTCAAAAAGTTAAGGATCTGGTTTTATTTTACTACATTTTGTAAATTATTATGTATATTTTAGTATTTTTTTGATAGTATGGAGTATGTTGTATGCTTGAAATAATTGTAGCTTTCTTTGCCAGGACACAAAAATGAGATTTTTTTTTTTATCTCCTTTTATTCCTGTTAAATACTAAATATTGAATAAAGATTAAGATAATTAATAATTAATTAATTAAAAAATTATCTTTTTCGTGACTTTTTTTTCAGCCTATATTGTTTGACCTTCAGCTGCAACAATTATTTCCATTAATGATTAATCATTTACTTCTGTCTGTAAAAATGTCAGACAATTTAAACCAAAACACAAACAGATGACGTCGTCAAATGTCCTGATTTGTCCACAAACATTTAGAGACATTCAGTTTATCTTCATATGTTCAGACGAGCAAAGAAAAGCAGAAATGAGTCACATTTAAGAGGCTGAATTTAGAGATTAAATCAATTATTTAAACAGTTTGCAGATTAGGTTCGGTTGCTGATTTACTCATCAAATATTCATCCCAGCTGCAGAATATTATGAGTAACTTCTGTGATCTTTTATTTAGGGAGAACAGGAAAGTGTTCTGCGTTGACACTTGTGGGAAAAAGGGGTAAAAATAATGTTTCCGTCAGTGTTAAGTGTTTGTGTATTTGGAATGTGTATTTCCTCTCTATAAGCTGTGAACACAACGCAGTAACTTTATTTCCCATTAGACACAGAGCAACATATTGTTTTTATGTTTCTTTTTAAATCCAATATTCACTCGCTGTTCTATTTTTAACTTACTGTAACCAAAGTTCTTCCTCTCAGCAGCGATCAGAGTAAACGGCTATTTCATAATAACAAGACCAGATATGGAATCATGGAGGGAGTCTCTTCCGACAACGACGCAGAGATGTTTCTACAGTCGCTGTATTTAGCCACAAATGATAGAAATCAGCAGAGGTTGTGCTCAGAGTTGTTGTCTGCTGTTGTCTCCTCATGATGTTCACACTTAAAAAACCTTTTTCATTTCAGGCCGTGTTGATTCCCCTGGACTAGTAACTATTAACACAAGTTAATAAAAAAAACAAAAGTTAGTTATTAACACAACTACTGTGCAAAGGAAAAACCATGAGACACTTTGCAACAGACAGAGAAAACCTGTTCTGAGTTGTATTCAGAATCGTTCCTTCAACTTAGACCTGAAATGAGCCCAGGCTTAAAGAGGACATTCAGTGATAAATCAAATTTCTGATGTTTTTTTGGTGTGTCCCCGTGCACTAAAGTGTCACAATAAACACTTCAGCCACTTCTGACAAAGAAGGGCTTCTCTGTTTACCTGCGCTCGAGCAAGCGCTTTTGAAAAGTCCAGTTTAGTTACGTAACTAGCACATTTGCCGTGCAACGAACCCTGGGTGTGAACATTCAACCTGAAGAAGAAGAAGAAGAAGAAGAAGAAGAAGCACTGCGCGAAGCAGTCAGTCAGCTGGTAGCTGGCCAATCACAAGAGACTCAGTGTTCTGGGGGGCGGGCATTAGCTCAGAAACAGAGCGCCTGTTCAGAGGCTGGCAGAGAGCAGCAATAATCTGTCTTAATCTGAAGAGATTATGAGATTATTAGGTTTTTGACCATAAATATTATTTCATTTATCTAAGTAGACATCAGTAATCTGGATTTTTGGTTCAAAGAGACCATTCTATGTGACCTTAAAGTCCACTAAGCACCCGCTTTGGAGCGGGAACCAATCCCAGTTGACATAGGGTGAAAGGTCGTGTCACATCTGTCCATCACGGGGTCAACACGCAGAGACGACCAAACAACCAATCACTTTCAGTCTCACAGTGACCAACTTACTATGGGATAAAAACCCACACACAAGGCCCTCGGTCAAATCAGGACTTGAACCCGTGACCTTCTTGCTGTGAGGCATCCATGCTCGGCACTTCCCTGCCATGTTGTGAATTGTGGATCCTCAACGGTCCATCAAGAAAACCTTTGGAAACCACTTGTTTTAGAGGTTATTTCCTAAGTTTATGTGGTTACCATGGCGGCCTTCCCGCTTCTGTACCTGCACACTACGGCGCAGCGCGGTGCAGCGCGGTGCAGCGTGGTCGTACCTGTTCGAGCAGGTCCTCCACCTTCCTCTGCCAGCTCTCCCTGGCGTTGCTCAGTTCCTGTTCTTTACTCTGTGCCAGCTGCGCCAGCGCTGAAGCCTTGTCCTCCTCGTGGTCTTCTCTCAGCTCCTCGCGCAGCTTCTTACACTCCTGCCTGCAACACAAGCAGCAACAACAACAACAACTTCATACCACACGCATGTTTGACATGGATGTCTGGAGCTCTTCTGGTCATTAAAATACTATAACTATACTTTGTGTCTTAATTTGATGGCAGTGTTTTTGTGAAAGGCTTCTTAGAATGATTCTGAAAATACATCTTTCAACACTCTGTTCATTATTGTCACAAACGCACCTTGACTAAAGGAGGAAACTCTACCGAACTTAAGTGAAAAAAGTAAAAGTGCTTCACTGAGCTTCATGTTCACTTTATGAGAACAATAAACGGTTCCTTATCTGAGCTCAACGCTGCATTTACTGAGCCGCCATCACTCCTGGAAAGTGCTGTGTGTGTGTGTGTGTGGGCAGTGAAATGGCAGCTGTTAAATGAAGTATCCGTGCAAATGCAGTTTTTGTCATTTTGAGAGCCACAGTGTCACGACTGACACACACAGGTTTTGCACAGCTACTCTTCTGAGGACGCTGCAATGGATTCCATTCATTAGGACATCCTCAACAAAACCCGAACCATAATCAGTTCATGTCTAACCCCAACCGTAACCTAATCACAGTTCCGGTTCCTCAGAAATGAGGCTGTGCCTCATTAGGACTAGGTCTTGGTCTCCATGAGGACGACAGGTCCAAACTGGAACAGTTAACCAGACTATCGTCTTCTAAGTAAAAGAAATTGTTGTAATTTTCCTGCAGCAGGTGTTTTTTGCAAAACTGCTAATGTACGATTTCAACTGTGTTCTTTTTATGGTGCAGCATTTAATGTACTTTTTTATGTGGACCCCAAAGAAGACTAGCCATGCTATAGGGCCATGGTTCTCAAACTGTGGTGTGTGTACCACCAGTGGTAAATACTGCAGAAATACTGTTCTACTGTATAAACCAGGGCATGTGATCAGAGTGGAGCTGAGGAATTTTGACCCGAGTGTGTAGAAGATTTAACATAAAAATAATAAACAAAATAATATAAATTAAAGTAACCTTATTTCTTGCTCAATCTTAATCTAATCTCACTATACCAGTGTGTGAAATATATGTGAAGAAGAGGAGGAGGATGATCTAAATCTAAAGTTTTCAGCTGACTTTGCTCGGCCTGTTTACACCACTGTATTTTATTGTTGATAATGATGATGGAGTTGTGTTACTTTAAGAGATTTTCTCAGGTGGTACCCGATATAAAAAGTTTGAGAACCACTATTATAGGGCAGAACTAATGAAGGATCCTAATAATTAAATAAATTAAGTCCACACTTGCTCGCGGACGCACATTCTTACTGACGCTTAACCCTAACCCTAACCCTTTCCCTTACCTTAACTATCACACCTAAATACCTAACCCTAACCCTAAAACCAGTCCTCCCTCAAACCTGCTCACTGAAGCTCTGTTTCTGTGTGAATATCTACAATATCTACATTCACTGGCCACTTTATTAGGCACACCTTGAAGTTGAACTGCACCCATCGCTCAGCTCGGTCATGTGGACATGGTGAAGGCGAGTTGATGGTGGACGGTCTGAGAATTTAAAAAAAAACCCCACAAACTAATCTACTGGGATTTTCACGCAGGATCATCTCTAGTGTTTACAGAGAGAATATCCAGTGGAAAAAAAATGACTTGACCTGCGTGGATTAAGATGAGAGAAAGACATTGGTAACTCAAATAACCGCTCATTACAACACATGTAAGAAGATCAACCAGCAGCAGAAAATCACACCTGGTGCCAAATGTTTCATTTCAATAAAATCACTTACTATATTCATTACATGGACGCCGTCATTATGAGTTTTATTAATTTTGAACTGCCCACAAACAATAACAGTCAATCCCCCAATCGGCCGTTTTATCTTTCAAATATTACACCACCGCTGATATTGCTCCATGTAAAACTGTTTTCATTTGTGGGTTTATGTGTTTTTAAACTCTTTTATTCCAAATCACACACATTTGCAACATTTATGTTACTAAAAGAGGTCACGTTTAAGAGGAAACCTGCAGTTACAAATAATTAAGACGTTAAAACGGACTCTTTAATGTGTCTGTGAAGTATGAAAGAGAAGCAAAAAAGCAGAGTGAGGAGAAAAGTGGTTGATAGATTGAGGTTGTGATGATTTCCCAGGATAAAATCCAAGAGCAAGCGCTGCGTTCCTAAACAGCTTTTCCCCCTTAATTTGACGCAAGGCTTGACACTTATTGGCCTCTTTATTTTTTTGTTGTGCTTTTTTAAAACTCTTTCCTCAAGAGAGGCGATAAACACGCTCTTTGTTTTCCTCGTTGTAAAGTTATTTTCGTGCGGCACAGATGTGATCAGGGTGATGAATGTTACAGGAACGCAAAGGTTTAGAGGTTTAAAACTCATCCGAGGTGCTGGGATAAAATAAAAACAATTTACAGTTTAAATAAGATGATTACAATTGTTTCATATTCGTATAATATTAATTATATTAAGCCAGAGGTCTCAAAATTATATAACGATATTTGTGACAGCCTTTTGCTGAATATCAAAATGAAAGCGCTTGTTTTGATTTGGAATGACGTATAGTTGACCACAAAAATGAGTCTGTAAATAAAGAAAACACACGGGCCACATGTGGCCCACGGGCCGCGTGTTTGAGACCTCTGTGTTAAGCTACATGCGTGTTTAAGCAGGAAACGTTATCATGATCTTTGCGTGATTTCTATAGTTTCAGTTTTGTTATTCATATAACCCACATAGTTAAAATGTAATTTAACAGAAACTGTGTCCTGTTTCTCTAAAACAAGATGAAGGTGAACTGAGCTTTAAATAAATAATGAACTCAAAATTTCAATAGCTGGAGTCGTTATCCTGAGAATTACCACAATTATTTTCTGTATTTAGTTTAGTTTGCTCTTTCTCTACTCCGTAAAGCAGATTTGGATATATTAAAAAGTGCTATAAAAGTGTAAAGTATTATGATTATACTTTTATTATACAAGTCTTATTATGTTACCTGTGACTCCACATTAAATGTTAATTTAAAAAAAAAATTACATTAAACTGATAGGAGGCGAGTCCATGTCATGAAAAATCAATAAAAAAACCCAATTTAATTCCAGTAAAATTAGAAATAAATGAGATAAAACATCCACACATTCAGTGTTGACTTTTAGTCACATTAAGATTAAAAGGACAAAACATTTTCAGGGGAAAATCTGCTTCTGTTGTGACATTAAAGTTGTCACTTCTGTGATCTACTGACTTTTGACTGAGTCTTTTTATTCCCACTCATTTTTCTCTCAGTTCTCCTTCTTTTCTATATAATTCTGTCATTTTCTTTCATATTATAACTGTATTATTATAATACAGTCTTTTGGATGATTTGTATCGTATTGTTAATGTGAATCCATAGGAAAAAGGGCTGAGCCAACTAAACTAAACTAAACTAAACTAAACTAAACTAAACTAAACACTCAAATCTAGTAGATGAAATTGCCATTTTTTATTGAGAAGAACAGATCCTAAAGGTTTTATGATGTTCAACTAACTAAGCTAAACTAAACTAAACTAACTCTAAAACTCAACTTAACTACAATGTAAACATAAATTAAACTTAAAATAAAATGCACTAAATTACTAAACTAAGATGATATTGCCCATATTAGAAAATAAAAAAAGTCATACTACAATGGCCAACTAACTCAACGCACAAAATTGAGGTTCTGCCTCATTAGGACCAGGTTTTGGTCTCCAGGACAAGGTCAGAGTTTATGACACACAAATACAAACACAGTGGTTTCCATGACTTCCGAGGACATTGCATTGACTTCCATTCATTTCCTGGAGACTTACTCTAACCTTAACCACAATTACTAGTGCCCTGACCTTTAACCCTGACCCTAACCCTAACCTCAGCCTAACTTTAAAACATGTCTTCACCTTTAAATGGAATCATTTATGTTATGAGGACTTGATTTTTTTGTCCCCATAAGGAGGACAAGTCCCCATAATGTGAGTGTGGAGACAGATGTAGGTCCCCACAACATAAGGAAGACCAGCTACACACACACACACAGAGACACACACCTGAGTGTTTCGGTCCATTTGAGCTCCAGCTCCAGAGCCATCTTGTCCATCTTGTGTTTCTCTTCTTCTTTGGTCGTGATGAGTTTCGCTTCATGATGACGCTTTTGAGTCTCGAGCTCACCCTGCAACACACACACACACACGTTTGTATAGCATTCATAGTGAGGACCCTCATAGACATAATACATTCCCTAGCCCCTTACCCTAACATTAACCTAAACCCAATTCTATCCATAAACCTAAAACCTGGTCTTAACCCTGAAAAAGCCCTTTTAAGGGGTGAAAAAAAAAGTGAGGACCAGCAAAAATGTCCTCACTTTCCCAAAATGTGGTTTTTTTGGTTCTCACAAAGATACCCATACAAGAACACGCACACACAGCGGTGACCTTGCTGTTTGTCAGTCTGAATGTTCATGTTGGTTTTTGGCAAAGTCAGTTTAAAAAAACAACATTGACACAAAAAGCTGGTCTATAGTTTAGAGCCGAAATTACGAAGATAATGACAAGAATAAAGACGTGATAAACTGTAAATTAACTGGACAATTTACATTTCTTTAGCTTTGTGTCTTTAGAAACTGCACATTTTTGCATATTTTATTTTATTTAAGTTACCGGTAAAGAATGATGACGAGAATTTAAAAATTAGCATAAATTACCGTCAGTTAAGGTTATGTTAAGGTTAAGTTTCAGCTGAGTCACTTCAGACTGTGTGTGTGTGTGTGTGTGTGTGTGTGTGTGCCGACCTGCAGTGCGGTCAGCAGGTTGCTGGTCTCTCTCAGTCGCGCCCTGGTGGCGTCCAGCTCCTCCAGCAGCTTGTCCTGCGCCTCCTTCAGCGTGCAGATCTGTCCCTCGGCCGTCCCCACGTCCTGCTCCCTCTGCCGCACCTCCCCCTGCAGGTGAGACACCTGCATGCAGGAGGGACAGGTGGACGCACAGAGTCAGACACAACGGCCGCACACTCTCACTTCAGACAAAATCTCATTGTGGCAGCAAAAAACAAACAAAAAAAAAAACTACATCAGCAGGTCACAATCGCCAGTTTTCTGACAAAAACGGATTCAAAAACCAGTTGCATTTTTGAATCAGTTTTAAATCATCACATATTTATTTACATCAATTTCTAAAGTACAGTACGACAGAGAAACCACTGCGTTGGTTCATGTACATGGTAAATGGTCTGATATATATCGGTCTAATGTAATACTAGTATTCATAGCAGTCCGATACAATACTTTTTATTGGTGTCAGTCCTATACGATACTTAGCATTAGTATCGGTCAAACATTTATTATCGGCATTAGTCCAACATGCTATTTGGTATTGGTATCGGTCCGATTCAATACTTATTATCAGTATCGGTCTGACACAATACTTAGTATCAGTATCAGCCTACAATAATACTTATTATTCATAGCGGTCCAATAAAATACTTTTTATTAGCATCAGTCCTATACGATACTTAGCATTAGTATCGGTCAAACACTTACTATCGGCATTACTCCAACATGCTATTTGGTATTGGTATTGGTCTGATTCAGTACTTAGTATCAATATCAATCCGACATGCTAATTGGTATTGGTCAAAGTGTAATCTGGGCATCAGTATCGGTCCAACACTATATTTAATATCGGTATCAATGCGACATGCTACTTGGTATTGGTATCGGTCTGATTCAATACTTAAAATAAGTATGGGCCTAATACAATCCTTATTATTCATAGCAGTCCGATACAATACTTTTTATTGGTGTCAGTCCTATATGATTATTAGCATTAGTATCGGTCAAAACTTATTATCGGTATTAGTCCAACGTGCTATTTGGTATTGGTATCGGTCTGATTCAATACTTAAAATAAGTATGGGCCTAATACAATCCTTATTATTCATAGCAGTCCGATACAATACTTTTTATTGGTGTCAGTCCTACACGATACTTAGCATTGGTACCAGTCAAACACTTATTAGTATAGTATTAGTCCCACGTGCCATTTAGTATTGGTATCACTCTAATTCAGTATTTAGCATCAGTATGGGTCTGATACAACAGTGGTTTGATATAATACTTTTTATTGGTGTCAGTCCTATACGATACTTAGCATTGGTATCGGTCAAACACTTATCGGCATCAGTCCAACATG
This sequence comes from Brachirus orientalis, assembly GCA_016785285.1. NCBI lineage: Eukaryota > Metazoa > Chordata > Actinopteri > Pleuronectiformes > Soleidae > Brachirus > Brachirus orientalis. The sequence goes on along the minus strand of JAFBJR010000160.1, from coordinate 6,340,851 downwards.
CTCTTGGTGTTGGTATCAGTCCGATTCAGTACTGTTGGTATCAGTTTCGGTCTGACACGATACTTAGCATCAGTATTGGTCCGATACTTATTATTGGTATCAGTCTGACATGAAACTTAATGTATCAGTCTGATACTGGTCAAAGTCACTTCATCCGGTATCATGTAAAAACGGATAACGGATAGTTTTTCTATGTTTATTTCTTCCTTATGGGAGAAAATCACTTGTTACACGGTTGGAGAATTATGGTATTGTTTTGAATTAGATGGTACATGCAACCTTCAAGTTATTCCACAGATGACACACGTGTCATCTCGTACCTCTTGGTTGGCTGCGGTGAGTTTGGAGGTCAGCTCCTCCTTCAGCTCGTCCAGCTGCTGCCTGAGCAGCGTCTTCTGCTCCTCCAGCGACAGACGCTCCCTCTCAAACTGCTGCTCCAGCTCCTGGATCAGACACATAAATCATCATCACAACAAGCGAGCTGTAAAATAAAAGCTGGCGGACATTTGACAGGGAACCTCAGTGCCCACATCAGTATTTCATATGTCAGTGTCTCGACAGTCAAGCTGTGAACGTTTTATTGGAGGACAAGGAAGATTTCATCTGCGTAAATGACTCGCAGTCACACAGGTGAATGTCGAATCTGACAAGTTTCATTATTCTGGTGAAACTGGACCGGAACGAGTGCGAAGTGGCAAAAAATCCACAGTGGCTCCATTTTCCTTTGATTATTTTAAAGATTTTAAAGCAGTCGCTGGGTCTGGACCAAGAGGAGCATCATTATAGATTTTTGGGGGACGCAAATACTTTTTCACAGCCTCTTCCTAAAGATTTATTAACTAACATGCCTAAAGTGAAGTATTTATCAAACATAGATTTGTTGGAAATGTCTGGTTTGCCTTATGTGCTGCAGAAATGTCAGTAAAATGTGGGTCCCCATATAAAATGTTGGGAAACCCTGTTTTAAAGAACAGTAAACGTATATAACTGTCTTGCAAACCAAAATGAATCAACTCCAACGGTGCGTTCACACCGTACCATAATCGTTCCGGAGCGATTGTGGTCCCTGAATCCTCTTTATATACACAACCAGCAATGACATGCCTGAGGCCTGAGTTAAAATAGTTGCCTAAAAGACCCAGGTTCACAACCCAGTCTGACTGACCGCCTTTCTGTTCGGACTATGTATGTTCTCCACATGTGAGCGTGGGTTTTCTCCAGGTTCTCCGGTTTCCTCCCACAGTCCGAAGAGGCTGGACATTCTAAAATTGTCCGCAGGTGTGAATGGTTGTGTCTTTTGTTGGCCCTGCCTGCGTCAGCTGGGACTGGCTCCAGCAGCCCCGCATCCCTCATGTGGAGGATAATGAAGTGATGATTGAATCAAAGGAAAAGCCTCGGTCTGTGCTCCCGCTGTGGAACATATGCTGTCTTTTTGTCCAAACCATGTCATATTTTTAGGCATTTGTGGCACTGAAGTGACGCGCGACACGAACGTCAACATGCTTTCTCCTCCGCGACGTCCCTAACATATTAATTCCCGGTGCAGATTATCTCTCCTCTCTTGTCTGACGTTACACTTGCTGCATTCATCTGCACAAATTCCTAAAAATACTCCAAACTATTTCCATTGTCCTTGAACGGAGAGCAGAGACAGAGCGATTGCATTGTTACCATAATAAAGCTCATTATGTCTGCAGAAGAATGGGGAACGCTTTCTGTTATATTGTGCAATGATCGCTGCTTTCCAAGGACAATTACAGCCGAGGGAAATGGCTGTTGCGTCAAATGAAATTTGCCACTGCTATTTGTTACACACAGGAGGACAAAACGCACATACTTCTGTGACACGGTTCTGTAAAAATGAATGGAACATTAGAGATATTGATCTGAGGAATGGAGGAAAGAATGAAAATCACAATCATTCGCGGCTAATGATCCGGCAAAGGATAAATGGCATCAATACTGTTTCTCCCACACTGATATCACATACACCTGTTGTTTTAAATTGGTGGGGTCACCGTGACCTTCAGCCGTCAAATTCAAAGCGGTTCATCTGTGTGTCTGAGTGCAAATTTGTGCCAAATGTGATACAATTCTGTGAAGGTGTTCCTGAAATATCAAGGACAAAAAAGTGTTTTTGTAAGATTTGGAAAAATTTTTTAATTTTTATCCAAATTTGATACACTTTCCTTAAGAAAGTTTTGAGATATTGTTGCAATAAGAGGAAAAAAATGTTTCCTGAGGTCTGACCTTTGCACTTAACGACACCCAAATCTAAAGAGTAATTATTAGGGGAAGGTTAAAAGTTTCTTGAAATTTGAAAAGATTTTCTTTAGATATTAAGATAAAGCATTCACAAGGACAAAACATGGTTTGGTAGCAAGCAACTGCTTTGATTGACTAATCTATGAGTGAGCATTTCTACCACATTTGTAGAAATTCCCTTAAATTCCCCTTATGTTCTGCAGATGTTCACATGAACTAAACATGTCAGGACACAGAAGCCTCATCCTTTGACCTTTGACCGACAAAATTAAATTATGTCAAATTAAATTCACGCGTGAGCCAAAATAAACGTTTGATTAAAAAATCTGATTTGATCGCTTGGATGTGTTTTTTTGAAATGCCTTGTTTTCAAGTTGGTTTATGAGGTCATAGTGACCTTGAACTTTGATATTTGACCACTGAAGTCGAATCAGCTAATCTATGAGTCCAAGTTAACATTTGTACCAAATTTGAAAACTTTGGATCGAGGTGTTCTTGAAATAACGTGTTCAAGAACCTGGGATGGACGCAAGGAAAACCCACCTAGTAATTAATCAAATGAGTCTCTGTATATGAAACAATGTAATTTGTGGAAATTTTTCTCTTCTTGGTGAGGTCACTTTCATCCGTCTGATGACACAACAGACACGGTAGAAGGAGTGTCTTAGTCATCGGTCACAACAGGGAAAAGCCCGACGGGGATGTGAGGCATCAGAATTCATGGCGTACCTCATGGTTTGATTTAGAAGGCGAGACGGAGGCAGAGCCGACCTGCTCATTTTAATTCAAACTCTCATTATAATTTAAAGCGATGAAACAACGGAGGTGATGAAAGGAAAGATGATTAACTGCGAATGAGGTGAAGCTTGGATCAGACAAAAGAAGCTAATGATGAAGAACAGAGATGGAGACTGGCTTCTTCTCATCTTTCCAACATGTGGTTCTGCAGACGTTCACGGTAGAGGCTTCCGCTGAAATCCTGCTCATTGACTTTGAAAAAAGCTAAGTCGTGTGATGGCAAAGTGCATTGTGGGTCAATTGCTTGAAGCAAACGCTGAGAAACCTTCAACTTTCTAAGCAGCCATGTGTTTTTGTTTGACAGATTCCACCCGACAACAGTGTACGCCATCGCTTCGGCAAAAACAGCAAGTCTTAGGTAGGTTGTTGGCCGCGACAGACACTGTTCTGGTAACTTTTAAAAGCTATAACTATCGACAGACGAAGAGAAAACACCCAGCATTTAACCAAAAGTGAATAAAATGTGGGTCTCATGACCAAAATACATGCAATATCAATGCAAAGACACCTTACACATGATGGACACAATGCTATTGTGAATAGGAATATTTCAACTCCCACATCACAACTGCTTGACACAATGTCACAATACCCAATCAGTTTTTGAGATTTTACCAAAGTCACTGACGTCCCAACATTTCAGAAATGTCTTCAGAAACTTCTCTTCTGGAGAAAACATGCCAGCTTCTGGAAATAGCATCAAACGGACAAAATTGCCCAACAAAAAATGTAGCTCGCGGTGCGTTACCTGTGCAGCACAGGTAGGCCTAAGAAATACTCAGTATAAATACTCAGAAAAACTCAGTAACATTATATATTTTGACATAATTTTCTTCAATATCAACATAAAGGTTCAACATTTGAGACATAACACGTGATTTCTATGATTATTTTGCCTCAGATGTGTGAAATTTAACTAGTTTCTTTAACTTTCAATCAATATCCAAACTTCATTTTCGACATGGTATCAGTGTAATAATCAAAATTAACCAATGTGAAGCCTTTTTTTTTTTTTTTGTGACAACATTTTGGGGCATATCACTCAACACTAGAAGTTGACAGTGTGATACAAATTTGTTCAAACAGCTCAGCATCCAAACAGAGATTTAGGACGCTCCCTGCTGCTGGCATTTTGTCTCGTTTTGGTCGTGCAAATGAAAAGCCTCAAGCATCGGACACGCCCACCATCAAGTATTTAAAGCAACAGGTACTTGTCACAGTGACATGAATGAATGAGGAGCGCGTGAATGATGCTTCTTTCGCTCCTCCTCCTCCTCCTCCTCAGCGTCCTCTTCCTCCCTGCTGCTCTTTACAGTCAGGACATTTATGCATAAGCACGGTTAGAAACTGGAGCCAGCAATGAAAAATTATTGTGCACATCAGAGCACAGTGGGAGGGAACTTAGCACATGGAACGCATACCTAATAACTATGAAAATGTAAAATGTTCCTCTCTTATTGTAGCTGTCGGCTCTGATCAGGGCGACCACGGCTTATCATTTAAAACAAGTCCTCATTATGCAACTTTGATGCAAGGGAATACTTGATCAGTTGCTTTCACATTTTGGTGTGTGTGTGTGCGAGGACTCTGCGGAGATTAGGCGTCATCATACGGCTATTTCAGGCCACTGAAATCGTACGTCAAATTAGCGGCATACGCTGTGGATCGGAACACTGAGACCTGGAGGCTCATTAAAGCTGGTCCCAGGGCCCACTTTGAAATCCTCGTGGGAGACTCCAGCGTCTCATATCAGAGACAAATTCAGCCTGATACTAGAGTTTAGATATTTTCTGCAAGCTGAATTTCAGGTAGAACAAAAATGACCAGAAAACAGCTCTTATTTGTTGGAACTGCTGCGGTCACTGTTATTAAAAACCACCATTAATCCAACATTATTCTGAAAACAAACTCATGGTTTCAACACATTTACATAAGAATCCCCCTAACACATTTATCTGACATCAATTTTTGCTGAATAATTTTTAGCTTTCACTTTGAATTGTTGACTTGTGGGTTTTATATTGGTTTTGTATTAATTTTGATGACTATCTTGCTTATTGTTACCATATCTGATGTATTTTTCCTGGAGTATACAACAAAAGAATTTGCTAGTATAAAAGCGCAAAAAAAAAAAAAATTGCTTTATGAAATCACTTGAATTTTGGGGTTTTCTGGCTCATGTTTGAAGATAAAAGTAAAAATGAGCTCAGGACTAAGTATTTCTCTGAAGAACCTTCAAGATAAATTAACTGGAAACAAATTCTTGCCAAACGTGAGAATTTGTTAATACGGTATATGAAATCTTTATGCGGGAACCTTTAAAAACAAACACACACATGCTGCCGCAGAGTCGCGGCCGCGGCTCATCATTTTGTCCTAATTTTGATGACTCTGCTCATCCTATACTTCCCACTTGCACTTTTATGTGCAGTAAATGTCATTATCTTATGAGTGGGACTATGAATTTTCATCAAAGTTTCCTGCACCCTTTTAAATGTCAAACACCACAGCTCTTTTCCTGGCCTCCAGTCTCCTGAATTTGGTGCCTAATGTAATTATCCACAGTCGTATCGGCTTGAAAAGGAAACACACATTAAAAAAAAAAAATGTAATTCAGCATTTGGAGAAAGTGTGGTTGCATAAGGTACTGGCACGTAGTCAACAGTGACTTTGTGCGATTAAGCCATGGCACCAACCTTGAAAACCGTCCTGAGACACGGAGGCTCAGTGTCACATGGAAAAAGAGATATCAGGTCCTAAACAGAAGGCTCCCATAATAAAATCTACACCTGCTCAAGTCTGTGATCTCTTAAGGATGTGTTTGCCACTTAATCTCGCCATAAAACAGCCTCTTCTGACTGGAAAACTGAGAAACGTGCCCCACACCAAACTCCATAGAGAAAATCAGTGATTTTACATTGTAGCACAGAAGGAGCTGTTGATCCACTGCTGCCTCCCACCATTAAATTCAAATATGACATTTTACGACTTCTGGGTATGAAATCCTTCGCTCGGGTTCACCTCAGTGACAAAAACCTATCACATTAGGCAGCAGTTGACCAGAAACTCCTGTGTCCCCGAGGCCTAAAAATGCAGATTTTCTCAATGGAAGTTGGTGCAAGTGGTTCATAACCTCCAGTTTTCAACTAAGAAGTTGAAAATAAAACCGCAGACATATTCTTAAGATATTGTAGATGTAGAATGTGACGTAAATAAAATCTAATTTATCATTTTAAATAACAAACATAAAAATGAGTCATGTAATGCTGCCACATTTCAAAGACCTGACAGTCGTCACAGAGCATTCCCACGTTCTCATGTAGGTAGCGTGTTAATCTAATTAGCTTTTCATCATCTCCAGCACAGGCAGCTGTGTGGGTGTGTGCGACCAGGAGTAGCAGCTTTATCGTCACACGTAACACAACACATCACACCTGCGTGATTCACCGCGCAGCCCTGCGACTGTCACGTCTATGGACTTAGTTTTCATTCATATTTCAGTGCTATTTCACGTCAGAGTTACTCACATTTCAAAGAACGTCTCAGGTTATGCAAGCTCCTGGTTGACATTTATTGGTGACAGATACAAATGTGCTCACACGTCAGTAGGTTGCGTTTCCTCGTTTGATGCTGCCAGTGTCTTAGTCACCGTTGTAACCCCTTTTCATGCGTTTCTGTCAGGAGACAACGTCTGCACATACGTCTTTTGTGTCAAATGTTATGCCTACGCATGATGTTACATTAAATTTATACATTAATGTCAACAGAAGATATATATATAGAGGGAGATATACTATATATGCACGGCCTGTGCAGGTGGATCATTCATTTCAAACCTGTTTAAATGTATAGGCTGTCACACTTCTGAACTGGAAGCTGTTTTTCTCCTGTTGACATTGATGGAAGATGCCAGTGTATGTTATAATGAGCTCTGGAAAAAGTATATATTATATATATATATATACACAGGAACAAATAAATAACTAAAAACTTGTGTTTCCTGTTTTTATTTCAGGCCTTACACATCATCATCAAGAGTTTGTTGTTATTTTTCTTCTGCCCTCCTGTAAAATGCTTAGACAGTGTAACTGCTGCTTCCACCATACTTTTCACTAATTATTATTATTTTTCTGCAGAGTTTTGGTCAGTAAAAATATTAAAATCTAGTCTGTATTTGATATTACTGCTCGTGTCAGCAGGGACTGACTCCAGCTCCTGCAGTGACCATCAAAGGATAAGTTTATAAGTTTGCTCTTACTTGTACATGTTATATTATTATTATATTTTTTTGTACACAGTATAGTTTTCCACTGTATTGCACTTTCCTAAGGGATCGATAAAGTTGTACCTTATGTAGGTAAGGCACTAATAATTCAACAAATTTACATTTTTATTTTACTTTACGCTTCTATTCCACTACATTATGAAGAAAATATGTACTTTTACTTTTAAATTAGCATACAGCATTAGAGTAAATGAAATTGGGAAATTGGAAATTGAGAACCCAAACAAAAATTGGGTTCTCAAACTTTGTTTGGGCTTGCGATGATGACAAAATGGCCACTCTTGTTGCGTCCCAAAGAACAGCTACACAAAATGGTTTCCTTTCTTGACATGGTTTCATTACCGTTTGAGACACAAATGATAGCTTAATATCTATAATTCAAATGTCTGTAGCAGATTTATAACTTCTGACAAATTTGTGAGGTCAGAATGACCTTGAACTTTGACTTTTAACTATTACATCTTACTTGGAACATCCTTGAATCCTTGAAGTTTGAAGACATTTCCTCCAAATTTGTGGAACGTCCCTGGGCGTCCCTAAGACATTGTAAGGTCACAGTGACCTTGACATTTGACCCTGTACTACTACATTCTGATCAGTACATCCTTGAGTTCAAGGAAACAGCTGTACCAAATTTGAAGAATATTACTGCAAATTTGAGAAACATTCCTAGGTGCACCTAAGACATTGTTTTTCAAAGGGTATTTGTTTCACTTGTAAGATCACAATGACTTTGAACCTTGACCTTTAAGTACCAAATTCAGATAAGTACACCTGTGAGTCTAAGCTAATCTTTGTACCAAATATGAAGAATTTTTCTCAAGGAGTTTTTGTGAACTTGTGTTCAGAGGGATGGGACAGATGGACTGACAACCCCCCAAAAACCATAATATGGTAACCTACAGCCATTGGCTGTCTTCCTTTGTAGAGACATAATGTGCAGATAAAAATGTAAAGGCCTGAAATACATGCTGAAACATGCCAGTGTGAAGGTCACCGTGCTCCAACAAACACAGTACAACAAAGAGCTTCACTAACCCAAACTTCAGCATATGCGGCCAACACAGTCTGTTAGCGGTCTGTCATTTACAGTCACAACTCATTTATTCACAAACTGACGAACAACAGACTGGAGTGTTGTGACAGGTCCAGTTTGTTTTGGCAGACGGTGAATCCCGAACGCTGATTGAGACCGAGAGAGAGGCGACAGCTGGTAATTTGATCATTTTATCCCAAATATCACACTGTTGAATTTTGAATTACTGGTTTGTGTCAAAATTCAGGAAAAGGCAATTTCATGGTAAATGTTGTGGCAAGGAAGTTGGTGGTGATGGACTTCAACTCCCACGCAGCAAACCAAAAACAAAGAAGTAATATTAGCTTTTATTCAGAGCCCTAAACATGATCTGTGTAGTGTAACTAAAATTAAGTGTTGAAGTCTGGAATCCTCCAGAAAAATGAAATGTTTGCGTTTGTTGATGGTGATTTTCTACTTTAAAGTCCTTAATCAGCAACATAAAAAACTTTGACATAAAATTAAATGAAAAAAATCAGCTGTATTGTAACTGAAATTAACTTTTTTATTGGTTCTTCTCTAATGACTCTAGAGGTCAAACAATTATGGACTTTTCTGTGGTTGATACACCTCTGATAAAATATAATAAAAAACATATAACGATATAATACTTCAAATATAACAATATAACGATAATAAATAGTACAAAAAAAATTGCTTTAATTGCAGTTACTGAACAACACTAATGGTCTGTCCATCCAATCTACGTTTATGTCTGCATTGCAGTGCAATCATCTACAGTGTTTCCAATAAACATAATGTAGAAACTAAATATAAAATACATGATATGGGTTAACAATAATTAAAAAGAAAAACTTTTAAAAACAAAGTTGTAACAACATTTATCAGGTTTCCAATATTGTCCAGAATAATCTGTCCAGTCAATTAATTGCTACGTGACCAAGTTAGGAAGTCTAACTTGGAGGGAAGAGCAGAGGACTCACCACTAGAGGTCACTAACTCTTTCACACTGGACCGTTAATCACGTTATCGCTGCATTAATTGATGTTACGGTAGCTACTGTGTTTGTAGTCGTCTTTATGTTTGGTAAACCAATATTTCCTTCTGTATACTTATATCACATCTTTAAGAAAATAGCTGAAGCACAGTTTTACTCAGCTATACCGTACATATCGGGGAGATAAGCCATTATGTCCATCTGTATCATTAAGAAGCAAAAGCAACATCAATTCAAGTACAAAATTGAGATGAATTTACGTAAAGAGAGTAAATCTTCCTCCGAGCTGAAGAAAACAAACAAATCGTTTTTTCCGTCTTTGAGGCTTCAGCCCCGAGCCCAGTGATGCAGGATCAATTAAAACATACAGCTGTTTACTTTCCTGAGCTGAACACTGATTACACAAGACGCCGAATCTGGAAATTAATGTTGTGTTAGTTTCTGTTCATTGTGAGGAGTGAACTCCCCCGTCTGATGCGTCCTCCGGCTGAACATATGTTTCCGTCCGAGGATTGTTTTGTTTTCCGCGCAGGAGCGACATATTGGTATGTTTGCACATTTTTCATGTCTCATCATCATCATCATCATCAACACCAGCAGCAGCAGCAGCAGCAGCAGCGATCACAACAAAAACAATTATTTTAATGACATATGATTTTCAGTTCAAGAGCTAATCCAAGAGCTCTCCGTACTCTCTGCTCAGGAAAACGTTCCCACTTATTTGTTTATACTAAATTAAGGTTCTGCATCTTATATCGCCTTCCCTTCCCAGCTGCTATAATGACTTGAGTCTACCACAGTCAATGCGTATGATCCATGTGATCACAAATCTTTAGGGCAAATCCAGAGATCTGCATAGGGTCAAAGGCTACTTTCCTTAAGCATAAACGGTGCATTTTTCATCATGTTATTGCATCAAAACCTCATGATATCATCCGCACTAGGCGTTCGAACAAACAAATTCACCGATCACCACTTTAATTGAATTTTTGATTGGTTAATTTTACCTCAAACCTTTGGTGTTCCCGGTCAGAAGCGACCGACATCGGCAAGAAACGGTTGAGACTATAAGATTTTCAACCAACATTCCCATACAAACATAAACTCTCACCCAAACACACACAAGGAACACATGAGAAAATGGATAAATTCTGCTTTTAATACACTTGAACACTATTTCGAGTCTAAAATAGCTGTTTGTTTGACAATGAAGACCCAGTTAATCTGGATTAACTTCCTGATTGATTTCTTATTTGCCACAACTTTACAACTACAACTCTACTAGTCTTGATGAACCCCATTACACTACGGTTAAGCCATTCACTCACATGTTCATACAGCACGTCTATGAGCAGTGCTTTTTCTTTCAGACACAGGCTGCCCAAGAACACGTCAGCATGTTGATGAGTGGAGCCAGGAATCAAACCCTCGACCTTCCAATTGAAAGACGACTCAATTGGAAGATTGAAATCAATTAATTCCCATTGTTTTGTCTTGTTATTAGAACTTTCTGAGATCATAACTGCAAACTGAGGAGAGATATTCATTTTCAGGTTTGCTAGTGTGAATGCAGACTATTTCTGATACAGAGCCGAAATCATAGCGAAATCAGGTGAAATCATAGCGTGTTTGGTCCGTGTTTCGGTGTGTACTCACAGCCAGCAGGCGGTTCTTTTCCTTCTCGGCGCTGCTCAGAGCGTTTTCCAGGGTCACCCTGTGTTTCTTGGCGACTTCCTCCATAGCTCGAGCCTGGCTCTCCTTCACCTGACAGGCCTCGTCCTCGTACCGGGCTCGCATGTTGCTCATGTCCTTCTCGTGCGACGCCTTGTCGTCATGCAGGGTCTGATGAAAACAAATATGCATGCACGCGCACATTTGAATATGACATTTACAGCGGCTGCCATATTTTTCCTGCCATATCGCTGGTATTTGCTGATTGACCTCCAAAGAATCAATGCTGCACTCTGTCCCTCTGTCTCTCCAATTTTGTCTCTCTGTTCTCGTCTTTCCTCACCATTTCACGCCCAGATGTGTTTTTTTCCCACAGCGCTCTCTAGAACAATACTCCAGGGTGTGTTCCATGTGGGATTATTGATAATGGGGTTATTGATCATGGAGCCATGAGGATTACGGTCGGACGGCAGCACAAACCCATGCCGTTAAAAATGGAGGTGTTGATTGACAGTTGTTGCAGCTGAGGGTCAAAACAGCAGATTGATATTTCATATTTGAAATTTTTTAATTGTGCACCATTTTTATACATTTACTCTTGAAGTAGTTCTAAAATGAGATTAATGAAATGGTAAAATGTCTCAGTTTAAACTTGATATAATAAAATATTGCTTTCTGTTTTTATTTACATTTTACACAGCGTCCCAGCTTTTTTTGGATTGGGGTTGTATAATGCATAGTTGTTGTTTTTTTAACTATGTTAATACTAAAACAACAATTACTAATTGTTAAAAATAACAATAATTTATTAAAAGACACATGATCCCAGTATTCCAATAGTATTACACCAAGTTTAAATTTTGGGCCGCTGCCTTAACTTGACCACACGTTGAAAGTGAATGTGATTTAAATTCAAATTTCTCAAAGTCACTGAGACAAATAGCCCAACAAAACAGATAAAAGAACTAATCTAAAAACATGCTCAATTTATATTCTCTGAAGTGTTTACCAGCCAAGAATAAAAAAGAGTGGGTGTCTGGCAGATTGTCAGATCCTGGCAACGGCATGAAAAAAAACTTTAATATGCCACCAGGGATGAATTCACACTGGAATGTACTGTAATAATTGCTCCAAACTATGGTCTGTTTTTGGAATTCCTCCAGGAACCATCCATCAGAATGGTCACAGTGAGGAAGCCTGCTGTGGTATCATATGGCCAAACAAACCTGAGGGGGGGGGAAACATCTCCACAGCGTGACACGAGCACCAGGGCTGCAAAAAATCCTGGGAGCCTAATTTCAAAATTTTTTTGTGGAGTGAGGACAAGAAGCAAAAAGGCTAATGAAGTTAAAGACGGAGGACACGAGCGAGAGAAAGAGAAGCAAAACTGCTAATGTAATGACTTTTCCACAACTTTATATAATTAAGTCAAGCGCACGGCCATTATCTGAAGTGATGTTTTTCTAACATAATCTGCTTATGTTGCTTATTTTCAAGCACAAATGAGCCAAAAACACACTCGAGAAAAGCTGGAGAACACTACACCGCCAGGTTTAGTTTAAGAAAATCCGCTGTTGATTCAATTTTTTCCAATAGAATAGTTGATTTAGATAACCATTTTAAAGCAGAAACTGGTCTGAAATGTGCTGTTATGTTTAATTGGAGCGGGATGTGCCATTGAAATTCACGGCAGGCTCGCTCGGTGGGAGAAGTCTGCCAGCTCCCACAGGATTACACGGCACAAATGTCAGAGAGAGACGAGAAAACAAACGTGAAGGAGCAACACTTGACATTCTACGGCGGCTGGTTGGTCTGCTGACTCCACTCTTCCTTAAATCATCTGACCTTTAAGCTCCCCGCTCTTTAAAAATGAGGAGCAGTTTGCTTTTTGAAAATGCATTGATTGACAGGTTTGACTCTTTGAACGGTTTCATAATGACAGGTCAATTTTTTTTTTTTACCCCCTTTTACCGACAGTGCATTTTAAACTTGGCTGCATAAATAACTTTTATTCCTAAAACGGAGGAACTTTTTGTAGAATAGTTGGTGTGACTTGTTAAAATTGCTGTTTGATTTTCTGAAAACCATGACAAATGTCAAATCTGGACATTTTGTTCAGAAAGAAGTGACGTTTCGACAAATTGACTCACTGAATTGTTCTTAAATTGTCACTATTTGTGGAAAATTTTACAATGAGAAGGAGGAGGGGCTGATCACAATTAATATTTTTTTATTTTTTACTTATTTTAATACCTTGGCAGCTTAATAATTTGACCTACAATACATAAAATGTAAAATGGGGCTGCAACTAATGAACATCTTGATCTAGTCAACGATTATTGCAATTATTAATGAGCAGACATTGGATAACCTTTTTACCATATACAGTCTAGTAACACATTTGGCCATTTAAGGCTGTTTACTGTAAGCATCTTAAACAGCTGTGAGAGCATTTTGGCTCTTGTTGTTCATTAGAAGAACACAGTGTGACAGAGGAGGACAGAAACAAGCTAAACCGATCTGGTTTCTGGCTCTACACCATTGATGTCAGTCATGGGTTTTCTTTTCTAACAAACACACACAAAAAATATGGCCTGACCACAACACGACATTGCGAGGCTGTTCGTGTGGTGTGAAACATAGTTGAGATGTTCTCTACATGTGTCCGTGCTCAGTCTGAGGCCAAGTGTTGGAAGAATTCGGGCAGTGTTTTTCTGAACAAGGAGCCTTTTGTGCCTAAATCTAACCATATTCATAACCAGAAAATGATCACATCAAAATCCTTTTTTTATTTTACTCAAATCAGCGTCATAACCTTTTAAAACACTTTCACGATGATTTGTGCAAACTGCGGTTTGCAGAGACCTGCACTACTAACATATGAAAGGAAAGGTAGACATTGAGTGGGAGTCTTTCTGCTCACTGTACAGCTATATACTCATACTTACAGTGTATGCTTTGTTTTCTCTATAGGAGGAAAAAAAAAACTCCCTGAAACATATCAATAATTCATATCAAATACATCAGAGTGGCTTTGAGTGAAAGCTCACAGTACAGAGCACACGGGGAGATGACTTGCTCTGTGAAGCCACAGAACATTCAAAGGCTGCAGAACTAAAATAAATAAGGCAAAAAAAAGAAAAAAAGAAACAAAATCAAGCACAAACAAAAGATGAAATGTGGGGATTGAAAAAGCAAAGACAAAGTCATTCTGCATTCAAGTCACACCGAAAACAAACTTTAACTTGTTTCTCTATCACAAAAATGCTAAAACACAGCCAACTTTCTGTTGGAATTACCAAAATAAGGGCGCAGAGTTAAGCCATGGCTTATTCATGAGTCATTGGCTGAACCGCTAAACTACCAAGGCTCAAATTCCATGACAAGGGAATAATTGCAATGCTCGCTTCAGTTGCTTCAGTTGAAATATTTCAACTTCGGCTAAAAACTAAGGTGATGATGTTGGACGACCTGGTAACTTCAAAAAAACACGTGATTCAAACGTTAGCTCGGTTGTTAGCTCGAGCATTAGCCCCAGGTGAGCAGTACTAACTAGTAAACACAAATACGGCATCAATGTGAATTACACAAGAATGGCTTTCCTTTTGGTTAGAAACACAACACAAACTTCGAGAACATAAAACTCCACCAGCACCAAACCTGCGTACCTTCTCCAGACACTGGATCTGCTGCTTCTGTCTTTCTTCCTGGGCCTGGATCTGGCTCTGCAGGGCCTCCCTCTCTTCTTCCATCCTCACCACCTTGTCCTTCAGCCGGCTGCGCTCGTTGTCCAGGTCCCTGATGGCTGCTTCCTGAGTCATCTGGGTGGCCTGCAGGCTGCTTATCTGACCTGCAGCAGAGACGACGCACGCGAGACGGGTGTCAACAGTCAAGTCAAGCCATCGCACGTCTGGCTGGTATCTGTCTTGTGCTCCAGACTGACAGGAAACAAATAAAGAATGTGAACATGCTTCCTGACATTGTACCACTTTTTTTCCATGACTTCATGTAAAAAGGCAGAGAAAACTAAGAAGATAACTTAGTTTTATGGCGCTTTTCCATTATACAGTTCTAGCACTAGTCGGCTCGGCTCTACGCAGTTTTTGCTTTTCCATTAGGGATAGTACCTGGTACCTGTGCTTTTTCTTGGTACCTGCTCAGGTGAGTTCCCAACACAAGAATTAAACTGAACAATGCCAAATTCTAGATCAGTGAGTTAGTTAGTCCAACATTTAACAAGGACATTTCTAAAGTCTTTAGCGACAGCACTGCTGGAAGATGATTGATTGATTGATTGATTGATACTTTATTAATCCCAAGCTGGGAAATTGAAATATCACATCCATATACCACATAACATAAAATCAATATGTCCACAATTATTACAAGTTGAACGTAATAATGGCACACGTCAGAATTATACATGCAGCACATAAACATTTGATTGTGTATGTGCCCTAAAATTTTGAACAGTCCGTCATCCAAATAGAGGCATAATGGATATGTGGCATCGCAGCGTAGGCCGTGCCGCCGGGAGGCGATCGTGAGCCGAATCACAACCTGTTCAGCTGAATTTCAGTTCAACATCTTCTGGTATCTTTTATTTACTGGCAATTTTCATAATTTTGTGTTTAATGATGTAGTAATACCTGCCTCATATGGATACTAAGGGGAGTACTGGCACTTATTTCCCACTTCAAGCACTAAGGTCAGAGTTATTGATCAGTCGGCAGAACTACTCAAGGATAGTCAATTTACTGAAACATGACACTCATCAGTCGCCATTTGGTCACGTATGTAGCATAACAATCATGTAGCCTGAGCTCGACTTAAGAGTCCAGCGGAGCTTCAGACGTCTAAGACCAGATAATTGATCTAACAAAGTAGGACATTTGAAAAAAAAAAAAGGAAGTCGTGATGCATTTGCTGACCTACAGATTTTGCTTTCGGACCAGAAAGGCGTCCACGAACCCTCTGCACAAACATGGGTTGATTGGCCTTTCAGACGACTGAACGGCTGCACGTTCTGTTTGACGGATTCAGTGAACAAATCTTTTTAACGGACTGATTCTAATGATTCAGTACACCGAATCATGAGGCCGTCATTGGTTTGTGTGTTTGCGTCGTGTTTTCTGCCGCCGTGCTATGACGACCCTGCCCACGTTGAGGAGGAACTATGACGTAACGATGTGTCTGATACCAAACCAAGTACAGTCAAGTCATAGACATATACAGTCTAGTAACACATTTGGCTATTTGAAGTATTTACCAAGTTGTCCAGCAGAGGGCGCTGTGTGCACAGTTTGGCCTGCAACGTTGACCTCTTTGCTCAGCAGAGGAAAAACTGTGTGATAATGTGTGACGCAAACAAGCTAACCGTCCTGCTCCTCAGATCTGGTTTCTGGTTCCACACCACAGAACAAATCACATTCACATCTCGGCAGAGATGGGAGGAAAGCAAGATGGCTCACTCCATAAAAAAAAGAAAAAAAGAAACGGTGTTGTTGAGCTCCACGGCGTAAAAAATTAACAGCAATTAAATTTGTTGGCAACTAATTTAGTCATCAATTTGATAAATACGGTTAGAGATCCCAGGCTTAGATTTACTGCCTTCAAAGAATCCGGGGAGGCAGGGACTTTCTGCAGAGCCCCAGGCATAAATATAGTATGTACTGTATGTCTTTATAGGACACTTATGTATGTGTCCTATGAAGGCTAAAACATGCCAAATAAAAACAAAATACAGCTTTACATGGGCTTCAACTGACACTTTCAGCAATGAAATACCAACCGTTGGGTCGCTTTAAGTACGTACATATTCTGTACTTGGTGGTAAATGTGGTTGTCATAGCTGGATGATGTTTGTCTCCCTCACATGCAAACGTCCTCAAACACTCTCACAGAATACGACGAGCTCATAGCCAATGAGCCGGACATGATTCTGTGCTAAGTTGCTTCTGACGCTTTTTTTTGTTTATGCAACACTGTAGCATGAAATAGTGATATCAAGAGACATTACATCAGATTCTAACATGCAATAAAGTGTAACCAGTGTAAGTGAGTTCACAGAAAAACACGCACACAGACACACTTTAAACTGGGCACAACTGACGTGAGCAGGGTTTGTTCTGACTCTCAGGGATACCGTTGGACTGGATATACAGCGATTGCGAGGCATCTGACAAGACGAGAAGGACTGTTTGGTGTGTTTGACAAACACAAATCTAGGATTGGATCATCAATGCCACATGAATATGAGGATTTAGGGGTAATTTAAAGTTGGGGAAGGCAGGAAAAATTCAAACGTAGGTGGGGGAAAAAAAAGGAACTGATTGCTAAGTCTGATCTCCAGGTTGTTAAATGCTGATGGAGTCCGAGGCATTTCCTACCAGATGAGCACACACATAGTTTCTACTTCGACTTTCTTTAAGATTCATTTTGATGGTTTAGGTTGATTTGCAGAATGTAGGCAGTCGTTTCAAATGCTGAAATGAAACAACGACCTTTCCACTCTGGTCGTGCAGCTGCTTTCAGAAATGTAAAATGGAACAGTTTCCAACTGTTACTTTAAGTAAAGTATTAAGTAAACTTTGAACTTGTTCTTGAAATGCAATTTTATAGCCTTAACTTGAAATATTAAATTAACAATCCTAACTTACTTTTTTTGAGTTTTGCAAAATGTAGAAATTTTAGTTGGTATAACTCTAACTTCTAAGTTTTACTAATAAGGAAAAGTAAATTACCTGAACAAAATATTATTAGTGGGCCAAACTGTCTGAAAACATAGAATTTTAAGTTGACACAACTTTAACCTTCAAGTTTGCCTAAGGAAGAAAATATAATTATACAAACAAAATAATATTATGGATGGAACTTTTTTAAAACTCAACATCTTTTGTTCAAAAAACTCCAAACAACTGATTGCAGTAAGTCGCCTTGAAATTGTGAGTTTTTTCAACCTTTTTCATTTTTACAGTGCACTCCTGTGGTAGCAGGTTTAGAGTCTTACTGGCTTTGAGTAGTATTTCCGTCGCTTGCTGCTGAACCCGATCTCTGGCGGCCTCGAGTTCACACTCAGCTTCTTTCTGACGGATCTCCACGATCTCAGAGTTCTGGTTCACCTCGTCCAGCTGCTTAGTTAAATCCTGCAGAAGAATCGAGCCGACACAGAGAACAGAAGAAAGACGAGACAAAAGCCACAGACAGACTGTTAGTGGTTCTTCCAGGTAAAATGGCTGTAAACCCTCCTTTTGTTTGCAATAATCAATAATTTTCTATCAACCTTGTTTAAGTTGGTGAAGTGAAAACAATGTGACAATGAACCCACAGAGATTTATTCCCCCGAGTCTGCAACAAACCTCATTGTTTCCTCCGTCTCAACCACAACTTTAGTGCTTCCACAGCATTGTCTTTTTTCATTTTAGACACAACACACATTTAAAAATAAATAAATAAATGGAACACCCATAAACACAAAATGGCCCACAGCAAACCACACAGACATACAGTTGGCTGGTCAACATGATGAAGCTGTTAGAAGCTGACCGATATGTTCCCTCAGGACAAGGCAGAAAACAACAACACAGGAAAATAGGAGAAATGAACCCAAGCAGCTCGAATAAAAGCCAACTATTAACGTCTCACGCAATAAATAAACTTACACACATGCACTCTGTCACTTTACATGATGTATATTTTATGATAGCTGATTTTATGCTGAAGTATTTTCCCTGTTTTCCTTTGCACTGCATGTTGTTTTCTGTTCTCTGAGATGATCTTTCTGGCACGACAGACACACAACTTGGCGCCAACTTGGTGACTTTGTCGCTGTATTCATTGACTTCTCAGACCTCGTGACATTTTTCAAAAAAAGGGACTCATGACAAATCTAGCGACTTCACGAGGAAGAAAGTCACCAGCTATTTTCAGCTGATATTGTTTGGGTGAAATTCAATCTTTTACAGTTTCTCTACACCACTGTTTCCCAAACTTTATTCATTTTTATGATGTTTCTGTAATGTAGCAACCCTGTGTGCAACATCTACTATCATTACCAAGACGACATTGGGTAACTTTTTGCACCTAATCTTAACCAAAAGGTTGCGAAAATTTAGCAAATTTAGGGACCCAAAATAAATCACCTGCGACCCATCTGTGGGCCCCGACCCAGTGTTTGAGTATCCCCAATTTACACAGTATATGCACTTTATGTCATTTATTTGTTAGAAAGGTGTTCAAGTTTTCTTTGTTTCAACAAAAAACCTCATTAATGTGATGATTACTAATCAACAATATGTGGCATCCCCTCTGGTAAATCTGAACGAGAAGATGAATAAAATACAAACAGCTTATGGCAAGAAGGAAACTGTTCAACTGCTAAATGTTATTAGTACAAATTCATAATAATAAGCTGTACTTGTATGTTGTAGATTATACGTTTCAGAAAGTTTTCAGGCGAAGGCGGCAGCCTGTCACACTCATGGTAAGAGGCATATTAGAGGCTTATTAATGAGAATGAATAAAATGTACTTCAATTATAGGAACCACACACGCACACATGTACATTAGCTCTCAAAGAACTCATGAGAGGCAATTTCACATCTTTCAATCCCATCAAACGTTCAGCCTAAAACTTAATTAAGACAAAGAATCTCATCGAGATCATAACCACTGAGGAGTTTCACACTGCGTGTGTGTGTAATTTCCGTTTGTTACCTGTGAATATTTTCCAGTTTATTGAAAATTTAGTAATTTTGGTCCGCGAAAAAAAAAGAAAAATACGTTGGAGAACATCTTCATTTTGAGTTTTGGGAAACATTTTTCTATATTTTCTGTCATTTTAAGGATCAAACAAGTAAATGATTAATCAAAAAAGTAATTGACAGATAGTTGGTAGCAGCCTTAACAAAGTTAAGGTTTGGGTAAAAATTCAGCTATCTTTGTGAGGGCGATGGTATGTAATTTTGGTGCCATGTCCAGTTGAAAAGCACTGCAGTCTACAAACTCAACAGTAAACACAAAGTTGAATGAACACTAATTTTAAGAATAAATATGTTGTTATTATGTTATGTTACAGCATTACCGTATTGGATTGAACAGATGTACCAAATTAAGTGGTCGCTGAATGAATAATGTAACTTTTTTAACAATAAGACATTGGCAATATTTCATTAAAGTATTTATTTAGCTTAATTTCTTTATAATTCTAAACATTTGCAAAATGTTGTTGAGTTATATTAAAGACTTTCTGTTTGGTTTTCTTCTGAGAGACCAAAACTGCACTTAAATTTCTATTTCTCTGTGTTGAATTAAAAGAAAGCAGCAGTTTTACATAGTTATCTTGTGTTGCTTTCTTCACATGAGTAGAATATTTGTGTCACAGTTCATTGTGATGTGTTCGACGGTATGAAATTGAATGGTAAAAAGAACAGCATTGGATTAGTATTTCAGCAGCGCTGTCGCTAAATACACCAGACTCCTCTGTTAAATACTGAGATTTTACAAATGTCCTTGTTAAACGTTGCAGATTAACGCATGTTTTCAGGATTTTCAAGTCTTTTTAACTGATCTACAGTTCGGCATCGTTCTTTTTGATTCTCGTGTCGGACGTTGCGCTCGTGACTCTTCCAGTGACGACGCTCTCCGACCAATCAGTGACCAGAGCAGATACTAATTTACTAGTTCAATATGTTCTCACTGGAAATCCTAGACTTAGGTTGGTAATTCCTTGCAACGGAGTTAAAATAACCAAATTAATTGACCCTCTGCTGATTTATCTTTGGTTCTATTGTTGCTGATAGTTAGTCATTGCCACTGAGTCACCTCTAATTATATTTAAACACGTGCAAAACCCACACACGTACACGCGCGCACACATATACAGTAAGTATATACGGCCTCACTCTTGTCAGTCTCTCTGATTGAACACGGCTGAGTCGGTCATTTCCATTGAAATATAAAACTGCGGTGAAAACTGCTTCAAACGAGTTGTTGTTTTATCTCAGGAAAAGCCAGTCCAGACAGGTTTTTTTTTTTTTTTACCTGAGAGTGAAGAATGATGTCCAAAGACATTGACAGCGGCAATTTAACATGGCTTCAGTGGAACAGTCTGCTCCAGAGATAATTTCTTTTTCCTGGCTTCATATCAACAGACGCTTGAAAAGAGTCGACCATTAGTTACGTCTATCGCCGTTTCCCTGGGCGATCGTTCACTGCCTGCTGAGACTGCCCCTCCTCGTTTTCATGTCTTTCCAACTGTTTCTTAGCTTTGGCACTTAATCGCACTAGTTTAGATTTCACTACCAATGTTTGATGGACAAAACAATGTATCCATAATGTAATCATTGCCCAAAAAGTCAACGTAACAGGGTTATTATATACAAAGTGAATGCAAGGGTCCGATTCACTTTAGCCTCTCGAGTTCAAACATCTGAAATAATCCGCTGTGTGTGCACCCGCCAAGAGAGCAAGATTGAGCGTCGAAGGATTGGGCTTAGCAGAACGAGAGCGTCGAAGTTGGATTACCTGGTGAAATCTGAAAACATGCTAGTGTCATTTTATTCACTTTATGAGGAACACAAACCCGCTAGCATTAGCCAAAAGGAAGTCGCGCGAGTTGAGTTTACTCCGCATGATCTAGTGACACTAAAGCCTGAATTTTATTTTACTGGTTTATTTTAACGTATTTTCATGAGTAGTATATTTTTAACTAGTAATTGAGACTATTAACTTCTCAGGAAACAGTTTTACTGACTTTATGTATCAAGTAAGAGGTTAATTTTACCAAAGACTTCCATTTTAACTCACCTATTTTATTTTTACTGGTGCATTGGTATCCTCAGGACAACTGGAAGTCTATAGGCCGTTTTCCACTATAGGAACTTTTCTTATTTACCTTATTTCTATTGAAATTACTCAGGGAAATATTACCCTGGTTAAATGCTTTACCTGGTTAAATTTAGTACCTACTCATGACTAGGGATTTTTCAAAATAACCAGGAACTCGTCCACTTTCAGCCTAAAAAAAATCCAACCATTCAATTAGAATTCATCTGTCTTGTCCGTCTGTCTGTCCTATCCTTTCCTACAATGACTAAAAACACATTCTTACAGACTAGTCTTGGTGGTTTAACAATCACCAATTTTCAACTTATTCTTCACTGTCGAACATAGGTTTTGAAAACATTTGAATTTGTACATACTATGCAAAACAGTGGTTCCCAAACGCTGGGTCGGGACCCATGGATGGCTCGCGGAAAATTTTATTTTTTTGGTTTTTGGACAAAACAAGACATTTGTGAACATCGTCATTTCCAGGTTTGGTAAACACTGATCAATATTTCTTTAAATTTTCTGGACCAAACACGTAAAAGAAAATAATAATTCTAATGTTAGTTGCAGCCCTATATACATAAGACTACCATATAAATAATCTCTATATAGGTCATTTCTTACCGATATTTTCCGTCAATTTGGTTTTACTCTTAAGTATGACTTTCTTTATCCTAACTCGGTGTCTTGTGTCGTTTCCATTTTAGTTTTGATTCAAGTTTTTTTCCGCTTCTGTTAAAACCACGTGGCAGAAAACAGTAAAGCGGTTTGACACGAGCACGCTGACATCACTGTGTGTTCAGCCATGATGAAGAGTGTCAGTGCAGTAATTACACCAACTGAGATGCTGATTTGGTGCAACACTTTAATTTTTCCAGAGCCGACGACGTGTGAAGAGTCTAAAAAATACCACGTATTAAATGTTCTCTTTTACCCAAACCAGTGATTATTATCTACAGCCAAGTGGGATAAAAAACAAAAATCAGGTGTGCGTTATTATGTCTGAACCAAACATTAAGGCTTCTGTTGTGAGCTTGTTGAGGTTAAAATAAAAATCCATTATCTCGCAACAATAATTCTCCGCTGGATTTGAAGGTTTATGAGATTATGCTCACGGACTCAGGCTGTTATTAAATTACATATAAATATAGTCTATGATATAAGATCAGCAGCAAAGATTGAACCAGTTGCTTGGCTCTGATGTTTTCCTATTTCTTGTGTCTTACATCACATGAGCTGTCAAGTGGTGTTGCTTTCAAGTTCATTTCTTTATCTGGGTTACAGTTAATTGTTCCTATACGTGCAGTAGATTATTAAATCCAGGGGCGTCACAGCCGCCGCCGGCCTTCATCCTGTTCACACAGCGACAGAGGAAATTTCACACAAACTGCAGCAACGAATCATGACGGCAAAACAGACCAAATCCCACTGGAACATGTGACTCACAAACACGGAGATTCTAATCCACCGCAAGTCTGACAGAAGCAAAAAGAAAAAAGTGCATATCAACGCTATTCCTTTTGCCAAAAATGCACACGATACCTCCAAAGTGTTGAGCTCCCGACAGTTAAACGTCCAAAATCTGACTGAAAACAGTTAAATTACATGCTAAAACATTTGATTATACAGCCTACATAAATATTACTGTGTTTATCAACTGGAAACAGTCACAGTTATGCTAAATACTACTGTGTCTTTGCAGTATTTTCCTGTATAAATACTATATTTTACCATAACTTTACAGTAATTATGTCATACTGTAGTACTTTATTGACATTTATCTGTATATAAGCATAATATTAATCTGTAAAAATCACTTATAACCACACATAGAAATTTCACAATAAATAAATACCCAGAATTATATTGTATATTGTGTAAAATTTAAGAAATAATAATTTGTACAATCCAGGAGTCAAAGAAGACACCATCAATGATTGTACTTTTTTTTTTTGACATTTGGGAAGAACCAATCAACATTTTTCACAAGATTTCTACTATTTTACAGACCAACAACCAATCGATTGACGAGGCAAATAATCAATGATTCAGCCGTAATAGAAATAATCAATCATTGCAATCAATAATTTCTGTTATCGCTGCACTTCCAGGTGATGTCCGTCTGGACAGTTAATGTTGAAATGTCACATCCCAGGTAATGCGTGCACTTTATATCTCAGTTTCAGTATCTACTACAAAGGGCACGTTTTGTGGTCTGTCTATTAAAAACCCAGTTGAATGGTCCTGGTTCTGCTGCTGTCTTTTATAGCTCTGTGTGACTCAGGTGAAGGTGCTGTCTTTGGAATCAGGTCTTCCTGGCTCACACTCACCTTGATGGTGTTCTCAGCTGTGGCGAGCGACGACTGCAGCTTGTACGACTTCTCCCGGTTTTCCCGGGCTTCGTCCGACACCCTGGCCAGCTCCGCCCGCAGTTTCCCCAGTGTTTTCTGAAGAGCCGCCTCCTGGGT
Organism: Brachirus orientalis; assembly: GCA_016785285.1. Classification (NCBI taxonomy): domain Eukaryota; kingdom Metazoa; phylum Chordata; class Actinopteri; order Pleuronectiformes; family Soleidae; genus Brachirus; species Brachirus orientalis. The sequence goes on along the minus strand of JAFBJR010000160.1, from coordinate 6,316,501 downwards.
CTGGAACTCCCGCCGCAGCTCGGCCTCGGTGCGTTTCCATGCCAACAGGTTGTCGGCGGTCAGCTGCTGAGTTCTCTTCATGGCCTCCAGCTCGCGCTCATAAAAGGCCTGAGCCTGGAGACAAACGAGCCGCCGTGTGAGGTGATCCGTCACAGCGGAAAACACCCAAACAGCTTTAATGGAAGTGCGACACATAAAGTGATACGCCTCAAACACTGTGCCCTGTTCCAGCGTCATGGAAATATGGACTGCATTTAGAGAGACTGAAAGGCTTTCTCATCATAAGGTGACGATGAGTTGGGCTGGAATGAAAAGGCTTTAAAATGTGGTACTTTACATTGTGCCATTCTGCTTGTGATTTCGCCTTCAGCAAGGTCATGATGGAAGTGCAGATGACTGTCATTTTCTGGCTTTTTGAACAGTAACTTATCCAAGGATGCTGAGCAGAGCCATTATTTTACCCTTAACAACATCACTCTGGTGGTTGATATGATCAGGCAGCTGAATAAGGCAGAGTTACAGCTGAAATCACTGTCTTCACTGCAGCTTCTGCTCTTCAGTCAGTCTAACAAGGAGGAGAAAACGGCCTGGAATTGAGGTTCTTATAGCCCTGAACAATATGACCGGGGTTTGTTATTATTTCACATTAGCCAAGATTCAGCACAGCAGTCAATTTGCACGACCATTGTTCATTTGCTGGTAGAAGAAAGGTTTGATGTTTGTGAGGACAGACAAAGAGCGAAAGTGTCCTTGAATGTCCAAAAAGGAGCTAAACTTCATTTTATTTAATTTTGCAGCAGGCGGTACATGTTTTTCTGTTACCTTTCATTAAGGGGCTATTCTCAAGTATTAAATAAAACACAAGTATTTATGTTCTCTTTGGTTGTAGTAGTGTAACCGAGTGGTTATGTTCACAGAAAGTGCAGCTAAAACAAAAAAAGACGTGGAGTGGACTTCTGTCACTCTGCCAGTTATACATGACAGCACTTGCTTTCCACCTGCCTTTCAAAATAAGAGCCACTGACATCAACCTTTTCACCATTGTCTGTACAAGCCCTTTGCCTTAGCGTTTGACAATAAAAATTATACATGTTTTTATTACAGCAGGTTCAGGGATTTCTTTTTGAATAAAATAATGTAAGATGACATTATTTTTTATAAATTCAGTACACATTTTTATTTTATATTTGTTTAAGTGGTTATTCTTATTAAATAAAATAGACGTTTTTATGCTATCTTTGGTTGTGGTAGTGTTCACCTATGCCGTGCAGTTAAAAACCGGGTTTTCAAAATAAGAGCCACAATAAGAGTTCAGCTTTTTACTACTTTCTGTATCAACTCTACCATAACGTTTGATGACAAAAAATAGCTAACAGGTGACATTCTTCTAAAACAGAATACCCAATATTTTTCAACTTATTTTTTTTGTGTTAGTCGTTCCACAAATGTGATAACACATTTCCAGTAATAACAAAAGCTTCTATGCTAGCTGCTACTGTAGCTGCTAGCTACATTTCTACCTGCTAGCTGCTGCTACTGTCTGTAGCTGATAGCTCCTTCTTTTAATAATTATTTCTGGCAGGCTGTACACTGAGTGGCGTGATACTACCTAAAACGTACTAAAGGTTCGCTGCTAGTTGTTACTGTAGCTGTTTGCAGCTACTGCAGATGCTAGCTGCTACACTGTCCTGAACTTGACGTTTGCAGCTACCGTAGCTAGCCGCCATGGCCATGTGATAATTTTGATAATGTGTATACCACAACGTTTTCTCTGTATCTTTTCCTCATTAAGGCGGATGCTAAACCCATTCGTGTTCATGTCTCTGTGACACTAGCAGTTACAGGAGCTGTTAAAGTTATATGAGACCGATATACAAGTGTAAACAGCAGATTTGCTCGGCAGTGGCTGTCGTACCTTGCTGAGTTTGGCCTCATATTCCTCTACAAGCCTCTTTTTGTCTTGCTTGAGCTCCTCGACACGCTCCGTCAAAGAATCCACCTGTAACACATCAGGAGGTCAATAATTACTCTTGTACAAAACGTTTCACCTGCTGTGCACTGAAGGTGAAATATCACGTTGAATCGCCGGCTTGTACACAAACAGTGAAAGTCTCTCACTTTCTTCGCCGCCGTGTTTTAACTTTGTTTCCGCGGCTTTCAGGCGCTGCCCTACTTTTGCAGCAGTCTGTGCGTTACCTCGGCCTTATGGAGCTGTCCCAGTTTCTCCTGGTCTTTGCTGTAGTTTGCGTTCTGGCTCTGGTGGCTGCGGAGGAGCTCCTGGATCTCCTGTCTGTGCTGGGCCTTCAGCTCCTCCAGAGCCGCCTTCTTCTCCTGCTCAAACTGGGCCTGGGCCTGGCTGAACGTACGCAGCTTCTCTTCAAAGGACCGCCGCATGTCCTCCACCTCCCTGGACATGGAGACCACGCGCTGCGTGTGCTGCCAAGGAAGACAGGTAAAAAGGTCTGAGCAAACAAGGGGATTGATTTATTGATTCGTGTGCTTCTTGAGCTGTGGGTAAACTTTTTAAAAGCTCAGAACCAGGTTGTCGGCTCTAATTTGGCTCTGAAACGCAAAACAGAAAACAAGCATTTGTGAGTAGAGCTACGGATCAATATCTTGACATGACAAGAAAACCATTGGTGTAGCATCCATCAGCCACCCATTGATGCAAACGATGAACAACAACTTCATAAATTCTAAATTCACTTCAAGTAGCTTTATATAGACTTCCATCACATTTACCAAAGAAGCAGATTAAAAGTATGACACTGAACAAGGAGTTATTATGTGCAACACATGTGGGTCTGGAATTAAATAACAGGAAAAGTGTTTTATGCTCAAATTAAGCTACTAGTTCCATGTGTTTTAAATTGGAAACTGGACCTGGAACTGATGTCATCTCCAAATTGACTGTGTTCAAGTTGAAATGTCGGGGAAATCATGAAGCTAAAAGTATCTCGGGCTCACTATTAAAACAGTAAGTAAATACCAATGTTCTACACGGAATTTTGCTCACTTAAACAGCGTAGCAACATGTCCATGCATAGAAATTGAACAGTACTATGTGTATGACTGATTTAATGTGAAGAAAAGTGCAATTAACTGTAAAGGTAGCCGTGCTACGAGTTGGAAATCTGACTTCGTTGAGTTGAAACTTCAGACTAGGAACTGTGACGTGACGCGACCGTCCAATTTCCCGAAGCCGCCTCTTCATGCCTCCTTCCGTTCACATGCCACAGTGATAATTGGTGCCATTTTTTATGCCTTTCAATTTGAGTCATTTATTGATTTGATTTTTTTTTTTATTGTCTATGCTGTGCAGGAAATTGCTCTTTGGGGGACATTTAGCTTTTACCTTATCTTATATCCCAGGTTCATTATGTGCTGCAGATGCAGTGGAGAAGACGGCGCCTGGCGAGTGGCAGCCACTTACAGCAGTCTAGCTGTTATCTTACTTACTGAGTGCATGGTTATGTATTTTATTAGATATTTACTGTACATTTATTCGTTATTGTCCTTCCTAATTTACTGTCTCTGCTGCAGCAGCAGCACAAGTAATTTTGCCCTTGGGGGGATATTGTTTCCTGCAAACAACAACAAAACATCCAAACCTACCATACTTTTAATGTAAGGACTAGGGTAGAGCCATTTCTAGGAAACACAGTGTTTGAATATTCGATTATAGAAAATCAGAAATACTGTTCTCCTGTATAAACCAGGGTATGTGATCGGAGTGGAGCTGAGGAATTTTGACCAGAGCGCGCAGAAAATACAACGAAATAGATGCATTCAAATAACCTTGTATATAACTTCCACAAACACACATGGAGTCCACTGACTAAATCCTCGCTGCCACTGCCACCTTGGCTTTGTATCTTTTTAATATAACACTAACAGTCTGAGTAACTTGTCGATTTATAGTAGTTATCAGCACACATATTCTTAAAAAATGGCATTAAAACTTAAAATCAGTAGCACATATGGTGTGTTACTGGGTTTTTATGTTCTTCTTGTTCCTTTTACTTGAACGTGCAATAGAAATACAGTTGAATTGACACATCCAGCTACAGTTAATCCTTGTAAATCAGACATTAGGCCACTTTTTGACCCTAAATTAAGGCAGATTATGTCAGTGTTAATAGAACTGTGAGTAATTTTTGGTCTATGTCAACACAGAGCTGCACTTCCTCAAGTGTCTGCGTACACATCTACACAACATCGTCATCCATCTATTTGTAAGCTGCATGTAACGGTGTTTTCTATCTTCCATTCACACACAGCAGACACTGTCTGACTCATCCACGCATGCAACATCACTCAAATAGGCCACAAGGCGACGAGTGATTCTCTGCAGCTTCAAAACAGGTTGTTTTTTGGGTCTATTTTCTTGTTTATTACCTCAAATAAAACATAAATAGATGAAAAATAAAGATATCATCGACGTAAGGTCTTATTTTATGCGCCTGGAACCCCGTGGCATGTGCAATTTAAAAACTCTTTCATCTGCGCTGGCTTGGATTGTACCTCATTTGTACGCCGCCTGCCGCTGAAAGCTTTGAAAAGATGTCACATGCATGTGTCTGTTTGAGACACGCAGGTGATGTTTACGTGTCGCAGCTGTGACTGCGTCAGTTGACAATCAGGAAACAGTCACTCGCCGAGTCTACGCTCTGTGATGTTCCCCGTTCATTAACCTGAAGCAACGGGAGACAAAAGCAGCACCTGGGGATTTAAACGGCAGCGACTGGAGGCATAATTGTGATCCAGCCAACACTGTAGAGAGTTTTTTTTTTTCTTTTAATGTGGAAAAATGACATGAGAATTAACTGAACGCGAGGCTTCAAGAAGCTCTGATTTAACTACTGGAGCTGAGAATACGATAGGATATTGTGAGCCGCAGATGTGTTGACAATAAATATTTTCACAGCCATTTAAGTAAGATTTATCCAAAGACAGAAGCATAAAGTGAAGTTATGATTAAGTGCTCTTGGAAATGTGTGGTTTAAAATAATATTATGCGTCACAGAAATGGCAGCAAAACCTGTCAGAAAGTTCAAACTTGGCACAAATTTGCTCTTGCTACAATTTATATTGTGGCAATAACAATGACATCACCATATTTGTCTAAATAAAAAATTAATAAAAAAAATTTATTAATTTTTAAAAAAAAAAGAATATATCCAGAATTAGCATCTGCATTTTAAAAGCTGATGACGTGATATTTTCTTCACCTATACATTATTATTATTATTTAAATGTATTGTTTTCTGGTGGTGTTATTATTATTATTTTTTAACATATCCGAGGCAGCTAACTGACCTCTGTTTTTGCTAGGTCACCCTTGTAAAAGTGAATTTGAATGTCCAGTGTCCAACATTTGTGGGTATTTATTGGCAGAAATTAAATACATTTAATTTTTTGGTTCGTTTTTTTTAAGACAAGTATGGTTACGTTTCTTTTTGTTTTTTGTTTTTTGGCGTGAGTCGTCCACCTTCGCCAGAACCGTCACCACATCACGTAACCAAAACATTTTATTTAAATAAGTAGACATATTGAATTTACACAACATAACAGAAATTAAATACACTCCACATAAAGTGTATAACAGCTTAAAAATACAGCAATTTGGCTTTTGTTGCCTTATATATAAAATTGTATGTATTTTCGGGCTTTGTGGAGGCCGCCAGCTTGCCCTGCCACGTGTCTACATCTGAATGAGGATTTAATCCTACAAATGAAAAAGCACACAGTCCTTTTTGGGATGCAAAGGCCACCGTAGTTGCCTGACATAATTGAGAAATGGAATGGGGGGTGAATAAAGGAGTCGTCCATTAGAATCCGCGACGTCACCATTAAATGTCACTAATTATTAAACAATAGACCTTCAATCTAAAAATTTGTATTTTTTTTCTAAGGAGTCAGAGTGGTGATATATTGATATTTTACATCAGAACAGACAGGTGATGCTGGCAGAGCAACTGTCCGAGCAGCAGCAGCTTCCTATCGCCAGACACAGACACACAGGGACAGAGAGACACAGAGACTAGAGACAGAGACAGAGAGACACAGAGACACACAGAGACAGAGACAGAGACACACAGAGACACAGACAGACACACAGAGACACAGAGACACACAGAGACAGAGACAGAGACACACAGAGACACAGACAGAGACACAGACAGAGACACAGACAGAGACACACACACAGAGACACACACAGAGACACAGACAGAGACACAGAGACACACAGAGACACACAGAGACAGAGACACACAGAGACAGAGACACACAGAGACACAGACAGACACACAGAGACACAGAGACACACAGAGACACAGACAGACACACAGAGACACACAGAGACAGAGACAGAGACAGAGAGACAGAGAGACAGAGACAGAGACACACAGAGACACACAGACAGAGACACAGACAGAGACACAGACAGAGACACAGACAGAGACACACACACAGAGACACACACACAGAGACACAGACAGAGACACAGAGACAGAGACAGAGACACACAGACAGAGACACACAGAGACACACAGACAGAGACACAGAGGGACACACAGAGGGACACAGAGACACACAGACAGACACACACAGACAGAGACACACAGACAGACACACACAGACAGAGACACACAGACAGAGACACACAGACAGAGACACACAGACAGAGACACACAGACAGAGACACACAGAGACACACACACACAGAGACACAGACAGAGACACACACTGAGTGACACAGAGACACACAGAGACACACACACACAGACAGACACACAGACAGAGACACACAGACAGAGACACACACTGAGGGACACCGTCTCACCTGGGCCTCAGTGCAGAGCTGCATGTCCTCCACCCTCTGACGGTAGCTCTCGAACTCGGCCAGCGCCTGTCGCTTCATCCTCTCATGAAGCTCCATGGACTCCTCCAGAGACTGGATCCGCTTCTTCAGGTCCATCTCGTCGCTGATCTTACTCTTGTACTGAAACACACACACGGGCGAGGCACGACGGTCGGTCCAGTTGGAAGCGTTTCCTCCAGTTACGAGGAGGAAACGCTCCCAGAGGTCGGAATTCCGAGTGGTTCACTTGTTTGAACTCCTCGTGCTCCGGGTTCTTAATTCAAGATGGCTGCTTTAGTAATTATCGCTACCAAATCTCTACCTGACTCTAATTTGTTTTACGCACAATTATGTGATGTGTGAAACAACTGATGGCAGTTTATGGGATTAAAATTAAAAGAATATTAGATCATATAATATAAATACATGTTAGAGGTCAGGGATATAGGTCATTCTAGAGGTCGGCCGAATTATTATTAATTATTAAAAATATTCGGCATTTTGCCAGTTATTGGTATTGCTGTTTTTTTAAGACATGTTACTGAAAGCATCCTTCACTTTTTGTTTCTTTTTAGTTTAAAGTTCTACAAATAAATCTCTTTTCAGTATAGTTATAAGTTCCTTTGGTTACTTATTAGTACTTTTCTTTCGTTTATTGCTTTTAATTTCACTTTATTTATTCACTTTATAAAATAAATTATGAACAGTAAAGGCATTTTAACAAAGTTTGCTGTTGGATTTTTAGGTTTACTGGACATAAACACTGGTTACAAATATCACTTATTATCTGCCTCATTAAGTGACAACAATCGGTATCGATATTGGCCCGGGAAATTCAGTATTGGTCAACCCCGAGTTTTATTCTTGCATTTTATTGCAACCACAGCTTTTGTAAAATGATAGTGGTAACAGGAAGGAGCAGGGACAAATTGGGTCAGGTAGTTATAAGCATAAAGCTTTATTTATGAATTATTTATTAATTTTAAAGCAAACCATACTGCCCTGATTGTTGCTGTGGACATGATGTCCATATTAAAAGATAAAAAGCACATTTTTTTGAATACAAAACACTACTTAATGTAAATAAGGGTGTATTTTCTTAAAGTTTATGAATATAAACCACATAAAGCTACATTAGGACACTGAATTATTTTGGTGAGGATTAAATTTTCATATCATCCCCATGACAGATTTATACCACTTTATCTGGACTGACATGAATATGACTTGTGTTTTTCTAAGTGTGTTTCTAAAGAGTCTTCTTTCAACAACGCTTCAATCATTAATATTCATTTACACCCACACGACTGCCGTTTCCCTCCACACGCCGCTGTCTGTCCACAGTAAAGAAAGAAAAGTCAAGTAGAAAGTAGAAGAAAAGCTTTCACTCTGACATTAGCTTTGAGATTAAAAGGGACAGCGGGCTCCTGGTGATAAAAAATTGAACGCGATGTGGATATTTGTAAAATAAACCTGTAGAATCTTCTCTCTGGTCTCGGAGAGGATCTGCTGCACCTCCTCTTCGTGGGCCTCCTTCAGCGTGGCGATGGCCGCCTCGTGTTCGTCGTTTTTCGTGTTCAGTGCATAGATGACCTGCAGCAGAGGAAGAGAAAACACCTTTTGAAGGTTTTATGTTGACAAATAGAAGCAAATATTAAGAAGAAAACAGTAAAACATCATAGCGTGGATGTAAAAGATTGACTCTTTTTGAATGATCAGTACCTGGTGACTCATACACTCTTAATTTACTGAAATAACTTGTTTAAAATGTCCCACTTAAAGTGCAACAAACCCTCCGCCAACAGCTACTGCTGGTCATGGACGTGAACATTCAACCTGAAGAAGAAGAAGCAGCACCGCGGAGCAGTCAGTCAGCTGGTAGCTGGCCAATCACAAGAGACTCAGTGTTCTGGGGGGCGGGCATTAGCTCAGAAACAGAGTGCCTGTTCAGAGGCTGGCAGAGAGCAGCAATAATCTGGCTTAATCTGAAGAGACTATGAGGTTTTTGACCATAAATATTATTTAATTTATCTATGTAGACATCATTAATCTCCATTTTTGGTTCAAAAATGGACATTTACTGAATAATTTAACAACTACAACTACAATTAACTGTATTATTGACACATAGATTTATTGATGTGAGTCGGTTTTGGCCGAAAATGAAATAAAATGGCATTTTCTGATAGAGACACTGATGTTAATCTGGAGTATTCTTATCTGATTGACGTAAAAGTTGACTAAAAGGCTCTAAAATTGTCGTTGCTTGTGATTGAAGGTAGTACTGAATAATATATTGATAATCTTCAATATAAATAATTACTGCAGCAAATTAAAAACAAACAGTAGCAGCTCTGAGTCAGGTTGTTATTTCAACCATCGAACCTGTACAACAAAACTGCATTTTCAATGATGCTTCCTGAAAAAATAATAGTATCTAAACTAAAACTTTAATTCATGATTTTGAAAGATAGGCCAAACTTTGCTTTACATGGATTCTAACACAAAGCAGATGTGATGAAGGCCATAAAAAATAACTCCAGTCTGTCTCCTTATGCTTCCAGTGTTTGATTTAAGAATTGTCAGTGAAACTCTGTTGTCGAAAATCAGAAACTGGGTGGATGCCGTGTATTGCAGAGGGAAAAAAATGACACCAGAAAACTATTGTGCATGAGATTGACCTTTAAATCTGTCCCCCAAAAATACATGCAGCCATCCAGAGAGCTGTAATATGACAGCACAGCGATCCTCTGCTCACGGACACAGAGACAGAGACAGAAATGGATTTTACATTTGCAGAGACACTTCTTGTGCTCCTCTTCCTGCCGCGAGAAACAAAGTCACGATTTCCCTCGATGGAACAAACCCAGTCAGTAACCGTGACACAGTGCTAAAGAGCCTTTGTTTACTTTGCACCAAAGTCCATCAACAAAACTTGAGAAATGAAGAGGAGAGACTTATTTTGAGTTTTATTTGAGAAACCGACGTCTATAATCTGCATGTTATATGTGTCTTCGAGATGAAGGGATTAAATCTGAGTGGTGTCTTTATTTATTGACAAACACTTTGTTTTTCTCCGACGGCCACAGAACATTATCTCTGGAAATGAGTGAAACTGCGACTCATTATGACGAGGAAAGACTCATTTTACCCCCTCGTTCAACCTTGTTTACCTTTTTAATACGACTAAAATTGTTGGGTTTGTTTTGGCTTAGATAGGTCGGGTACAGGTTAGCATGCCAATGCTCCAAAATAAACTCTTCACCAAACACAAAGTGCCGTTGAGGCCAATGAGAATGTCGACACTTGTGCAGCTTTGTGGTCATAAATCAAAATAGTTCGAGGAAGACGTGAATGGATGTTTAATCCAAATATGGTGACGCATCCAAGAGCTGCTAAGACATGCAAAGCTGCCGTAGGTGAAAATCTTCAGGGGTAAATCTGTGTTAAATCCGACAAATGTTACTAATCTGGAGAGTCTGCTTGGAGCTTGAATGTCCTTGAAGGTTCTGACTGATCCAGGTCGTAGTCATCTTCAGACGTTAGCTGAAGGGAACTGGACTTGCTTCGGTCAGGAAATGTCGTCGTATGTTAGCAAATGTTGCCAAAAACATTGCAAATGTATGTTTTTGACACTTTAGGACTCAGTTCTTCTCCAAGGACTTTTGAAAGTCAGCAGTGTTATCATCTGGACACCGTGAACGTCTGTCATATCTTACTTGGGCAAATCATTAAATAGTTTTGATACAATCAGTCAGTCAGGACAATTTTGATAACAGGCTAACATGTCGACGAGAGTACAGGTCAAACAGCCGACAAGAAAACTACAAGAACAACTTGGCGAAACTACCTTCCAAACCCGAACTGTGGGGCTTTTTCTTCCGGAAATGTGAATATCTATTCAAACTTGGAGGAAAAAGTTCAAATTCAGACCGTAAGAAGCAGTTCAAGTCTGAAATGTAAAGCCTAGAAGTGCACCAGACCATCAGCAGGCTGTGGACTTATTTCATCGATCGAAGCGTAAGGAACAAATCTGAAGACAGCAACAGTTCAAACTCATAACGTGTCACGTAAAATTAGTTTGAACTTCAGACATTGAGAACATCCACCTGTATAGCCACACTGCTAGTGCTGCTAACGATTCACATACTGTAGTTTGACACACTGAGATAAAAATCAACGGAGAATCAAGTCCAGATAAGTCAAGTTTATTCATACGTCACACAATTTATCTATCATCGCCTCGTCAAGTTTACAAATGAGGAATGAGAGAAAAACCATTAGGAAACCAATTAAAGCTGCACAGGAAACTTCTGTTTCGTCCAAAATAAAACTCACTTTTTCCCCCTAATGACAGAATTAATTAATTCAACCAGTTCAGTCTCATTAGCCGAGGAAGCGAATGGAGCAGACGTAACATTTAAACGAGCTAAAATCTCCAACACGTACCGAGATTCATCTGCAGACCAAATGCAATAATCCTGAAAAAAATAAAACACGTCATTAGTGTAATCAGCTGCCGCTAAATGGTCAGAAGAGACACGGGCAGAGACAGCTTCGTGTTAAGGTGTTTGTGTGTTTGCACTGTGCGTGTAACCCGGAGAGACAACAGCTATAAACGCTGATATCACTGTCATGATGAGGCACCGTCTAATATTAATAATCTTGGCAGGCAGCGACATGTTAAAAGCACGACACTGTTGTGAAGGTGGCTGCAGATATCTGCCAAAAATCTGCTTTAATATATGACCTCATTCATGAAGGAGAGTTACGCACAAGTGAGCAGTGGCTTTTATTGTTATTAAACGGCACAGCGCAGACGCACAGACAAATCTGCCGGCGAAAACACCACAACAGGCACGTTTGTCGACGTGTTTTCGGACGGATTGTTGGTCTGATTAATTGTAGATACATCCATTTGCGTACAGAGGCATCTTCGTCTACGTCCGTTGGTCACACCTCTTGGAAGTGGAAGATAATTACGCCCTCTCCAGACTCACACTTGAGCCAGGCTACAACACAGAGGAAATACTTTAATACACATCGTGCAGAACTGTGTCAGCACAAATGTTCAGGCCTAATGACCCTTTCAGATCCTCTGATTTAGACTTTCTCAACCTTATCAGATCATTTCAGTGCTTACTTCCTGGGTGTTATACTCTTAAGGCAGTCACACTTCAAAAAGATAGTATAGTTTAGTATGGTATGGTATGGTATGGTATGGTATGGTATGGTATGGAATGGTATGGTATGGTACGGTACAATACGGTATAGTATAGTATGGTACGGTACAGTATAGTACGGTATAGTATGGTACGGTACAGTATAGTACGGTATAGTATGGTACAGTACAGTATAGTATAGTATAGCATAGTACAGTACGGTATGTTATGTTATGTATGGTACGGTATAGTAGAGTATAGTATGGTATAGTATAGTATGTATAGTACAGTACAGTACAGTATAGTACAGTATAGTACGGTATGGTACAGTACGGTACGGTATAGTAAAGTAGTATTATAGGGCTAAGACATGAAGGACTGCTACTACTGAAATTATTGCTGCCAGTGGGACTAGGAGAGGAAAAAAAAACAGATTTTAGCCACTTAATAAAAGACTAATAAAATAAAATCTACACCTACTAAAGTCTATGATATTTTAAAAATCAGTTTACTACATTACCTCAGCAGTAGAGCCGTTTTAAAAAACAAAACAAAACAAAACAAAACAAATTAAAACAAAACAAAACAAAACAACCTCTGGAAACTGAAGTTTGCAAACTGCTCTCACACACCAAAGTCCATAGAGAAAATCAACATTTCTAGCCCACGGGACACAGGGGCAGCTGGTCTACTGCTGCTGTGTTTATTGAGTTTGTGTCACTTAGGTAAATCCAAACCAAGGTTTTCAAATGCAGAACTTACATAATCTCACATTAGGACTCATTAACAGAAGCAGAAGTGGCTCTGCATCTCCTGCGCGCGGTAATGCAAAATCTGTCATTTTCTCTATGGACTTTGGTGTGGGAGAGAAAGCAGACTTTAACACAAACTTCAGTTTTTAGTCAGATAAAGCTGCCTAATGGTCTTGAAGGTAAGGTAATGATGTAATTAAGATATCATATTAGCAGCAATAGCACCTCACACAACCATGCTTCAAAAATCCTGAACCAACACTATAAAGGTGTTTTTTAAAATTCTGCTCGTATCAAAGCGAGACACCATAAATGTGCCAAGCTCTTTTTTGTATCGGCCCCTTCATTATATGCTTGATTATAACTATCTAATTGTACTTTGATTTCCTCATTCACTTGCTAATCTAGTGTGACATTCCTGATTCGTGACCTTTGTACTTCCAGGGTTAAATAACTGTGTCCAGGAGGTGAATTTATGATTCAGAACTCAAGTCCCCTCCCTTCGTATCACGTAACAGTGTCAAAGAGTGAGATTCGCGATGGAGCGAAACTAATGAGGGATCAAATGTGTTGTTTCACCTTGAGGCGACGTCCCTTTGGATTTTGACTGTCCTTTTCATCCGCTGATGAGTCGGGAGGATATGAAGTGATTTATCCCTTCAGTTAATACGACTTAAAACGTGGATATCACAGCAGCAGACGACATCACTGTTGACAACAGAATCTGGACTGGTCGCTCTGAAAGTGACAAGCTAAATAAAAAAAAAAAAATGCTACAATGCTCCGTTGAGGTCAGATTATCTTCTAACATTGGGTGGGATTATCACAAGTTTAAATTTATATGTGTATTTGCAGTTTTCTTTTTAATTGAACTGAATTAAACTTTTCTTCCTATTCTCACTTCTCGCAGCATTTCAGTCGTCCCTGAAGCTTCCTCTGTCAGTTTTCCCGCTCTTTTTCAGCTCACAGTTCTGGGTTTTTTTCCTTACTTTCCTTTTTTCCGTTCTTGCTACCACAACGCAGAATTAGAACCAAGTTTTCCAGAACAAACTCTTAATATCAAGATCAAAATCAATAGAAATTGCTGAGGAACGTGGAGTTATTTTTTTCGTTTGGGCTCCACAAATATGGAAATAGTAAATCTTTCGGCACATTAGCGCCACATTAGCGGTAGCGGTATCTGGGCTTTGAGAAGAATCGCACAGACTTGGAGGAAATCCTCTCTTTTGTCGAGAGAGGAAAATGGCTGGTAGTGGTCGACTGCAGTTCAGAGAGAGGTTTTATAGTTTAATTTGATTGATAATTACGATTTTGGATTTGGGAGTAGAACTCTGGTGAACATGGCATCCTCATGGTAGATGGATCCTTAAAATAAAATAAAGTCGTGTAGCATAGCAATTAATGGCTGCATAGACAGAGTTAATTGTCACATCATGTGCATGGAGGCATACAATTTTATCGTTGCAATATTATGACTTTATTCTTTTAATATTACAAATCGTCACCGTCTTAAATTTTTTTTTTACAAAAATTATTTTTTTGCCTAAATCATCTCCATTCAAAAAAATTGGTTCAATTTTTTGTGTTTCCTGAAAAATCTGAAAAAAAAAAAAGACTTTTATGACGATTATTTTAAGAAGGCGTCGAAATTTATCCTTGAAAGATTGGGGTTTTTTTTTTGCCCGTCAGTACGGCCCTAATATTCTGTCAAAGTGATTTTCTCAAAATTAAACCTAAAATATGGATTTTCCCTTTATTTAACGACGCCAGTCTGTCGGCAGATGTGTGTTTTTCTGTGAGAAACAACGCTCCTCGGGTCGATTCCTCCGTGCCGCTGGATGAGTTTGCATAAATGACAGTGATACCGGAACGATCGACGACAGGGAAATGCCACAGATTTCACTCGTCAGCCGAGAGAAAGTCACGGCCGAGAAACTCACTAAGGTTTTCAACTGTTCAACCAAGTGTGACTGTCTACTGTCAAAGGCTGTAACTGGAGGAGAAAAAAATAATCACTTTATTCACAAAACTCACTTCTTTCTGCTTTGAGTTCTACTTGACTTTTACCACTGTCAAAACTGAAGTTTTTACTTCATATACTGTATTTTTCCTTGGATACAGTACTTGAAGGTAGTACTGCCATGTAGTCTGCTGTTGCTACTGTACATACTGTTTATCATATTGTATATACTGTATAGTTTATATACTTGTAAATATCATACCTGTTTAAATCACACTTTATGTAATTTAATTTATTCCACAACCACTGTCTTTGCACTCCTGGTTAGAAACTAAGTGCATTTTGTTGCGTGCAACATGTGCAAAATCTAATCTAATATAATCTAATCTGATATGGGTTTTTGAAGAGATAAGATTATCCTCTGTAAGTCCCACTAAGATTGTCAAGGTAAACGGCAATAAATAATAAACATGCGTTTTCACATCTATGAGTTAACAATATAGAAAAATATTGACGGTTAAGATAAAAAAAATAGACTGTAACTAAACTAAATATAATTATTCTATTTATATTAGAATTATAATATAATTATATTATTATATTGATTCTACAGCTGAAGGAAAATATATTTGAACAATTTTCTATAATTTTAAAATCAGATAATCAAAAACCCCCAATTTTTTTTTTTAAATTGACTGTAAAAATTGGCGATTCATAGGTCTGCCTCTAACTGAATGTCAAATTGTGAAAAAATTGAATTGTACTTCAGGAAACAGCTTATTGAACTGAAGTTAAATTAGTTTTGAATACACTTGTCTCTGTTTAATGAAATCCTGCGTTTCCAAACCAGTTTTCTCACATCAAGAATAACGAGAACATTTTCTACAATGTTGTTTTATAAACAGAAACCACTGTGTAGCATATATTGTGTTTTCTATTGACGTTAAAAAAATATCAAACTTAAAGGACTCATCGTCAGAAAGGTCAGAAACTGACTCACCTTAAAGTTAAAGTCCATTTTATAACCTTAACGTACTAAACTCTTCCTCCTCAATGTGGAAAATGTTACAACAGAATCTGAAGTTTCTAATTTATAGATTTTAATCCTCACAAAACATCTTCCAGTTTTTGGTATTTTAATGTGCCAGAACTTGATAGTTCGAGTTAAAAGGTTGAGTCTGTGCATTTTTTATTGGTTTGTGTTGCTGTCCAAAAAAGATTTCCCTTTACAGTGAGACTTCATGTGTTAATGTGATGACCTATATTCATCCTTAAATTAATCGGAAAAAATGAAATGATACACCAACCAAAAATATAACGTTTCAAGCGTAATGAGAGTGAATCAGCACAGAGCATTTCATCCACACCACTTTGACGTTGTCTGTGTTTTATTACCTCAATGAAAAGTAAAAAGTTCAAGTTGTAACTTTTTAATGAGGTAATAATATACAAGATTTATGGTGCAATGAAGGCAAAATATGCTTTTTTCACTGTTTGCTGCTTTGACTTATAAGGCTGAAGCTTGTAAGGAGACGTCAACATAATCTACGGGATTAATGATTAAATAATGACATCGCTCATGCATATGGGGGGCGTTTTTGGAAGTAGCACCAGAGATGCACTGAACAGAAACTGTGTTTGTTCTGTTTTGGTCGTGAAACGAGAAGAGAGAAATTGATGGGGTGAATTTCATGATACCTTCAATTCTGTTTAAAAACATTATCCGGTAAATGTTTTTAGCAGCACATGTTATTGTGGCAGCACATGTTAATGTTTATATGCTCTGCATTTCCATATTTTGTCATTTATGAGAGAATACATGCGTCATTCCCTCATTAGAACGATGTATCTGAGCTGTATTTTTGATTTTTTTGGCATTTTTGACACATGAGGTGACACATTTGTCCTTCGGTAGTTCAGGGGAACTTTGTACGCTGAGTAGTTTTTTTTCCAACTTTTTACAGTCGGACTACGTATTTTTACAGCACCACCACGCTGTGAACATCCATCCACCCGTTATCTACCACTTTATACTCATCAGCAGTTTGCTTCTGCCATGATGAACGTCTAAAGTAATGCTCACTCTCACTCATTTTCTACCACTTTATCCACTAGGGGTCGCGGGGGGCGCTGGTGCCTATCTCCAGCTAACATAGGGCGAGAGGCAGGGTACACCCTGGACAGGTCGCCAGTCCATCACAGGGCCACATAGAGACAGACGACCATTCACTCTCACATTCATACCTACGGGCAATTTAACCCGTAGGTATCAATTAACCTAGTCCCCAAATCTGCATGTTTTTGGACTGTGGGAGGAAGCCGGAGTACCCGGTGAGAACCCACGCACCACGGGGAGAACATGCAAACTCCTTGCAGAAGGCCCCTTGTTCCAACCGGGTTGTGAACCCGGGACCTCTTGCTGCAAAGGCAAGAGTGCTAACCACTACATATATTTACATATTTACATATTACATTTAAACTGTTTATTTTTAACTATTTATACTGTTATATATTTAAATTATTCACTTATATAGCTGTCCTACTACTGCTTTATAATTACACCTATCCTTATATGCTTATATGTATATACACATACCACAGAGCTATACCTTAGGATTTAGAAATTTAATAATAGAAATATATGTTTGCGTCGTTAAGCGATACGACTTTGCGAAACCTCCGGATTCTGAGGACTTGGTTGGTTTTCTGCTAACGGACAGGAGGGGGCAGTAGAGACAACCCACGATCTCCCCGCAACAAGACATTTAATTGTCAAAGTAAGGTTTGTAGAGACGAAATCTACATTTTGTCTGATCTCCTCCTGTCATTTCACACTTTCCTTCAGTGAATACACCTGGGAACGAACATTCAGAGTCCTGATGGGAGTGAGCTGCTCCGCTCAGGACCGAACAGTGTGTTTTGCGACTCCGTAGCGTAACTGATGTGCTGACAAAATAAAGTCCAATAACGTGTCTCTCTCTCTCTCTCTCTCTCTCTCTGCAGCAAAGGGAAGGATCACAAAAGCAAGGGAGCTAATCTACAGACAAAAGCCGGCGCCAACTGGACGACTTTCACGGGCTTTACAGAAATCAAAGAGAGGAATAAAAGATGGAAAGATGCAGCTTCATTACCGGGAGTCTGTTGGAAGGATGTAATGACTCCTAACTAAGTGACGGCAATTTCCTTTGAGCTCACTCGCATCAGCCCCCAACACACACACGCACTGAGCTCATCTCTCCGCTGATGAGACTCTGATGATAATGACGACATGTAATGGCGGCCATTTCACTGCCTTCACAGTAGCCGGGAGTCATTTTCCTCCCTGAGGCAGTGGAGCTGTGCTTTACTGATGCAGGAGGCGTGTGACGACTGCAGAGGTGCTGCAGAGTGTAACGGCTGCCCTCTTGAAGGTTCAACATCATTTTTAATATCAGTGGATTTGATAAATCCAAGTAACTGTGGGTTGTTTTTTTTTTGGGTTTTTTTTTTTTTTTACACTTGTTTTGGTTCAAATCAAGCAAAAATGTTTTGGTTGGAGGCGTCAGTTGAAACTCACTACCATTCATTTTATTTATTTTTTCCATTTTAATTTCAGAATCTACAAAAAAGTAAAATAAACAAAACCTTTGCGCTCAAATCAAATGTGGCAAATGAAGCGTTTCAGCTAATGTAGATTGTTATGTCTTTGGTTTAAAGACAGACATTAATTATTTCATATAAGTCATAAATGTGTTTATAGTGTAGAAATAAATAAGTTAACTTCATGGTGAAACTGTTAAAAACGTTACGTTTAAAAAGTCAACACCCTCTATAGAGGTGAGCGTTTACTGCATGCATAGACAATCTTGGGGTTTCTCCGTAAGAAAAGGAAACAGGAAGCAAAAAAAGTGAAGGCTACGTTAGCTCTATACTGTTTGAGCCTCGGAAATTTTAAGTTTTTTTACCAATTGTCACCGTCTTGTTTGGGAAAAAACAAACGTGCAATATAACATAACATTTTCTAATATAATTGTAGCAACATTATCACATTCAATCCTTGTATAATTCACAATTGAAAATCTAAATTTGGAAAACGTAAAAAAGAAAACCTGTTATTTCACGATTTGTTCACCATTTGATTGCTAATTCGGTTAAACCCAATGTGGATATTTAATTTCTCCCACTTGCGTGTGAACCAGAAGTTGTCAACTAGCTTGACTTGGATTTGCTGGGTCGCAGGTAATTGAACAGCCAAGTCTTTTTTCAAGCATGAATGACTTTGTATTTTGGTTGCTGTGCATTGATCCGTGCACACTTGGGGATAAAACCATCAACCATTAACCATGTGTGGAGTAAAAGCCAACGAGGAGAAGCGGAGTTTAATTGCCGCGACGGTTATTGACATGTCACTTTGGTGGCGGAAGCTGTTGCAGCGGGGGAGCTAATTTGGTGTAACATCGATTTAGCCAGCAATTACCTTCATCATTACGGCAAAACTACTGTTACAGTGACTGGAAAATAGTCTTGACACCTTCTTTTTTGATCACTCCATTCATGCTATCTCAACACATTTACCAATAATACACATGTAATAGAACACAGTACGTGTATATGCAGATGATATTATATTGTATGCGACACTACAACAGATATGTTAAATTTTGAGTGTTGTTGTTTCGTGATACGGCATCTGTCAAGTCTTGTGAAGTGATTTACCAGTATTTTTCTGTGTAAATACTGTATTTTACTATAATTTCACATTATATATTATATATTTATGCTATAATTATATATTATATTATAGCATAAATATACATATATACTATGATTTACCTATGATATCCCCTTTTTTGTAAACACACCAATAATAATTCTACAAAAAAGGACAAAAATACAGTATTATATTGCAAGCTAACACAGTCAAAGCCTGCAAAATCCTTGAAATATTTTACAGTGTCCTATTGAATTAAATATTGATAAACAAAATACATGGAGTCAGCAGAAAATAAAATTGTCCAAAATTTTAAGAGGCAGTTTCATTGTTTCTTGCACAATCTGTTAAACGTTAAAAAGAAAGGTTTTATTATATTTTGAGTGAAAACTGCATTTTATGTATCTAGTGCAGACAATAAACAGCCACATTTTACAGTTTTTTTTTTTTTTAAGGTAGATATTTTCTTTCATTTAAAAAGAAAGGTTTTATTATATTTTGAGTGAAAACTGCATTTTATGTATCTAGTGCAGACAATAAACAGCCACATTTTACAGTTTTTTTTTTTTTAAGGTAGATATTTTCTTTCATTTTTAAATTCATTAAAATATTTAGTTGCACTTTTAACCTGTGAGAACCACAAAAGACATTGAAACAGCTCACAGAAAAAGCCTTTTTCCAGCTTTATGCCAAGATAAAGTAAGATACATCTCATAATATCGAAACCAAGTGAATCAACCAATCAGCAGCTACAAGTAAAAGCCATATTTAACAGGTTTGGTTTGAGTCTAAAATGGCTTTATCAGAAAAACTTGAGGAGACACAAAGTGAAAAAGCCTCCTGAGCTTCAGTGATGTACAATGGAAGGTAATTTTCATTATCTTCTTACTCTCATTATCTTTTAATCACGGTCTAATTGGAAACTTAATTTCTAATTTTGAGCGGGAGACATGTTTTGGTTGCGCCGCCTGTCACTCCGTCTAATCTGACGACGTGTTTCACACCCGTGTCATGAGGCAGATGGGGTTATTAAAGTTAACGCGGTGCCTAAAGCCAGTTCTTATCCAATTAACCAGCTGTTAACCCCCTTGGTGACTGTCAGAGTTGGAGCCAGTGCAGAATTATGTGCATGGGCTGTACGATTAGGGCCATAACTAGAGGAAAGGGTTCCAGTTTCAGTCACTTTTCTTTTTTCTGTGAATTGACTTCATCGGTTAGTCTGAGGCTGAGATAGAGATCTCCTTTCCTGGAGAGACTTGGGTGCAGCAGAGATAAAGAAATAGAGAAGAGCCAGAGCCAGACTTCACAAAAACACACGCGTAACATCTGTCACCACCTCAGAGAATAACCAAATATTTAAAATGACAGTATATAGGTTTTAAACCCTTTTGTTACATCTTTGAAAAAGCTTGTTTCATTCAACCAGTGGGTCAAAACAGAAACTTTTTTTTATTTTTTTGTTAATATTTGTAACTCTTTCCCAGCTTTAAACTGAAGTTCATACTTACACCAAAGTCCATAGAGAAAATCGACTATTTTAAAAAAACAGCACGCAGGGGTTGTTGATCCTCTGCTTCCTTCACTACTAAGTTAAAATGTGTTATCACTTGACTTCCACGTTTGAAATCCTTTGCTCGGACTTAACATAGTCACACAAATTCACCAAACAATGCAGCAGTAGACCAGCAGCTCCTGTGTCCACATGAGCCAAAAACACTACATCTTCTCAATGGACTTTGGTGGGAGAGAGTGAACAGTAGATAAAAATAGTTTCCACCTGGAGAAGTTTGTCTACCAGTGAGATAAAGCCGCACAGACTTAAGCAGGAGTAGATTTTTTTTAGGCGAGCCTTTGGTTAAGTGGCTAAAATGTGGTTTTCCTACAGTTTTCCCTCCGAGTATATACTGGTTTGTGTAAATGGCGGCACACTGTGAAGTTAATTTTGATAAATGTGTGAATGCATCATCCACACACACACTTTAAAAAAACAAAAACAAAAAAAACCTAAATTATCCCTTTAAATGCCAGTTATTTACACACCCAGAAGAGGAAAAATGCTCACAGAGGAGGGACGCCATCTCTTTCCTCCAGACTCAACATTATGCATTAACTGAGAGTGAATTCAACCAAGCAGAGAAAGGGAGAGAAAGGGAGAGCAATAGCAGGCGTAATGACTTTAATTAAAATGTGTAGCTGTGATGTGCTAAACTGTACGCTGCACCTTAATCCGCCGGCTAATTACGCGACGTTGTGTGGTGGTGCTGTTGAGACGACGCCGAGCCGAGGAGGAAAAAACACACACACACACACACAAAGTTTGGCTTTAATTAAAAGCTGAGTGTGTGATCAGTTACTCAGTTATAAACCTCATCAGATTTGGATTGTAAACGAAGGAAAACAAAGTAAAACTGGTGGAATAACCGAGCGGTGACTGGGCGGTGAGATTCTGAGTTTTTGACGATGTGATGATTTGTACCTCAGGCAAAAGCTGTGGAACAGCTGACCACGACATGTTCCTTCTGTCCCGACTTTAGAAATGTTCACGTCACGACTGAACCACACATCCCTGGTCTTATTCTTACTATTTAGTCTTTTGTCTTGCACTGTGCATTTTTATATTGTTGTGTTGTATTTTTACTTTTCTTTTTCGTACCAAATACTCTTTGGTACAAACCAAGTTGGTTTTAAATGTGCTACTGTGTATAAATTAAGGTGACATTTGAATATTTACATATAGATGTTCCAATTCCTATCAGTGTTTGATTTGAAATATCTGACATGGAGGTCCCATTCAAGCCCATTCAAATTTGTCTGTCTTTTATTTTATTTAAAACCGATGTAATTGATGTTGATTTGCCAATTTTTTTCCTCTATCTGATAAAATATAACTGTTTAATGATAATAATGATAATACAAAAAAAATGGTTGAACGTCGGTATTCTTAATAAAAAGGAAATATTAACTATATAAAACAGGT
The DNA here is from genome assembly GCA_016785285.1 of Brachirus orientalis. NCBI lineage: Eukaryota > Metazoa > Chordata > Actinopteri > Pleuronectiformes > Soleidae > Brachirus > Brachirus orientalis. The sequence continues at coordinate 6,294,095 of JAFBJR010000160.1, read as the reverse complement.
CATCAAAACAAACAAATGAAAATGTTACGTTTTGGTGACTTAATATGTGTATATAATAGGTTTCTATATATAATAGGACAAAAATGTATAATATGTAATAACTGGCTTATGAATAAGTAATAATCAGCTGATGGTGATGAATAAAATAGTGGCATATATCGGCTCAACTAACTAATCGTATCCTCAGCACAAATCTCATGAGACTTTACTTTAAGTCTCACGTGATCGCGGCTGTAAGCGTAAAGAGTATCATGAACGGAAAATTCACGTAACAGTCACTATCTGTAACTGTAGTCAGTATTACACATAGAGCTGCAACAAATAACTGATTATTAATCAATAGCTCAATTAAAATGTATTTATTCTGTTAATCAATTAAGCAGTTTGAGTGTTTTTTTTTTTATTATTATTAATTAAAACAAGGATTTTGTTTGTGGACAAAACAAGACATTTGTCGGTGAACACTTGTCAACATTTATGGACCAAAGAACTAATTGATTAATTACAAAAATAGTGATTTATCGACTACGAAAACAATCTTTAGTTAAAGCCCTAATTTTAATTTCAAAAAAGTGTTTAAGTGTAAATTTCCTCTCAGGACTGTAAAAGAAAGTCAGTCATTAGCGCACAAACGCAGAAAATACTTCCATCAATTACGGATTCAGAGTCTTTCTGACAGACACTTAGACTCATTAACTGGAGGTTAAATCTGCCTGAACAATCAGATGAAGCTGAATCCAACAAACACATGCAAACTAAACTCCTGTTTTAGCTCATTTTAATTTGACTCTTAAATATTACATTTATTCCTGTCGGGGGGAACAAAAACAGGCCACATGTTTTATTCCGCTTGATTTTCTCGGCGCGCCGTGTTTGGCTGCGTCAACACCACACATCAAATGTGACCATTAAACGCTAAACAGTAGAATTGTTCCTGTTAATTTGCGCTGATGCGTGTCTGAACGAGCTTTTCATTTAACAGGACCGCTCGCACATTTAAGTGCAAACATGGTTAAATAAATAAGTAAAATGGATGCAGGATGTAAACAATGTTATAAAGATGCAATAAAATACATTTTATTTTATGAATCATGGATTATCGGAGGTGTAATTCGAATTATCTAACAGATTAGGGCTGCAACAGTTATTCAACATTCTTTTAGATGATTAAAGTTTCTTTGATTTTTCAGCTTCATAAATCTGAATATTTTATGGTTTCTCTGCTCGTCATAACAAAGAAATGATTAAAACTGAATCGTTTTTGTTTGTGGAAAAACCAGATCTGAGAATGTCCTTCTTTTCCAGGGTTTGGTAAACACTGATCAACATTTTCTGACATTTTATGGGCCAAACAAGTACTCGACTAACCGAGAAAATAATCAACCGATTAATCGATTATGAAAACAACCCTTACTTGCAGCCCTAAAAGAGAACAGCAAGTTTTATATAAGGTATAAACAAAGTAGGGAAAACGGGTGGTTGAATATGTGATAGTTTTCAAATGTTCTAAATTCCAGCTCCGGGAAGTATTTTCTGAATTGATTGATTTGTCAAAAAGCTGTTATTTTTTTAAATAGCTTACGCAAGGCAAGGCAAGGCAATTTTATTAATATAGCACATTTCAACATCAAGGTATTTCAAAGTGCTTTACAATAAATACATTTAAATAGAGAGGCAAAAAAAGAGAAAAGAGCTTAAAAGACTAAAAGTTGCAGTTGCGGCTGAGATGCATCATGATATGATGATTACATTTCTATTTAAATGCAGTGGCAAACAGGTAGGTTTTCGGGCTATATTTAAAAGAACGAATTGATGTAGCAGATCTGCACTCTTCTGTGCAAAGCTTAGCTGTTAGCTTAGCTGTTAGCTTAGCTGTTAGCTCGACTGCAAACAGAGTCGACATCAAACATCAGGTAGGTAAAAAAAAGAAAAAAAAAAAAAAGTGAGATGTCTCAATCCGATGAAACGATGAAAAACAACTGTGATGTCGGAACGGAAGACTAAATTCGCTGGCTGCCGAATTTTGTCATCGATTGTTGTCACAAACGTGCACAAATAATTTGAATCCACAAATATCGTATGCATTAACGAGCAAAAGCAGATGGTGAACAGAAGGAAAAGCGAAGTAAGACGTCCAAAGTAAAAAGAATCTTGGGTAAAACAAACAAACAGCTCCTGGGCCTTTTGCACTTTCCCTCTACTTTTGTAGATCTCACTGATACTATTGGGACGCAGCCAGAGTTCCATCGCCCTTTGTGTGTGTTTGTGACTTGATTACATCCTCCCCTCTGTCTCCGTTCATCCCTCCACAGGCCTCGGCAGTGTCAGGCTCCAACCAACGCTCCCTGCCCAGCTTTTATTAAGGTGCACTGAGAGTTCATCCCACTCTCTCCCTTTCCCAAGGATCCACGATTGAATTTAGCTCCAGCACCATCACGTCCGCCGTCTTCATTCAGCCCGAGTTACAAAATTAAACACAGTTTCACTGAGACTTTTGTGTCGACTCTGAGCTTTCAACGGCGTCCAATCACTGACCGTGTGCGGTACTGACATTTAGGGCCAACGCAGGAAACAACGTGACCTTTGGTTAATTAGGTTTAACACAGTTAGGATTGAACAGAAGTGAGCGAGGACTTTCATTAACTAGACAACGTCAGTTAATGTGTGTGTAAACCGATCCAACAGGAAAATGTCTCACTAACTGCCTTTGCCGAATTTTAAAGATTAAAAAAACGATGGAAACAAAGAAGAATCTGAGAACTTGTTTAAATTATATTAAAAAAAAATTATTAAGTAATTTAGTAATCTATTAATATCTATTATTGAATAGGCATTGCAAACATACTTCAAAACTGACACTGGTTGTGACACATCACATCAGTTATTATTATTAATAACTGGATTATTATTTATTAATTGACCAATTATTGCAAATAACACCACTGGGTTCTCAGAAACTTGATAAATGTTGTTAAGTCCCTAAATCTTAATTTTTCGTTGGTGTCAGAGTCAAAATTGGTTTTGGAGGAAACAAATAACCAAATAAATATTGGAGCAAAATAACAATGAAAAAAAAAATTTTTTTTTTTTTTATGCATCAATTATCAAGGCACGGAAAAAAACCCATTAGGTCATTGCAGTTAACTTAACACAGAGAAATTAGACTCGTTACATTTAGTCATTTAGGATGAACTCTTTCAGCTCCATTTAAAGTGGACTTCACTTCACTTTTTGTCCAACATTTAAAAAAGACTTCCGAATCACTTCCGTTGTTTTGGCCACACCAGAAAAGAACCAGCAGGTCAGATAACAGCAAAACTGATGTATGCCCATGTTGATGTTTGGTTTCAACAAGAGTTCATCTGATATTACAAAAACGTTGCCATGGTTAAGTTAAAACCAGGAGGCGTTTCGAGGGAGGACGAGGAGGAGACGTCCTCCGAGAGCGTTTATCCGACACACTGCGACTGTATGACTGTGAAACGTCGGGGGTCAAACAGTTGTGCGTGCCGATAAATCCATGACGCCGTCCAGCGTTTTCTCTCGGCCCTGATCTCCTGCCTCCAAATCCATGATGTTCTCCACACTTTTTCACCATAAACACTCGGCTCAGTTCTGTGTTGTTGTTTTTTTTACGGTTGTGCCCCGTAAACCGTCTTCTCTGCAGCCGCTCTGACACATTTATGATCAGAATGAAGACGATCATGTTCCTGTAAAAGAATATTTCTATCATTGTTCAGTGTTTGTGCTGTGGAGAGAGACAGATGAGAGGAAAATAACTGGATAAAATGAAGCTGCAGGATTGGAAATGTCACAGTTGTGGTTTAGATGTGCTGTAATGATATTCTTTAAGGTGTGTGTGTGTGTAACTGCTATTCCTTATGTTGTGGGGACCTAAATCTGATTCCTCAGTCACATTATGGGGACAAAAATCAAGTCCCCAAAATGTAAATGACTCCATTTTAAGGTGAAGACATGTTTTAAAGTTAGGCTGAGGTTACGATTAGGTTGTCAGGGTTAGGACACTAGTAATTATGGTTAAGGTTAGAGTAAGTCTCCAGGAAATGAATGGAAGTCAATGCAATGTCGTGGAAACCAGTGTGTATGTGTGTGTTTGAACTCAGAAAAGGTCAGTGCAGTCGTCCAAAGCCACATTAACAGAAAAAAAGTGAAGGAAAAGATGGTTCCGTTCGAGCTCTAATCTCTGTCATCAGTGCAGTCCGGTCATATCTTTCTGAGGACCAGAAAAATGAAAACCTACAAAGCATAAAAAGTGTGGACATTTTGGCTGGTCCTCAGACCTTTAAAGGGCTTTTTAAGCCCTTGATTTAAGGTTAGAGATTTAGTTTTGATGGTTATGGACAATAGCCAATAACCAACGACCCTTTGACGACTTAACGACTCATGCAATCGAGTAGTTAACAACTCACGCCCCTTTCTTGTCCAAACCACACCCCATGGACCAAGAACCTGACAGAGTTTATAAGTCCCAGACCAGTCAAACAGAACTGAAGAAGCCTCTTGGATGAGAGGCGGAACGTCTTCAAGAAATTCAACTAAGTCCCGTTGCCTTTGTTTACTACACTTTTGGTTAAGGTTAAGGTAAACTGAACAGAACCTGTGGGTTTGAGTGTGCGTTTGTCCGAAAAGTCTGAGCTGCTGTTGCCTCTTCGTCACGATCATATCACAGATTGGCGGAGCTCCGCAGTAAAATCCTCCGCCTCCTTCATGTTTCATTGATGAAGCTAAAGGTGGACGAACACCCCGACTGGATTTTTCCGTCAGAATCCAAGCTGCAGTAAAGCAGATGGAGGTTCTTACTGGTTCCCAGGGCGACTGCGTCTTCTTGCCAAGAAGCCGTGTCGCGCTGCCACACGAGCATCTCCAGGAGATCAACAGCAGATTAATCCCGGGATTATAGGGTTTTTCCTCTCCATATTCTCTCTCTAGCTTATAAAATCTAGTGGATTTTTCTTAAAAATGGAATAAGCATTACACTTAGAAAATGTCTGACATAATGTAAAAATTAAAAATAAAAATTAAAAAGTTCACATCCTTCAAAGTTAGAACGTAAAACAAAGAAAACTTGCTTAAATTAGCCAGAATTTTAGTTACATTGTAACAGTTGTAGCTGAATATCCCTCCCTTCCTGCTGCTGCTGCCACCTACAGGTAAGAGATGCATGACAAACTAGGTACAAATCAATGAATTCATCCGTAAAACGGTTCTACTTCTTTTTAATATAATCATGAAGAGTCGCAATCACTTTTTTATTACCCAATGTATGTCATGTTTATTTTGTTTATTTTGTCCCTTGTGGGCAACTGTAAAAACATGGTGGTCCCAAAATGGTGGTCTCCAATGTTTTTGAAAAAGCCATTTAAAAAAAAAAATTGAAACTTAAGAGGAGAATTTTCATTAAGATATTGATTATGTGTGTTTATGATTTAAAATTGTAAAATTGTAAATTGTAGAAAACTCGATATTATATTGTCGCTGTTTTTGTGTTTTACTTTGTACACTGGTGTTTTTTCATTTTTTTTATTTGTGTGTTTCTATTAGAAGTTTTACACACTCAGTGTATGTCTATAAATATGATTTGTGCACATTAATAAAAAGAGGGGAGAAAAGAAAACCTTTAATGTTGTAAAATCTGGCCAAAAAAAACCCAATGATTTTGAGCCACTGTTTGTCCTCACAACCACAGGCAGATATACAGAGATATTTAGCTTTACAGTCAGAATAATGTAGATAAACAGCTGTGACATGGCAGCTGAGGTCCCGTTTCTGCCCTTGAGAAGTCTTATTACTGTCATTTCAAGGCATTTCATAATAATCCCTGTTTTTTTTGTTTGCTTAGATGTGAGCCAGTGATTCGCCTGAAGAAAAGCGACGCTCTCTCTGTTATTTGAGGAGAAAATAACTTAATTCCGCTGAATAAAGAGGAAAGAAACCACTTCCCGCCAAACCCAGTGCCGACACAAGAGAAGCTTCTAACCTGTTTCAAAGGGATCCGACCGACCTATTGTTGTGAAATAATCAACAGGAAGTTCTGTGGATCGAAAATCCTCAGCTCTGTAGAACAGAGTTGGATTTAAAAAGGTGTAAAAAAAAATCGACGCTGTTTCCTTTTTAAATGTATCTTCTCTCTTTTGGATAAACACCTTCTGTCCACATTACTTTACCTCTGCATTTTACAGCCTCAAAAACTGAAACTTTTAATTTGGTTCTTATCTTATCTTCTTCTTACAGGGTTCCCACACATTAGATAACAAATTCAGGCACTTTTCAAGGACTTTCCAGGACCAATTTCCTCAAATTCAAGGACCAAACGGGCCTTGAAAGTTTTTTTTTTTAATTCACAAACATTCAAGGATTTCAAGGACCCATGGGAACCCTGTTGTTCGCAGTATGTACTCTTTTTCTTGGTCTATGTGAAAGCACCGTTTTCAAATGAAAACGTAGTAAAACCAGAAAAGCAGACCTCCGCCAAGCAATGATAAAGAGTCCTTCAAAACATTCCTGGATCCAGACGGTGATCCGGATCAGCACCGGAATCTAACCATGTGTTCCTCGTCCCATTACACACCTTTCCCGAAATTTTCATCAAAGTCTGTCTATAACTTTCTGAGTCATTTTGCTCGCAGACAAACCAACACTGGCAAAAACATAACCCCCTTTCTTAGCACGACATTGAGGACACATGAAGGTCTTTAAAACTAAGAACAAACAAAAACAACTTTAAACCTCAACGGATTAGGGGTTAGCACTGCTCAGTCACAACAGCTCGGATCAATGCAATTTCAGTTGTATAATGAAAATAAAGATCATTTTAACTATCACAACTAAATGCCTAAACCCTTTACCTTAACCCAACCCCACAACCAGGCTCTAACCCATAAACAGCCATCTAAAGTTGTGACAGAATGTGAGGACCAACCAGAATGTCCTCACTTCCTGTGATTTATAAGTTTTATTGGTCCTCTCTATGGGCCCCACAGTTGGCCTTTGCAGCAAGAAGATCTGGGTTCGGAACAAGAGCCTTTTTTTTTTGCATTGAGTTCCCATGTTCTCCCCGTGTGTGGGGGTGGGGTTTCCCAGCTTTCTCCCACAGTCCAAAAACATCTGTATTTGGAAAAGACCGTACCGTTAACCTTAACCATAACCACAGTTCAAACCTTAGTCCTGATCTTTCCTCAGAAATTCCGTTCTGCCTCATTAGGACCAGATTTTGGTCTCCATGAGGACTACTGATCCCTACAAGGTCAGTGTTAATGACACCCACCCACCCACAGTCACACTGCAGTGCCTCATTTCCCTGTGTGTTTCAGATAACACCGTCTGAGAATAAGCGAGACCAGTTTCTGCACCTAAGTCTCGTCGCTCATCCATTCTCTCTGCCTCAGCAGATATCAGAGCACAGCAGAGAGAAAAAACACTTTCTCTGCTTCTTTTCCCTACAGAGACTCTGATGCTCTCGGGGGTCCGAGCTGCAGAGGAGGAAGAAGAAGAAGAGGAGGAAGAGGAGAGCAAAGGCCTGTGGAGAGTCGGACCGACACATCTCACTTTCCTATCTGAGCTCAGTGTGTCATATTTGTGGTTTTTCTGATTTCCCCCCTCACACACAGGGTTAGTCTGTAATCTCTCCGGTCGGCTGGTCGGCCTTTTGTGTTTTCCCCGCAGTCCTGGCAGCGTGCTGCATTTGTCCGCGTGCTGCTTCACTGAGGACTGGCAGAATTAGGAAAAAAACTCTCCCTCAGTCTGTTCGTTTTGTTCTGTCGCTGCTGCAGGTAAACTTCACGCCTTACTGCAACTACAGTAAGGTCTGTGTTAGAGGGACGTACCTGACTCCAAGGGCTGCTCACATTTACCCAACTCACAGGTGGGTTGGCGTGGTAACGTTAATTCCAAGCAAAATCCTACATCAGTCAATCAATCAATCACTGTTTATTTATGTAGCACTTTCCAATATCTACGAGGTACGCAAGTGCTTCACAAAAGAAAATATACAATAAAACAATAAGGAAAACCAATGGACCAATAAAATAAGAATCCACTGTTGGAATGTGGGGTGTCATTTTCCTGTATCATTAAAATCCCGGCTAAATAAGTCAAATCAAGGCTGTTAGTGGCTGTAAAAGCAAAGAGTAAAATCTTAAAATGAATTGTAAACTGAATCGGCAGCTGATGAGGTTTGACGTGTTTTGTTTTTCATGCATCGCGGGTTTCGCGATAAAATGCTAAATGCTATAAAATGTACGTTCATTAGTCTCCGTTTTGTTAAAAACATTCATGCGCACACCACATAAGCAAACATAAGTAGTTTCTCTATTGTAATTGTATTGTCTTCTATGGCTGCACCAATCACTGTAATTACACTTATACTAAACTGTCATTAGACTTTTTTTATCCCACGCTTATTACGCTTTCATTACACCGTAATTACACCTTCATTACACTGTAATATACCTTTGTTTCATTTAATTACACCTTTATTACACTTTGACAAACCTGTCATTAGACTTTTATTAACCCACTCTTATTACACTCTCATTGCATGTAATTACACCTTTATTACACTGTAATTACACAGACACAACGCAAAAAGCCAATCAGTGTTGTGTTTGAGACAGAACAGTGTTTGTGGCGTCCAGTAAAAATGGTTGAATATTTGGTCTAATACAAACACGTGTGGGACGTGACATGATGCGACATTTAGTGTGAATGTGTCCTCAGGACAATGACTGTACCCAGTTCTTTTGCAATTTTCCCCCCCAAAAAATATACCACCTGCGGCCATTTTAAACTATTTCAAAGGGACACGGCTAATTTGCTGTTGCTGATTTTTAATTACATTTCTACACTCGCTGCACAGTGAAACATGTGCTATACTGTGCTTAAATTTTGCGTTTTTCCATTTCCGCTATCCAATCCTGTTTTTTTTTTTTTTTTTTTGACCAGTCTTGGACCAATACCGTCACCAAGTATCCCTCAGCTGTGTACTGCCACCTCTGCGGTAAGAACTTCATATAACATGTTGTTAGAGAAGAGCATTTTTCCAACTTGTTTTGAAGGGTTTTTGGCCTCACGTGCAGATACTGTGCAGATACCGACCATTTAGTTGTGATGGTAAAGGTTTCGGTTAACTGAACAGAACATTTGTGCTGCCACATTCTGCACAAGATGTCTACGGCTGAACCTCAGGAGTTTATGTGGCCTGTGTGAAGCAATCAAATCTATCTCGCCTCTTGCCTCTGTTCTTTACTCTGCGAGCGTCAGAAGAAAAAGCCGCGAGTTGGCTCAGACCTCACAGCTCGCAGTAGCCGCCAGCGTTCCTGTTTAACAGGCTGCACAGCGCGGCCACTGAGTGAAGTGTCAAGCTGGACCGACCCGTTCTGGATTCTTATGTCAGGACGCCGAGCCCTTGTGTGTTCAAGGCTGACAATGTTTCTGATCAGTGAACACGGTTACACTGCCGTTAGGGTGATTATTTCAACTGTGAGCGGCTAATCGATTGATTGCTTTTGTCTATAAATTGTTGGGAAAATGCCTGAGCTCACAGAGCTCGTTTCGTTTAAGCACCAGTTAATTAAATCCAAAGAGACTGAGTTTTTAACCGGCATAAAAATCAAAAAGGATATTGGAGCACAGAACGTACTACATTTTCACTGATAAAAATAATTATTGAACGATTAACACTTCATTTTGGCACTCCTGCAGAAAAGCAGGAATTAATCTGTAGGTCGACTGAGTCATGAGGTCAGTTTTTTGCAATTTATGTGAATAATCAGCATCAGTCGATTATTGTCACGGCATCAGCTATATTTGTTCTCAGAAACAAGAAAAAGTAAAGTAACTCTTTATTTTATTCCAAAGTCAATACCTGTTTCCTACGTTTAGCTTTAATATTATTCTTTATTTTTATTTAAACATAAACAAGCATACTGCGATGTAGACACAAAATTCAGTGTTGCTCATAGATGGTTATTTGTGTAAAGCAATATTGTGCATCACTTTGTATTATGAAACCATTATATTTCATCTGATGGCCTAATATTTACTGCATATTTTGTACTTTCGAGGAGCCACTGAAACAGAATTTCGTTCTGTTGTACTATGACAACTGGCAAAGTTTAGTCCAAGTCTAATATTTACAGGAAAAGAAAAACACAATTTCAGATTATGCAGCATATCTGACCAAAGATTTACAACTAATGGTTAATATAAGTTACGGTATGTAATATCTATACAATCTAATCCATCCACTACAATATGGAGTAGTTATTGTTTTAAATGACGTTAAAACTATTACAACGTGAATTTTGACCTGAAGATTTAAAATGTTATGGTAAATAGTATCGCAGTTGTGATATCAGTCAGAAAAATCACAATTAAATGCGTTACCCAACCCATTCAGCCCTAAGTGGGTCATAAATATGGTTTTATTCTTTACTTTATTCGCTGTTTTCGGTCCCCGGCGTCTGCCATTCTGTGCCGCTAAACTGTCCACACACGTTACCCAAAGCTTCCGCTTCCGTCTTCTTCTGCTTTGTAGGGGACGCATAGCCTGTGACGTAAGTACGTTGTGTCACACTAAAAAGAATCTGTGCAAAACGTTAATTTTTTGTAATCGAGTTACTCAAGTTACCCGAGGAATGGACGCAAATGTATCCTGGTTAGCGAATGTTAGCCATTGTTAGCAATACCAGTCGATGACCACGCTCTACGTGGTATTTTGCGCACACAAACAGCGTAGCAACATGTTTGTAGATTAAAAAGTAGATAAAATGAACAGTACTATGTGTACGACTGACTTACTATGAAACAAATAAGACAGTACGAGGAGCAGTGTTTGTACGAGTGGCAGCCATCTTGTCATGGTTGGCAAGGTTGCTCTGATTTGGAAATCGGGTTTGACTGAGAACAGGAACGCCCAAATACCGACTAGGACTGGAACAAACCATCAGGACTGTAGTTTGGTTCTTAAACTGTTCGTTAAAATGCTTTTTAAGTCAGATGTTTTTATATCACCAACAATACATTTTGGTGTTTTTGCTGAAAATATGAAAACACATTACAGACTTTGTTTTCAATTTAAAACACATAAAGGTGACTTTGCTGTAGATGCAGATTGCAGAGGATGAGCAGGTATTGCTCACTTCCGTCAAGAAGCATCCACATCACAGCACAGACGCCGCCACGTGTCCAAACCACTGTGACTCCGGAGATTAAGCTCGCTCCTTAATCTCACCGTTTGCTCCAACCTCGTCCAGATAAAAACGCCACGACTGCTGGGAAACAGATGACAGGTGTCTCCATCGAGCCCCGATAAAAAACAGACGAGCAGGAATTATCGCTCCTCGTTCCTCCGTCCCGTGAGGGGCACAGGTGGTTGGACAGTGACGGTCACTGAGTAACAGTCTGTGGAGGTTCTCAGTCGTCCACCTCATTCAATCTTCACTGTAAAGACCTAAATATAAACTCTTAACTACTTAATTAGTGAATTAATTAACTATTTTCTTTGTAAATCAGTATATTTGGGTATATGTTTAAAAGTGCTGTGTAAGTTTGACTGATTGGTGGATTGTCAACTTAATTGATTGATCACATTGATTGATCACAAATAAGATATGGAATAACATTTTTATTTTATTTAAGTGTAACTAAACCCCTAAAAACCACTTTTTTCACTTTTCACAGTTGAGTGTCTTCATCTTTCTGCTTCTCTCTTTAGGGGTCGCCACAGTGGATCATCTGCCGCCATCTTGTCCTGTCCCCTGTGTCCTCCTCTTTGAAACCAACTGACCTCATGTCCTCTTGCCACAACATCCACGAACCTTTTCTGTGGCCTTCTTCTTTCCCTCCATCTTCAAATGTCATCTGTCCCTTATCTGCATCGGACCAAACCATCTCAACCTTCAATCTCTGACTTTATCTCCAAACTTTTCAATCCCTACGTTGTCCCTGGAATATGGCTCATGTCTAATCCCGTCCATCTGGGTCACTCCCAGCGAACATCTCAGCAACTTCAGCTGCTGTATTGACAATATATATGTTACGCCACTTCTTGGCATTTTTCAAAATCAGACACTGGGCGGAGTTAGCTGCAGGAGAGGAGGTTTACTTATACTTAAATCATTTAGGGTGATTTTGTTTTTAAATCACAACAAGTTGAAGCTGAAAAAGAAAAAGTAATTCATGTCCTACAGTGTGGCTACAGATCATCTTGTCTCCGGTCTGCGCGCTCTCTGAGTTTATTTACATGTGGGACTCGAGTCGCAGCAGGAAGGAGAGAAAAAAAAGAAGATGCATGTGGGCACATTAATGCAATGTTTGCAAAACTTTGATTACGAGCAACAGTGGCAGAATCACAAATATGTTTTTCTTGGCAATGCCCGCCATTAAAATGCACGGCTGCGGGGAAGTTTTTTTTTTTTTATTTCCCACTAGCTTCAGGGCGAGTGCAGCATCCACTCCAGCTGATTCAAGGGCATCTGTAATGTGATGTCAACACTGGAGCTGCACACACAGCCTGAGCAGAAGATGCTCTTAATTTAAATTAGGAAAACTTGGATGACAAGTTTTAATGACCTGCAAAGACATAAATATTCCTCCACTTCCTAGACGGGCAAAATTTGGACTCGGGTAGCAGATGGGAGCCAAAGAGCACCAGAGACCTGCTGTTGATCGATCGACATATTTACAAGATGATGATGATGATGATGGGTTTGTGATTAATAAGTACAGATGTCAAACCAGCAATTATCCAGCTACATCTGAAATGATAACAATAATCCCTGAATGGCAACGGAGTAAATTTACCAAAATCCAGTAGAGGCAGACCATGGGAGGGCATGGCAGTCCATGGCAGGACCATGGCAGTCCATGGCAGGACCATGGCAGGGCATGGCAGGACCATGGCAGTCCATGGCAGGACCATGGCAGGGCATGGCAGGACCATGGCAGGACCATGGGAGGACCATGGGAGGACCATGGCAGTCCATGGCAGGACCATGGCAGGAGCATGGCAGGACCATGGCAGGAGCATGGCAGGAGCATGGCAGGACCATGGCAGGACCATGGCAGGAGCATGGCAGGACCATGGCAGGGCCATGGCAGGAGCATGGCAGGGCATGGCAGTCCATGGCAGGAGCATGGCAGGAGCATGGCAGGAGCATGGCAGGACCATGGCAGGGCCATGGCAGGAGCATGGCAGGGCATGGCAGTCCATGGCAGGAGCATGGCAGGGCATGGCAGTCCATGGCAGGACCATGGCAGGACCATGGCAGGAGCATGGCAGGACCATGGGAAAGAAATTGTAACCAAGGGGTCGCCGGTGCTCACTTGTGACTTAAATATTGTGCTAACATCATATTGTGGGGTCTTTGGCGATTCCCACCCCTAAACAATGCAGAGGCCAAATTCACTAACAGACTGAATATTAAATAACCCCAACATCTATAACTTCTCGGTAACCTCCCCCCTCCTGCAACTCTGGAAAATGCTTACAAATCGTAACTAAAGCCAAGTTAATTTACTAAGATATTACAAACAGTCACTGTTGGGTTCTGTTCCTCATACGAAGTGATCACTATACAAGGGGAATCCATCGCTCCACATTCTGTGCTGAGCAGATTTATAGCAGTGATGTGACACCTCTTTGTCTCGGTGGATGTTTAGTGGCCTGCTAAAATGCTCTTTTTGCTCATCGCTGCCCGTTTGTCATTCCGAGGCACAACAGCCATCCACCGTCTTCACTTTCTATGAATGCGGTCCGCGAGGAGACGAGTTGGCTGACAGATCTGAACGAGGCTTCCTGCCAAAGAGACTGCTTGGTGCTTGAGAGGACTGCAGGAAGTTGGCTGCAGGAGCTGCTCTTGGTTGAGCGTGCATCAACTGGAGTCTGGCTGTTTTCATTTTTAATATCGTCTGAGGAGAGGCTGTCAGGTGATACATGACATGTCGTGTCACCTAAGTGCTTGTATTATTATCCATGCAGGTCAATTATACTTTCATGTGTGTCGCATCAATATTAAAAGCCCATGGGTAATCACCATAATTGTCACAGCAGTATTCATCTGTGAATTCAGTGGATAACGTCAGCTAAAAGGCTCAGAATTAATTTATCAGATTTTTTTTTCCAGCTTCTTACGTGTGATTATTTTCTGGTTTGTTTGCTCCACATAACAAATACATCATTAAAAATGAATTATTTTGGTTTGTGGACAATTTGAAAACATCATCATTTCCAGGTTTGGGAAACAATAATCAACATTTTCTGGCATTTTATGGCCCAAACAAATGAATTAATCAAGATTATGAAAATAATATTTAGTTGCAGCCCCAAATTCAGCTACAACAACACAGAAATGCATTGTCCAAACTTTAATTGTATTCAACATTTGGCATCATGACTGAATTTAAACAATTATCCTGGTCTTGTATGGAGTGAACAGGTAAAAATATGAAATTGCAGTGTGTGAATAATTCCAAATATATATTATTTTACCATTTAAATCTTGTTTATCTTCCTGTCAACAAATACAAAAAAATGTAACAGACATTAATGCCTGAGAGAAGGGAAGCAACAGGGTGTAAAATAGACCAGAGCAGCCAAACACAACTCTGGTTTTGTGCTCAGGCAGCGACAAACAAAAATGTCTTTAGGCTTCTTTTATGACATTAGAAGTCAAGTCTCGTCTGTCCTCTCAAGTGTGGACAAGGTTTGATTGGTCTGTATTGCACTTGAAGAAAGCAAATCCTGCAACCTTATACTTTGTCGTCACACCGCTGTAGCTAAAGTTTCCATAAGTGCCTGTTGAAGGTTGAAATATATTTAGAGCTGAGTGGGTAGACCATAATTATACAGCGCACAGACAGGTGAGGAGGGACGGCGGGACGGGGGGTTAAATACTAAAACTCTTTCACACACACACTTATGTCTGATTGGCAAGGCTTATCGCAGCGGTTTCCATGGTTACTAAACACAGCTGCCTTTGAAAAAAGGGAGTAGGTTGAGGAAAATGGTTGATGGAAATGGTTGATGGAAATGGGGTGGGGGGGGGGGGGGGGGGAAAAAGAAAATGGGGGGGGGGGGGGCAAATGAACAAATGAGAGAAGAAAAAAATACAGTGAGCAATAAGTGGCTGAACATTTCTCTAATTCAAACCCTGTCATTTTGGCTCAGCCAGTGACGCACGTACTGAAAGTGATGGGTTATGGAGGTGGAGGTGGGCGGACGGGCAGGTCGACCAAGGACTCAAACATTTCTCAGGCTAGCTTTACCAGTCGATAACTCTACACGGTAATTTGTGCAAACAAACAGCATGAAATGTCGAATGGAGGTGTGAATTTTTCAGGATCTCGCGATTTGATCCGATTCTGATTTCTTGGGTCAGGATTCAAAATTGATTCAGTACATAAAGCTGCTAATTTAAGGGTCTACTCATAAAAGTTATGATGTTATGAAGTCAGAGTAACGTGTTTTGTAAGGTTAGGAAAAGGGCAACGCAAACACAAGCAAATTCAAGACAAAATTACATTTATTATGTAATGTGTGAATCCTGGGTATAACCTGAAGGTTATATGTGAGGGTACGCCATACTGTGGCTCAACAGTAATCATATAACTGAAATGAAACAAGGTATACCAATTAAAACTTTTCCTTAAAAAAAAAACAAACAAAACAATTTTTTGAAGTTTTTAATCAATTTATAATCTTTAAGAACAAGAATCACGATTTTTACATGAATCGATTCATCGGTACTATGTGTACATACACAACAGAAGTAGCAGTGTTCTGCCATTTAGTGGCAGCCATTTTAGAATTCTCATGTCTGGGTTGGTGAAGTTGCTCCGAATTTCCGAGTTGGAAATCCGAATAGCCACCAGGGGGCAACTCCACCGGTTGCCACTGATAAATAATTCTTTCCCTGAAGAGTTAATTAGTTTCAGCTGTTCCTCAGTCAAACATAATATCAGTTTTGTGAATTATATTCCAATTTGGAGGAAAATAACGACAAACTATAGCGGTCGAATCACAAAAGTTTTGCAAACAGAAGACTGTGTCCACTTTTATATATATCGTCTATGTTCCCATTTGCTTTCATCTTATTCCAATGCAGGATCCACTGAAGGTAATTTTGGGCAGCACAAGCAGGAGCTTCCCCCATTTCCTCCTCCTCCTGCGTCTCAATAGAAACATGACACCATCAGAAATGACAAAATAAACATGCTCGTTGTTAGCGTTCTCTCTCTCTCTCGGCTTGTCTCCGCTCTGCAGAACAGACAGATTGAGGCTGAAGGTGGAAGTAAACACACCATCATTACTGCAGTGGCATGTCAGCTGTAATCCCACATGCTGTTTATCACGGTAATGCCGGGATAAGTTTTCACTTTTTTCAGCCAAAACAAAACAAAACTATCATTAAGATTCTCTGGAGAACCTGTCACACGCTGACGTCAAGTGGTGTTGAAAATAAAAACCATGATCTGTAAAATGATTTTCAACAAAGATTAGTCCAATTTTACCTGTTTAGGGTTTGTTGAAAACAGTGAGACTAAGTATCTTCCACATTCATACATGCCAACTGTGACTGCCCTAATATCTAATTTCCAACATTATCACGATCACCAGGACTTGAACCTTCATTTACTTCAAGAGCTTTTCACTGTATTCATTCATCTAATGTCAGCCTGTCTTGCACTGAAACAAGTTACGGTGTTACCCATGAGAATCTGTTCTCCTTTTTGAAGCCTCAAGATCAGGGGTATCAAACTCATCTAAAGTGAGTCGGCCCAGTAAAATAATAACATAATAAACTATAAACAAATGGAACTCCAGATTTTTCCCTTTGTTTTGCCTTTAATGACGTATCTTTTTACACGACATATTATGAACCTGAAATTTTGTGAGGGAAAAAAACAGTATTATGCCTAAATTTACCATTTACACATGTGCATTACAAATTACAGATCCCTCGGATCTATAAAGGCACAAAGTATTTAGTCACAGGTATCTGGAACTGAAAAAATGTGGTATTCCACATCATGATTAAATTCACTGATTCACCTTGCGGGCCGGATTTGACCCTCTGGTGGGCCAGTTCTGGCCTGCGGGCCATATGTTTGACACCCGTGCTCAAGACTGATGATTAAGCCAACGGCATGTTGAGGTTCAGAGAAGTGGCCTGCAACCTGAATGATACCAGCTGTGAAATGACACTGGCGTCAACTCGTGTTTTCTCTAAATGGGAACATAACTTAAAAAGATGGCATCACGTTGTACTGAGGAAGGGATGAAACTATTGATTGAGACCAGTAACTTCGCAGGGAAATGTTTATTGACATTATAAATCAAGCCAGAAGTAGACTTCCCGAGAAATGGAGTTATTTTCGCAACCAGAAGATTTACCCCCCTAGTGGCTATTCAGCAAACTGGAAGATTACATCCGTTTTTAATTTATGAGGTGGTTTGGAACTGGTCTGGCTTGTGTTGCCACCGCGGGGTAAGTGGGCTAGATATGTCAATTGCGTAGCTATTTATGCAACAGTAAAGTAAACATTTATCATACCAGCATAACTGACTGATAAACTAGATGAACAAAAGTATTTGGCTACACCTGTTGAATTATTGAATTCTGGTGTTTTAATCAGGCTTTGGTCTCTGCCCCCTTATCACTAATGTAGGACAATCTTCACACTTCAGCAATTCAGCATTATAATAAGAACTGGAAGAGGTGAATTGTTGCATCAATGGTGTCTTCCAGTTGTAGTCGGAAGTTGGAATTGCCAAGTTCCTTCAACTGGAACACCTTCTCAAGTCGGATTTCCAAGTCAGAAAGTCGGGAACCCCTTGCATATGATTCCAAGATGGCTGCCACTCAGATTAACAGCAAAAAACACTCTTTGTTCCACATTAACTCTTTCATAAACATAGTACTGCTCAGTTTTTATCCATGGAAATCTTGCTAAGTTGTTTTTTTTGGGTGTGAAATAAAGTGTTGACTGTTGTTATCGACTAGTATTGCTAACACTGCTTAGCCCAAGACACGTCTGTGTCCATGGTTTATTCCAACTTCTCAACCGCCTCTGCCAGTGATTTGGTTTTGCTCTACAGACGTGTCTGGCAAGGACAACATTTTGGCCAACTACAGCATTTTCTTTCTCCCCCGGGAGCTTCACGCAATGACGACATGGAAACAGTCTTGCAGCTGTCAATTGCTCCACGGAGTTCCCGCGTGAAAAAGGAGATAGCCATCGCTCCTAGAAAACTACTTCAAGCACATTTGTTGACATGTTTTCCGTTGCTCTACATATGTTTGTAGGTCTATCTACGTCTATGTTGATCTACGTCCGTTGGTCACGTCTTTTGCGAACGGCAGGTGACTACACTCCCAATCTCAAATGAGATTTAGTCAACTCTGCATGACGTCACTACCAGCTATCCGATATCCGACGTCCAATGTAAATGACGTTTTCCGTACATTCCCATAGACCATCTTGATAAAACAGTGCTAAATATAGCAGTAAAACACTGCTTATGTAAACTAATGTTCAGTGATGACAACTCAAATTACGTGTGCACATGTGACAACATGTGTTGGTAGATGTGTTTTACTGCTTCTGCCTCTGCTGCTGCTGCTTCTGTTGCTGCTGCTGCTGCTGTTGCTGCTCAGAATCAGGTCAGATGAGTCACCACCAGCTCGGGCCCAGAGCTACAATCTCTCGCTCTCTAATCCACTCTCAGCCTGATGTGATAATGTGATCTCATTCAGCTCACTCCCGTGTCAACGACCATCGTCGTCTCACACTTTTGTGTATTTGTTGGTTTGAGTCACACTTTGACTGATGCAGGTTTTTCCAAGGGTTGTCGTCTCTGGAATTGAAGCCGCCGTTACCTGACATTCACTGTGATTGACTTTGGCCAATTTCCTGATGAAAAATAGATTTAAAATAGCTTATAATGTTTTAGAGGTTAGTTGTGAACTAAATCAATCAAATTCATGTAAATGTGCTTCAGTTTAGTCTTGTTTCTTTTATTAGTCACTGCTATTGTTGCTAATTTTCCCATTTTCTGCTGTGAGAAACTTTTCGCTGCAGGGAAGATGCTCAGAAAGTTTTCAGTATTTCAAGGATCTACAGTTTATATTATTCTTGGTTATTATGCTTGGGAAAAAAGAAAAAAAAACATGGTAATTATTTGGCTGCTTAGCAAAGACTGAAGATATCAGAGAAGTAGAGCTGAAACAATTAGTCATTTAATTGAATGACAGGAGATAAATGTGCAACTTTTGTGGCGGTTAATTAATCAGCCGAGTCGTTTTCTCTTGCTCCAGCTTTTCTGTTGTGATAATTTTCTAATTTTCTTCACTGTATGATTGCAAAATTCTCTTCAAAAACTCTCTTTGAAGAACAACATTTAAAACCCTATAAAACTAAATCAAAATGTTCTTAAAACTCCGGGAGATACAACAAAAACTGCCTGTATATGAATTGTGAGATTGGATAATCAAAAGAAAACAAACATATTTGAGAACAGGTTCGGATACCAAACACTGTTGGAGGTACTGACTCTACCACCGCAACAAAACATCGAACCTGAGACGAGACCTGCTCAAAAAACTAAATCTAAAAAGGTCCCACAGCAGCTGCTGCTAAAGTTAACATCGCTCCTGCAGTCACTGTGAGAAAAGTCTAAAATCAGCATCAACTGTCAGGGTCCGGTTTCCCCTGCTTCCTGCCCTTTTATTTTTACAGTCTGTTTCCTGTGCAACTGTGTCTGTGTTTTGTGTTCTCAGGAGACTTGACTGGTCTGCTGGGCGTAGCTCCTCCCCACGCACATGCTGCACATTCCCCTGATTTCCACCCTGGTCTTTATCAGCTGGTTTTCCCTGGCAGCAGGTGTCAGCGCGTCAAACCAGTCATACGGTACTCACGTGTACTCGTCGTTTCTCTGCTCAGCTCAACTCCAAGTTTTGTTCCCTTTTCTAACTCGTGATTTTTTTCCCATTTTTCTAGTTACCTCGGGAGAGACTCGCCCAGCCAGCCAGTCAGTCTCCTCGCCTTTTGTTTGTTCTTCGTTTGGCTCATCTTGTTTGGTTTAGTTTGTAATTTTTGTAAATAAATCCTGCTCACCTTCCCCCTCGCAACCTGGCTTCCGTTTTCCTCTGTGATCCATACATGCCCAGTGTAAAACGTAACAATCAACACCTCCATTAACATGAACTTAGGGTATTTAATTCACAAACTACTGAATTTATGGCGGGAAGTGTTGGTTAGCTCTTATGTTAGTTAGCATTTTTATTAGTGTGAGCCTGGCATTTACAGTAAACAGTGGCATTATGTGATTTTTAAAGTATGTAAAGACAGGAAGGTACCAAAAAAAAAAAGTAAAAAAGGTGAACCAAAACTGAATTCCAGATGCAGATACTCGTACCAAACCTGACTCAAATGTGTTCCCTGCCGTGCTTGAGATAGTCAGAGTGGCTAACGTGATGTTGTTCAGATCTGATAGATTAGTTGGCGCAACTGACCTGGTGAGGTCACCACATGGGAACGATAATTGTTATGGTTAAAAGAAAAGTTGTATTTAAATAAAAAGTCCATAATTGGACACACTTCCTTCCCTCTTCTATAGCAACCCTGTGGAACTTTATTGTTTAAAAGACACCGTCACATTCGTAGTTAGCATTTCCATGAAGATACTGTATTTCCACCTTTAAATATCAAACCAAAACATCTCCCTGTTGCTCCACTGATTGTTTTGACCATAGCACTGACCACGTCCTGTATATTGGTGTTAAATATTATTAATTTTATTCTTCAAGTAAATACTTCAGTAAAACTAATTTTCTTCTACAATTGCGCTCATCTCTGTCATTTTTCCGTCTTAGCTGGAGCGGCTGGGATTATTGAAGTTTTTCTGATTCTATTCTTCTCTCAGTAAAAGTAAATCCACAATTACATCAAAACCTTCATCAGATCCACTCATTATCAAAACAAACAAAAAAAGCAGATCCCAGATATGAATAAAAATAAACACGCGCACACCAGATAAACTGATAGAAGAGCTGATTGGAGGACAGTGTGTGGCTGAGATGACTAAAAACCTTCCACTGGAGCATAAACTGCAAAACTCTGTGCAACTCATTAAGCTTTGTTGAGCAACAATTATGGAAAGGGTCGAGCGGCAAAGTTGAGAATGAGATACAAGGGCCAGTGCATTATGAGTGTAATTCATAAGCCTTTGTTCACCAGGGCCAACTTTTCCGCCCACAGACGTTCAACAAAGTTTACTGAAACACAACAAAGTACATTCATCCTGAGCTGCGTCTTCACACTGTGCGGCTCTTCACCTCCTACCAAGTGATCTTTCCATTTTAGATGAACAATAGCTTTGTCTGCTGCTGGCAAAACATCCAGTGACACATCGTTACCGACTCTCCTCTTGCTGTCCTATCTTTCTTTGTGGATACATGTATGTGGGTGTGTTTGTGTCACTTGTATATACTGTTTTGTGAGGACCAAATGACATTCAAACCATAGGAAGTTTTGGCATTTTGGCTGGTCGACAAGTTCTGCCACACCATAAAGGGGATGTTTATGGGTTAAGACTTTTAAGATTTAGTTATGATGGTTCATTCTTTCATTGTCTCCTCCACAAGAGGGTCACGTGGTCTAGAGCCAATCCTAGCTGACAAGGGATGGGAAGGTGGGGTCGAACCCTGGACGGGTCACCAGGTCGTTAAAAGACCAACATACAGAGGCAAACAACCTAATTTTGATGGTTAAGTTAAGGAACTAGGGAATGCATTAAGGCTACAACTAAGAATTATTTTCAGAATCAATTGATCTGTCACAGTTTTCTCAACAAAATCAAGTACTTGTTCGGCCAATAAAATGTCAGATAATGTTGATCACTGTTTCCCAAACCTCAAACCGATGATGATGATGTTTTGCCCACAGGCTAAAAATGTATCAGTTTGAATGATTTCCTTTTTTATATGGAGCAAAGGAACCAGAAGATATTCACATTTTATAAGCTGAAAAGTCAGAGAACTTGTTTTAAATATTCAATAAAAACCCCGGGGACCAATCGAATCGATGACGATTAATTTAGTAATTAATTAAGAATCGCTTAATCAGTTTAACGCTAGATTGTGGGGACATTTTGTCTGGTCCTCACAACTTTAAAGGTCTTTTTTGGGGTTAAGACCTGGTTTTAGGCTTAGGGTCAGAATTGTTGGTGATAGTTGTGATGGTTAAGGTTAGGGTAATGGGCTCGGGAATGCATTATGTCAATGATGTGTCCTCTCTAAGATATAAAAACAGGTTTGTGTGTGGGTGTATCAGGTTCTACTTATTATGGGGAAGTGTCTTCCGTATGGGGACAAAAGTCAAGCCCTTATAAAATAATTTATTACATTTTAAGGTGAAGACATGCTGTGTGGTTAATGTTAGGTTAGGTTAGGACAGTAGTAGTTATGGTTAAGGTTAGAGTAAGTCTTTAGGAAATTAATATAACTAACGATAATTTTCTTGTGCAGTCATGGAAACCACAATCTCTGCGTGTCCAGGTGATGGTCGGCCTGACCAGTTGACCATCTCTGTCCCCAGCTGTCTCCCTCATCGCATGTGGCTGACATCAACCCAGAGGCTAAACACAATCCAGCAGCGACACATTTATCCAACACTGCACACAGACACACACATGTTTGTGCTTCTATCAAAGTGAGGACCCTCATAGACATAATGCATTCCCTAGCCCCTTACCCTAACCTAAACCCAATTCTAACCCTAACCCTAAAACCAGGTCTTACCCCTGAAAAAAAGTGAGGACCAGTCAAAATGTCCTGACTTTGTCAAAATGTCCTCACTTTGTCAAAATGTCCTCACTTTGTAGGTGTTTATATGATTTTTGGTTCTCACTCTGCAGCAAGTACAAGAACACACACACACACAGAGAAATAATGATGGACACACAACACTCGGCGGCCGAGGCAACGACAGCTTGATCTAATCTGACCTCATCCCAGTTTCAGGTGCTGGTGTGTGTAGTTATGTGTCCACAGCTGCTGAATGATGAGCCACACTCCATCACCTGCTCTCCAGGCAGCCTCGTGGACAAACAGAGACTGACTGTCCTCACAAAACACACACACACGCGCACACACACACACACACTGGACCGCATCTGTAACATCTTCCACTTGTCAGTTGTGTTTCATGTCTCAGCAGAATCTGTTTCCTCAAACACATCTTTATCTTGCCGATTTAAACTGGTACATTAAATACAATATTGTCCACAATTCCAACATTAGATTTTTACTATGTGAATAATCATATTGTGTGTGTGTATGTGAAGATTTTTTTTATGCTAATTACTGCTTTTATTGCAATTTTCATTGCATTTGAAAAGTTCTATTTAATTGTTCTATTTAATTTTTTTAATACTTGAAACACTTTTCTGCTTTTTCAGCTTCTTAATTGTTAATATTTTCCTGGTATATAATCAATAAAAAAAATATATATATATATATTTACTGACATTTCATGGAGCAAAACAACTATTATTTATTGGATTAATTGAGAAAATAACCAACAGATTAACTGAAGAAGGAAATAGTAGTTAGTTGCATCCGTAAAGAACTGTAATAACATTTAAGACTAACTTTATCAATGACCATTTAATGTGGCCACATAATTGTTTATGACAACTTCAGAGACAAAAACATGTTGGTTTACTATTTTTTGGATTTAAGATGGAGCCTATACCAAAGTCCATCAGGACCAATCCAATAGGTCAAGCCAGGTCCATAACAAATACACTTGGAATTACGATCAAGTTTGAGTTTAGGTCAAATATATACATTTTTGTACATCAATGTGCATATTTATTGAACATTTACTGTAACTACATGTCTGTAAACAAGCAGAAAAACAAGCAGTAACCCTGGCATCAATATGGGTAATACCACTGTTAAAGTTCCAGTGTGTAACATTTAGGAAGGTTTACTGGCAGAAATTATATATATCATACATTTGTATGTTTGTATAAGTGTATCATCACTTATTTTAAGATATTTTTGGGGTTTTTTTGGATGAGAGAAGACACACAGCAAAATCTAAATATAACAAACATTAGGCTATGCTTAACAAACAAAAATCCCAAATTTAAAATACAGCTTGACTAAACAAATACCTAATTATAGCACCACGGTTCTCAAACTGTGGTGCGCGAGCTTCCTCTGGTGGAAATACTACTCTACTGTATAAAGCACGGTGTGGAGCTGAGGTAGAAAATGACACCTTATCTCTGGCTCCATCTTAATCTAATTTCACTGTTTGATGAGAGAGCAGATGATTTTATGGGGAATAAATCTGCCTCCTGTGAAAAGTCCTCAGCAGACTTTGCTCGGCCACTGTATTTTAACGTTGGCTCAGTTTTTCTCAGGTGGTATTTGGTATAAAAAAAGTTGGAGAAGCTCTGGCGTAGCATATACAACTATCACTGAGATA
Organism: Brachirus orientalis; assembly: GCA_016785285.1. Lineage (NCBI taxonomy): Eukaryota > Metazoa > Chordata > Actinopteri > Pleuronectiformes > Soleidae > Brachirus > Brachirus orientalis. The sequence continues at coordinate 6,269,576 of JAFBJR010000160.1, read as the reverse complement.
GAGAGTGCACTTGCTGGTGATCCCTCCCATACTGTGTGTGTGATTTAAAGCCTTCCACTTGTCCTCTGTGCGAGCAGCAGGTCAACCGCTGCTGAAGCGTGGGAAATCATTTAAGGTGTGAGCACTTTCTGTCGAGTCACGCTGTACATCACAGCCGCAGTGCCAGAGGTCATTCTCCACTGTCTTCCTCTCTCTCTCTGTGTGTGTGTGTGTTCAATTTAAAAAGCCTTAATATGAATTATACCTTGAGTGCAGCAGCAACTCTGATGTGACTCTGGCTGATGGAGGTGTTGGTTTCAGACCAACGCACAGACTGTGATGTATGAGTCAGACAGTCATTATAGAGGAAGGTGTTAAGAATAACACTCCGTCATTCGGGTGCTGGAACCAAAACAAGATATGGAGATGACATTTAACAGAAGTAATGATGTCAGTCATCTATTGTTGACCTTTTTTGTTGATGGTAAATAAATGATGGTAGAAAAGATGCATGATATTGGAGATTTTGACGATATGCCGAAATATTGGGAGTGCATTGGCTGATAACCAATACGTGACTGCCGGGATCATTTAGTCTGTTCTGTTGTAAAACTACCATATTATTATTCATACTCATGTCACAGCAGATAGAGATATACATTTACTTCAAGAAGGTAGAAGCCTATTCAGTCTACTGCTTTAGGCGTTAGTTATATCAGGGGAGCTGGTCGTGTTTGCCGTTATCCAATAATACAATTTTAAAGCCAGTATTAAGCTAAGATAATTTGTTCCCTTTGGCTTTTGTTTCTCTAGGGGTCGCAACAGCAGACGATCTGCAAATTTTGATTTGGCAGAGCGTTTTATGGCACGTGCCCTTTGTGACAAAACCCACCGTTTCCATTAAGTGGAATGGTTCGGTTTGGTTCAGTATGGTACAAATTATATACGTATAGCACTTTTCTCATCTTGATGAGCACTCAAAGCTGCCTTTCACCCATTTACATCCATTCACTCACTTTAATATCACTCTTGTTATATAATCATTTGCATGCTGCCGGCACAGCCAACGGAAACACTGTGGGTTTGAGTGTCTTGCCCAAGGACACATCAGCATGTAGACTAGCAGAGCCTGGAATCAAACCCACAACCATTAAGTTGACTGACAACTTTTGGTACTATTTCTGATGGAATAGTACCAAAATATACCGCCACTACTGTTCCATTCTTTGGCACCCTTCCCTTGGGGGACCAGAGTAAAATGGTACAGTCAGGGTGGAGCTAGCCTGGCTCCGCCCACATAAGCAGCTGATTGGCGACCGGTGTTTCTTCAGGGCAGTGTTTTCTCAGACAAAGTTTGCCGTCTTGTTGAGACAAACAGCCGTAAAAACGAGCTTCTGGACGTCCTCCATTGTGGTCGTGGCCGGTTCGCGTTTCTTTGTTAGTTCTCGTCGCGCCAGTACTTCATCACGCTAGTATCCCGCTGACACGGCCATCGAGCACGACCCACGTCCCGCCTACCAAGTAACGGTTCTGTTCTTAGCCATAACTTGACCCAGGGCTTTACCAATTCCAAACTGTACCGTACCGTATCATGATGGACACAGAAATTAAGAGCGTCCAATTAACGGTGGAGACTGGACCTGGCAACCCTCCGTTACTATTCCTTATGTTATTATTATTATTATTATCATGGTAAGGAGAACAGTAATGCTGTTAATCTCTGTAGTAGCAGTAGTATTGCCACAGTTATTACTGTTACTACTGTTATTGCTATAACTGTATATTTTTTATGATTGGATTATCTGAATATTTATAGACAGATTGCACAAAGACACACCTGTCCTCCACGGTCACCTCTGCACTTTCTTCCCAAGCCTCTATGTAGCATCTATCGTTTGCACGTGCACATTTTTTTGTCAGTTTCACACAATTGAAAACATTAAATTAGAAATATCACAGCAGTGTGTGCCTGTGGGGAAAATGCACAGCTTATCTCTCTCTCTCTCTCAGTCTCCCTGTCGCTCCAGCGTCTGTTTTGCTCACACTCAGTCACAGCACAATGAATCCCATTCACAATGACATCGATGTCTGCAGCACTTGTAGCCCACAGCCTCTCGGTTTGGTACGTGTCAGCGCACCTCTGTGATCTCATCATTTCTTTTGCCTTTTAGATGCAAGTGAACGGGAAGACATCAAGTCTGAGCAGGAAAAAAAAAAAAACAAAAACAAAAAAAACACGTTGCTGATGTGTGCTGGTAATCGCTCCGTCAAGTTTAAAGAAGCCCACACAACACCGACCGGCAGCAGCAGCAACATTAAGGCCGAGATGCTGTTTGTGTTTAATGGCTGGATATTGGCATCACCTGCAGAGCTGTCAAATAAACAGATGAAGGGAAGCAAAGTGGAGGAGGAGGAGAAGAAGAGCAGCCGTGAACATGAGCCACCCAAACATTCAGCTGCCACTCCACCGCGCACCGTCCTCACTGGCAGTGGAACAGGCTGAGCCCAGATCAGTAGTTCGACCGTCGCGGATTTTCCGCAAATCCACTTTGACTTCAGAGAATCCCCGAAATCACTGTTCATGTTTTCAAATTCGATGGTTTCAGAAATGACTTTGTTCTTCGCACAGCGGGAGAAATTCACTTGTTACAGCAGCAGAGGGGTCAGAGGTCGACAAGAGACAAATAACAAAAATGAATACAATAAAAAGCAATAAAATGACACAAATATTAAATAAGTATATAAGTAATAATAAATATAAACATAGGAATGTAAAAAAATGCAGCGAAAAGCTTTCTCCCTCAACCACTGTTTTGCTACACAATGTTCCTTTTTTCATAAACCAGTCTCGTGGTATATGAAAAATTCATATCACAATAAAATAAAAGCCAGTTTTGGTACGAGCCAGTACACTACCCAGCACTTTTGGACACTGCAGGACAAGCACATGTGTTTGTCTCCTGTAAAATCTGTGAAATAAAGCAGTTGGAAGCTGCTTTTTTTTTTTTTTTTTTATCCAAATTGTGGAGACAGAGAGAGGAAAACCAAACTTGGACAAACAGTTTTTGACTCTGCCAACAACAGAATAATCTGCAGCTGCTTCACAAATGCCTGTACTGTGAATAGCAGCTGAATTGTTTTGACCCTGTGTGATTCTGGATTTGGTTTTTCTGCACTACTTCTGGACAGAGAGTTGCCAATATCAATAAGAGAATTTGATGAGGCCCGAGAATTGATTTCCTCAATTATGGTCATATTTTTATTTGATGAGGCTCATTAAAATGGCAGATTTTAACATGATATTCTCGCCTGAAGCTGCTCCATTACACATAAAAGGGCTCAAAGGGAAGAAGTAACTTTTTAAAAAAAAATGAACACTGGGTTAGCATGTTCCTACCACATTACACATAATTAATGTTAAAAAATATGAGTTTCTTTTATGTTTAATACTTTATAGCAAACCACAAAGACAAATGACGAGCAACAAAAAAATAAAAATGAATTTAAGAAAGATTTGACGAGCTAAGTAAAGAAAAGCAGGGTCTGCATTTGTGGAGAATGAGCCTTATTGATTGGACATAAACCACCACTCCGAGAAGTGATTGGTTTGAAAGCAGGAGTGCTGAGCCATGGGCTTGTCAAGCAGTCAGCCACTCGGGGAAAAGACAGGCCTGAAAACTGTGCGGATAAATAGATATGTGGGCTAACGGTCGTCAACTCCCCACAGAGTCACATTTACTCCCTCTAATCTCATCAACTGTCATTCCAAGCCTAAAATGTTGATACCGTTCCACTGACATGGACGGCGGAAAGACATTTGTAACCCTACATTAACCCACCGACTGCTGGGTTCTGCAGAAACATGGCCTGACCGATGATTTACAAGGAAAATATATTGTTTCCATGGCAACAGGAGATAAAGTGAGAGAGGCTATGTCTCTCCTATTCCTGTTTTTCACGTTCACTTTCTCAACTGCTCATAAAAACACAGTTTTTTATTCGTTCAAAGTAAACTTCCTTCACAATAATAATCTAAATGTCAACTTGTTGCTTCATTGTTTCCCGTTTCTTCTCATTCTTTGCTCTTATATTTGGCCCAAATATCCCCTCAGGGATCACTTTAATTTTATCTTAACAGAAAGACAGACGGAGGGCCGGGTGAAGTCAGAGCCAGTTCCACTGTTGCTTGGATGTCCTTTACCTTAAGGGAAGGACGAACAGATAAACAGTGAAATGGAGGGAGGACAAGAAAAAGGGCCAAGTAAACAGACCTGCCAATTTTAGAAAGAGCAAAAAGTCTTCAGGCAAAAACAGAAATAATAATAATCATAATAATAACAACAACAGACAGATGGAAAGAAACAAGGACAAAAGCGATTTATCATCAGACCATTTACTCGGTATGGAATCATGTCTCCTCATGGTGGCGCTGCTCGAATGAATGAGGGCTGAAGAAGATTTGTTTGTTCTCTGTTCTCTGTTTGTTCTCTGCGTTGTGAATAAATACTGACGTTTTGTTTTCTTCAGTCAGACAAATATCTTGATGATTACAGCAGGATCATTGTATCGTGATATTACTGGCATCATGGACCACGTATCGCGTGTTGTATCGTACTTTGATTCCCACCTTCTAAGTTGTTTAAAAGCTGTTATACTGATCTCATGTCTCATGTTCATCTTTTCATGTTAAAGGCAAAATCATTTTATTGCTGTAACAGTATTTTTATGTACGAACGTACTTGCACTTGTTATTATTCAATTGCAATCTAAACCATCATGTATGTAATAAAACATTCAAATGGAATTAATCCACCACCAAGCTTATTTTCCTTATTCTCCTCTTTATATCTTCTCAGATTTTTTAGTTAAATAAAAAAAACAAAAACAACCACTTAAACTGTTCTAACCTTAATAATAACTCATTTGGAAGTAATGTTTAAACCTTGCTGGATAAAAAACACGGCTTTGAACCAGAATCCTTTGCCAATTGGTTCGTTCCGAACAGAAACGGAATTTTAATGTGTCTGGTTTTAGGTTTCGCCCTAAAAACATGTTCCCAAACAGGTTGGAACAAACAAAAATATCGTTCCCGACCCGGTTCATAATGTGTGGACGTGATGCGATTTCTTTCTCCCTCGTCTTCATAATTTATTTGTTTCTTCACATTGCACTCGATGTGCATGGGAGGGTTTACGCCATAATCCACATCGCCCCGAATATTCACGATGTGTCCGGTGTTCAAAAGCCTTAAATGTTAATATTAGCTGTTTACATGTTCGTCACAGTTAAATTAAAGTGAGCAAACCGATGAAATCTGTGACTAAACCAAACATTTTAGAGATTGGCGGACTACAATGTTCGTACCTCGTATGGTTACAATCAAGACTGGGAGACCACATAGACCTTGACACTATAATAACAGTGTCACACAATGAAAGTCGATGCCTTACAGTAGGTGGAAGCCACAGCCTGTGGGTACATCTGTTCCAACATCTGAATGATGCTCTTGTTAATGGTTTGTAAAAAAAAAAAAAAAAATGGGTTAAGTGCGAGTGAGTGCAAGTTCTTTGTCTGTCACTCTCATCGGGAATGAGAAACAGAATCCGGTGAGTAAAGACAGTTCCCTGACGGCCACGTCAGACTCGCACTGCTGCCAAGAAAACGAGGAGAAAGTCGACTGTAGCCCCTGAAATCCCGATTCTGCTGCTGCTGACAACGTCTGGCAGAGAAACACATCCTTTCCTGGTTAAGTGTGTGGGCTGGTGTCAGGGTAGAAGGCCTAGACAGATTCCGACTTTTAATATGAACATTTATTGTAGAGTATTTATAAATGCTAAAACATCCCACGCTTCAAATCCATGCTGATTTGTCCGAACCACATCCTGGGTTAGGAAGACGTTTCTCCGGTCGAGAGGATAACAGAGGATAGTGTCATGTAAAACGAAGCGGGCGAGGAGAGGAGAAAGTGGGCCAACACTCGTCTTCAATGATGGATTGTTTATGGATTTTTCAGCCATGTGCAAATGTATGCGGCTGCTGTGAATACAGGTGAACACGCTGGACTCTTTTCGTTTGATTTGTGCTCATTTCAGAATGTGGGAGATTTTTTTTTTTTTTTTAAATGTGTTGTAGAAGGAAGTAAAAGTGAATAAAAATGATAATCGTGACTTAGAGGCCAAGACAGAAAATCCATACAGTACAGCACTAAATAATCATTACACAGATTAACTGAGCCAATTGTTTTAATTAATGAGAATTGGCCAGTTTATACAATTTAGGTTATGCAATTTTGTGGATTATTTCTGCTACATTTTATCAGATGGTGATATTTTGGCTGCACTGATTTCCATAAATTGGCCTTAGAAAAAAACCCATATTGGTGAAAGACTGATACGATACCAAACAGAAGCTCTTACAGAGGGTTAACCATTTTATTTACATACCGACACGTGACACTTTTACACTGGATCCAGAAGAATATGCAGCTACCGCGAACTTAAACTTGACCTGCTACATAATCCATCCTGATGAAACTTAGTCTGATGGTAAATTGGCTGATCTACACACACAGACACACACACACACAGGCACAGTTTTTATTACAGGTTTGCCCATTCAAAAACGTGATAATTTTGTGGCGTCATCAATTGGTCATTTCTTATGAAAAATTCAATAGGAATCGACTTGGGTGATCACATCATTGTGGTGGCGTTTATCAGAGGATTTAAGGTGAATACTGTCTGAGTGAAAATGGAAAAAATTCAGTGTAACTCCTGACCCATTTAGGGGTATTATGTAATGTATTTTTCAGTGATATTAATACTGTGATTTTCTCCATGGTTCCCACCAGTCCTTGAAAGAACCTGTGGAAATTATTTTTTTTTTATATTATTATTTTTTTTTTTTTTTTTAAGGCACTTGAAGGATTTGGGGTCTGAAAAGTGTTTGCATTTTGTGCAAGAAAAAAGTTGATATTAAGGTAAATGTCTTTGTTATGACATCACCTACTGTTTCATGTGCCCCGCATTGCTTGATTTATGCAGATTAGGCCTACGCAGGACAATCTGCATAAATCTGCGAGTTGTAATTACTAGCAGTGTTGTGGACACCGTCTCTCTCCCGCTGTTGATTTTACGATTCCATGTAGAGTAAGATAAGAGGTTACGATGTGATGCCTGGGAAATGGAGATCCCAAGAACAATCACTCGTCCAGATCGTGCTGCAAATCAATAAAAGTGGACGCCATGGACGAAGCGGCTTTTACAAGTTGCCCTCCCACCTGAGTCTAAGGGGAATTGGTTCTGGAAAGTCCTTGAAAATTCCCTGAATTTGATGTCAACCAAGGTGTGGGAACCCTGTCTGTCGCAAAATAAAGATAGTCACAAATTATTTCTGTTATCGCGGACCATGTATTGCAATTCCAACCTCTACTGAGAAGTTCTGAGATTATATTTAACCCAAACTCCAACATATCGTATTTGTAATGAATTACTGAATGAATTATCATCCAGTCTTGGACGAAAGAACAGAAAATGCAGAAAGGGTTGACTCATCTATTGTTTCCATTCCAATGGCGTGGTTGTGTTGTACAATCAGCTCTGCACAGCTGCTGTTGCCCACAAGCTGCTTCCTTTCAGTTCGGCCAAAAACAGGACTTTTTTCAGGCAATTTGTGGCGCGGCAGTGATGAAACACACCTTTGCTGCTGGACTGATACACGACTGACTCGCAGTCCTGAAGGAAATATCTCCAGTCTGTTCTTTGTTTCTTGGTGTTTGGCGTTCGTTGTTTGGTTTGGCAGCAACTTCACCAGGTTTGAACAGATTCATCTTTCACTGCCAATCAACAAAGTACCCGAGGGGCTTTGAGCGGCAGCCATTCCCAAACTTCCTCTGAGGTCCACACACCCAAAACAACACATGAGACTAGGATCAATAATTACCATATATTGTATATTATTGTTGTCATGTGAACAAGGGCAGATTAATAGTCCGTCCACTTCACTTTATTACTGAAGTAACATATCTTTCAGCACGTGCAAGTGGTTACATCTGGGCTTTAGCTTCACAACAAAGTGTGTAACAGTTTATACATTAAAATGAACAAATTAACATTTAGCGCAAATACTGAAATGTTAGGCCTGTATGCTGACACTGGATAGTTAGATTATAAAACGTAGACATAAAACACAATATGGCTTTGTTTTATTCTGAAATCTAGCATACATATTTTACAACAACTAATTAATTACAAAACTAAAAATTCAAAACATATTCATTTATTGATTTTTACTGAAAATTCACTGTTTTAAGGGATATTTGTTTAATATTTTTGGAAGAATTTAGTTTCAGTATGAGTAATAGAAGGCAATGGAAACAAGTCGCCAGGTTAAAAGATGAAATACACAAAAGAAAATCAGCTCTTATGAGATGTTTTGTCTCATATCATCTTTCGTGCGTGGCGGCCAATCACGTACTGACGACGTCTTCTGTGTTGCCTGTTGCTGCGATGCGATTGGCTGCAGCCGGAGCGAGGAGTAAAGTGGTGAAAACCACGGAAAACCAAGGTCAAATGTTAAGAATGACTCATCGAAACTCACAAGATTAAAAAAGGCCATACTGTGTGAGAGTGTGTGTGTGTGTACCTGGTATTCCTTATGTTGTGGGGACCTAAATCTGTCTCCACACTCACATTATGGGGACTTGTCTTCCTTATGGGGACAAAAATCAAGTCCCCATAATGTAAATGACTCCATTTTAAGGTGAAGACATGCTTTAAAGTTAGACTGAGGTTAGGGTCAGGGTCAGGGTTAGGGTTAGGTTAAGGTGCTTGACCTTAGGGCACTAGAAATTATGGTTAAGGTTAGTGTAAGTCAATGCAATGTCCTCTGAAGTCATGGAAACCAGTGTGTGTGTGTGTGTGTGTGAGTTTACATGTTTTTATATGTACGTCCTCACGGGGACCAAAAATGTACAAACCTGGGGACATTTTGCCTGATCCCCATGAGGTTAAAGGGCTTTTTCAGGGTTAAGACCTGGTTTTAGGGTTAGGGTTAGACCCAGGGAATGTATGATGTCTATGAGGGTCCACATGAAGAATGTAAAACCAGCATGTGCGTGTGTGGGGCATATCTTAATGAAATCTGACAAAGAATTGTGAGGGAGTATCCTGCAGAGGTTAATAAGCTGCACTCCTCACAGCAGCGGACTGCCACACACACACACACACGCAATCAATCTCCTGTGTGTTTTCATTCACCTGGTTTATATTTAAAGATTACTAACTCTAAATTCAAGGCTGCAATGTCCAATCTCTCCAATCTCCCCAGTTTGTCACCTCCAGAAAAGACTCCCGCGACTCACACGGCCGCCAACGCCGCCAACGCCGCCGCCACAGCCCTCGCACTTCCTGTTTTCTGCGATAAATAACAGCTCGTAACGAGATGTCACTCAGCTCGTTTTTTTTTTCCCCCATCTGCCCTGCATCATTTACGACACTCTCTCACACACAGCAGCTACTCTGAGTGTAGACGAAGGTACAGCAGGAGAATCTTAATACAAACTGGCTTTTTTAAAGCTTCAACTTCTGCATTATTTGTTTTATTAAATGCCAGAAGAAACCATATTTAGATTAGGGAGGGTGGAGCTCACCAAGACTGTGAGGACCGGCACAGCTTTATCATCTGTTTAATACAACTACTTGAAATAGAACCATAATTGAAGAAGGTCTAAAAATAGTGATCAGAATGAGTATCAGAATCGGAAATAGTTGATTAGTCTCCAGGAAGAAATTGCTTTCATTACATCTACTCTAACCAAGTGTAGAAAAATAACAACCTATTAAAAATTAAGTATACTATGAGTATAAAAGAGAAGAATAACATTAAGTAAAAGTAAAAATAGAAATATCTAATGTGACCCAATATGCAAGACTGAATAAATTAAATGCCATTAGATTATATAGTATATTATGATTTTTCAGCTCCTTAAATGTGAATATTTTCTGGTTTCTGGTTATGAAAATCATTGTTAGTTGCAGCTCTAGAGTATATAAACAATAATTATATAGTATACAAACAGCACAGAACATGTTAAAAACAACTGGGTTTAACCTACAATATAAAAGATTAAAATGTCGGAATGTGCTACAACATAGAATTTAGAATATAGAATGTAAATGGTGGAATAACTTCCCGTGGAATCACTTTTTAACTGAAGTTACTCCTGTATTTGACCAGGACATTTAAGAAACGTTGGGAGACTTTGTCCAAAAATAGTGCGTAGCTTAAAGAACATCCTTTTTGACACAACTGTCGGAGAAAATGGAACATTTTTTTACCTGTTTAATACTGATGGAGAAAACAAGTGAGTGACACTTCCACATTGGCTTCACTAAATACAGCCCACAATTTTACTAGTAACATTTCACATTATTGATAGTTTTAATATGCATTATATGCATATATTTAGTCTAAAATGATTAGACACAAAAAAACGCAACCGCAACACAAACTGTAGCTTTAATTCATTCTGAATGAGTCATATCGCACAGTTAAATCCTCCTCATTTCTATATGCAATCCCCAAGTCTGGAGTCGTGTTGCTCTGACCATCTGTTCTCCAAACCTAACTGGGCTACACAGATCACTGCACTACCACCCCTGGATTATGGCATCAACACAAACACACACACACACACACACACGACAGTGTGTTTTGTCTTTCATATTACATGGTATAAAGTAGGACACGAAGAGTATCATCAGCAAGTATTTTCCACAAATTTCATTAATAAAAGGATCTTAGACAGACACTTGTGAGGCAGACACACACTATTTGGGAATATCTTATAAAATCCCTAACCTTCTTCTGAAAAACAGGTCATAGGAACAAAACTTCACTTGGCAGTTTGACGTTTAATGTGACCGTCAGAATATCACTGTCCACATCGTCAGTGACATTACACAGAGACAGCTCATAATTCGGAGGTGAAGGTGTATATATAAGCGTATAGTACGTAGTCAAAAGTAACAGGTGCGTGTAGTTTACAGACTCCCTGCACGGAGAAAACGGCCGGGGCAAAAGGTCGGAGCTCAGAGAAACACGGCAGCAACGAGGGGCAACAGAGAAAAACGGATTCTTAGCTTCCTAACAGAGGATTCAGCTTATAAAAGAATAAAGCCAGCTAAGTATACACCATCATAAAAATATGAATATGTTCTCTGCACTCACTTGCTGCTATTGTATCTGTTAGCTGCTAAAGCAGCTGATAGCTGCTAACTGTTACTCTAGCTTCTAGCTGCTACTGAGGCTGCTGTTGTAGTGCCTATTGTATCAGTTAGCTGCTAATGTAGGTGCTATTTTAGCTGATAACTGCTACTAAAGCTTGAAGCTGTTAGTGTAGCTGATAGCTGCTAACTGCTTCTATAGTGTCTAGCTGCTACTGAGGCTGCTGTTGTAGTACCTATTGTATCCGTTAGCTGCTACTGTGACTGTTAGCTAATAATGAAGGTGCTATTATAGCTGATAACTGCTATTAAAGCTTCAAGCTGCTAATGTAGTTGATAACCGCTACTGAGGCTGCTGTCGTAGTGCCTACTGTATCCATTAGCTGCTACTGTGATTGTTAGCTGCTGATGTAGGTGATATTATAGCTGATAACTGCTACTAAAGCTTCAAGCTGCTAATGTAGCTGATAGCCGCTAACTGTTACTCTAGCTTCTAGCTGCTACTGAGGCTGCTGTTGTAGTGCCTATTGTATCCGTTAGCTGCTAATGTAGGTGCTATTTTAGCTGATAACTGCTACTAAAGCTTGAAGCTGTTAATGTAGATGATAGCTGCTAACTGCTTCTATAATGTCTAGCTGTTACTGAGGCTGCTGTCGTAGTGCCTACTCTAGTTTCTAGCTGCTACTGAGGCTGCTAATGTAGCTGATAGCTGCTAACTGTTACTCTAGCTTCTAGCTGCTACTGAGGCTGCTGTTGTAGTGCCTATTGTATCCGTTAGCTGCTAATGTAGGTGCTATTTTAGCTGATAACTGCTACTAAAGCTTGAAGCTGTTAATGTAGCTGATAGCTGCTAACTGCTTCTATAGTGTCTAGCTGTTACTGAGGCTGCTGTTGTAGTGCCTACTGTATCCATTAGCTGCTACTGTGATTGTTAGCTGCTGAAGTAGGTGATATTATAGCTGATAACTGCTACTAAAGCTTCAAGCTGCTAATGTAGCTGATAGCTGCTAACTGTTACTACAGTATAGCTTCTAGCTGTTCCTGTGGCTGCTGCTGCAGCTTCTACAGCATTTGTCAGCTGCTAAATTAGCAGCTTTCTGCTTCCGTAGCTGCTACTCGTGCGGCAAGTTTACACACAGTACAATTTTCCATTCGCTCCAACTTTGTCAAAATGTTCAACTTTGTCAACGTGACGTGCCGATGACGCGGGAGCGAACAGGGCAAATGGTCAGTGAAGTAGTCAATGACGCCTCGGCTCAGGCTTGGACCGATGATCCCGCGAACGACGTGGCGTGAAAACGTCCACGTCTGGTGTGAATGCAGCGTTGCAGAAAGGACATGAAAATGAATATGTTTATAGACCTCTCTGTCTAGATCCGTCAGAGCTGGACCAGGTCAAGATGGCCGTGCCCTGCTGGTGGAATCGTGTAAGTACAACAAAACATTTCTTTAGCAAATCAAACAGAATATCAAATTTTACTCTTGTGCTAAATCATGACTGAGATTAAAATGTAAAAACACGCCACAATGATGCTTGTTTATGCTTTAGCTCCATTTAAATGTGTGTGGGATGATGTTGTGCTGCTGCAGCAAGAACACGCACACGCGCACACACACACACACACACACACACACACACACACTCTACAGTATTTCACTACCTCCATCTCTTTCAATCTCTTGGTCCAGACATACATAGAGAGCTCAAAGGTCTATATCTGGGTCACTTCAACACTGAAGTCAGTCAGGCATTGCTGATACACAAATACATACACTCACATCACACACACACACGCACACAGACACACACATACACACACAAACGCACACACAGGAGGCTGGGTAATACATTTCCTATGAAGCATCCTCCTGACGATGCAAAATGACACGGCTGCCCTCTCTCTTTCCCAGCGCTCTGACATCAACCACAGTCCTAAATCAGCTTGGACAGGCGACAGACTCAGTTTCATTCCTTTCATTAAAAAAAAAAAAAACCCTCTGACCACTTCTCAGGCTGCACAGCCATGGTTGTGAATTATAATTCATATAAAACGTGTTGCCATGGCAGCGAAAGCCCTACATTGTCTTGCTTTTGACAGAGGCAAAAAAAACCATCGGAGAGTGTAACTAACTTTGGAAGAAAAAAGAAATATAGCAGTGAAATCCATGCAGAGCGTAAACTACGACACAAAGAGCCTCAAAGCAGCTTTGTGGAATTAACAATTACTGCAAGAAATCATAAATGACAGACGCAACAAACAAGTCGTGCGTCACAAGTCAGGAAATTCAGTGCCAAAGGAGAATTATTATCAATAACTGACTTACTGCCTGTGCATGAAATCGCAGTAAAGGGACGCAGTAGATGTTTGCATAAAAGATAACTGTGCTAGGGATTATGGATGACTTGATTACTCTTTTTCATGTCCATAATCTATACTAATCTCACAACCTCGACTGTCTTCTTATACAGACACGTTTATCCTGAAACATGTTATTCCAACAGTAACAAATACACAAGATGACCCATCGCTGTTTTTAAATTTTATTCTCATTTTGGAGTCTGTGCTTTGTGAAGCAAATGATCGTTTTTGAATATGACGTTTTCTGATATCTGATCATATTTTGACCAGAATCTAATGGATTTGTATTATAAAAAAAAGCATTATATCAACTGATCCTTATTGCTCATTTTCACTTTGACTGAAAAGCAGGTTAAAAAGTCAGAATATCATTAAAACTCAGAATATTCAAAGAGGAAAATTGGACAGAACAAAGAAATATTAAGACAAATCACAGCAAGTGAACAAAAGCTCAAGTGTGTAAGAATTAGTGACATCTAATAGTAAGACTGCAGATTGTAAATAAAAAAAAAACAAGTGCATCAGGGAACTACGGTGGCCTTCACGTACCAGAAAGCATTGTAAATTTCATTGTCAATAACTACGACAAAAAATGTCCTTCAACGTACCTTCAACGAAAACTAGATGTTAAGCAAATGTGACCAACGATGACGGAATCTACTGACACTTTCGTCAGTAAGTTAAAAATTGTCGAAAATGAGAAGAACCAATCAAAAGAGAAGCGACATTTGGACGTGAAGAAAACCATGCAAACGCACGGTAAAACTGACAAACCAACGCTATTTTATCAGCTCAGCTGTTCTAGTGCTGTCGCTAAATTTAAAATGTAGTTCAAACTCAAACAAACCACCAACACTCCAACAATTTTGGATTTTTAGTAAAAAAAATACCATGCTGAAGATAAGTCCAAGTTTCAAAGTTTCACTGTCTTTGAACCGAAACAAACGTGTAACAAAAAGAAAAATTGTTTCATCTAAATGGATAGGATGATAGAGAAACATTGAAATCTAACCTAAGGCTAAAATATGACTAAAACTAAATAAAAAGTTGCTGTCAAAATTGACACTGCCAGAAAGAATTGTGTTGTCCCTCCTGTAGAAACACGACAGCACAAAATGGCGGCCTTTATAAAGCGAGGCCCTTGCCTATAGTACATATAACAGACTTCATCTAAGGCTACACAAACTAAACAACTTTTATTTTAAAGCAAATATACTGTACATACGCAGGGGTAGTGGTTAAACGTCTGCCAATAAAACCTCCTAAATGTTGCACAGTGGAACGTTAAATTAGGCCAGTCCAAAATAAATAAATAAATACTGCAAAATCGCTGTGGAGTCGTCGTCAGTGGCAGCGAGCTGGATATCAATCAGGCAAGGAAAGTGTCAGGGAGGTTTTCAGGGTCACTGTTTATTCCCGAGCACAGCTCTAACTCCGCAGAGATCAGCGGTCAGTGTGAGCAGATGGACCGGAATGCTAATTCCTCCGCTTCACTGTGGCCTCAAACAGCTGGGAGAACGCGTGGCAAAGAGTCACGTGACGGGGCGATTGTTCCGACGGCCAACACCGTTCCGACGGCAAAGCGAGTGAGACATTCAGCGACGCGGAACCGAGCATGTTTGTGTCACGCATTTACATCAAACAATGTGATTTCAACAGTTTCCATCCTGTTGCTGACCAGTCACTCAGTAAACATCTTCATAACATTAAACACTGATGCACTAAATTCAATGTTAATGTTTTAGTGTTGAAATACAACCACACAGAAGTACATTAATCCTTGGCAGCGCTTTACAAACGGCATTAGTGTCCTCTTCCCCGTCTGTCCCAGAAAGCTGGTGACGCAGATTATTTCAAATGCCGTTTTTGTGCATTAGTACTTTTTAAGCCGGCATGGTGGATGTTGTTTGGCATTTCGCCTGTGCCCGTTTCTTATTACCTGAAGGTCAAAATGCATGCATGTCCACATTTCAGAGCTTAAATGCGGCTAAAACAAAACAGATTCTGTTAATATTGTGCATTCTGCATAAAACAACAGCTATGTGTAAACGATGCTTCTTTAACTTCTTCACCTTTCAGTCACATCTTCGACCGACTTGAAGAGAAATCCTCACAGATTGATATCTTTCCCAAAAAATCTGAGTTTACAAGGTTTATATGTAGTCTGGATTAGTTTATGGATTATATCTTTAGAAGGGAATTTAGGGTAAAATTGCATGTACTGTATGTAAAAGAAGTTTTTTTTTGTCATTACAAAAGTTACACTTAAGAAGCATTGTGTTTACAACATTTAATTGCCTTTGTTTCAAATTTCAAAAACAGTATTAAACACTTAAAGCTTAGGTCTGCAAGACCCCGCCCCTTTCTGTCGGCCCTCTCGTCAAAGCTCCGCCCCCCAAAACACTGAAATATGTTGCGTGCGGTTGAACTGTGAATTTTGGCTGCACTTTCTGACATTTATGATCGCGACTCACTTGCTAACTTTTGTCTAAAGTCTAATTTTAGGCTGTCAGTTCCACGTGGGCCTCGCGACGTGATTGGCCGCGCTTATTGCAGAAGTGTGAGCGAAAGATTTGTCTGTGTGTTTTTAGGGAAAATATCGATATTACAATCGTGATGTTGTGATTTTAAGTCACGCTTCAGTTCATTATTGACTATGAAACTGAATGTCTCCATAAAAACACTGCCTGTTTTATTGTCTCGTGCTGATTAACCACAAGGGGGCGACTGTCAGTGGCAAAAATCACTTGGTTTTAACAGAAGTCAATGGGAAAATTGGCTTGTTCATCACTTGATTTATAACATCGGCTGACATTTTTATGTGGAGTTAATGGTCTCAATTACTCGTTTCAGCTCTTCCTCAATAGAACATGAAGCCTCCAAACTTCATGGCTGTAAAATATGAACAAGCTTCAGAATTTTGTGAATTGTTTCCAATTTGTATTAGTTTTTTTTTTTAATTATCAATTTGCTAACTATAAATGGCCTCTATTTTTCCTTTCTGGTGTTAGTTAGTGATTTAGCGTCCAAATGCAAAGAGGATTTCAACGCAAAGCAAATTACACACCGTAGCTTTAATAATTCACGCTTCATGTTTTCTTGCAGGTGGAAACTGAATAGCAACAGAAAACGAGAAATGTGTGTTTTCTCTGCAATAGGTATTTGAAATTTATTGTTTGAAATAAAAAAAAAAAAGTATGACGCACAAAAGAAAACAATTCAGGGCGAGAAAACAAGAAAATGCGCGTTCAACGTTTGCGGCGGTGACTGTTAAATAATGTGGGTGAGCTGCACGTCTTAACTAACAAGGTGTAGAGACTTCTTCATTTCAGTGTGACTTTAAAGGGGCTACACTGTGTCGAGACACACACACACACACACACACACACACCTTCCCCAAGGCTGCTGAATTATGTTTTTATTTTGAATGGCCTCCACTTCCTCAGCACAAAGAGCTTTAGCGAGAGCACAAATCTTTCGCTCAGAGTCTGTGGCAAGTCCTTGGAGAAGAGCTGGAGGTGTCCAACGCTTCAAGAACATATGAGAGGAAGAGGAGGAGGAGGAGGAGGAGGAGGAGGAAGCTCCAGATAGCACCTGGAAACACACAAAGGTTCCTGCAGCCTCGTGGTAATAATGACCTGCCGGAGCCACAAACACCTCGCCTCGCCTCGGCCACCCTGATTAAATGCGGTGGGAGAGGTTTGGCGCCTCCGTTAGAAGTCTGATACCCTTTCATTTTGCCGAGCGAGAGATGAAAGCACTGAGCCACGGGGTAAAAGAAGAGGAAAACACGTTTGAAATGCCCTTGAAAGCACAGGTACAAGAGTGAAGAGACGCAGGAGACACAGGAGCCAAAACAAACTGAATGATCATTAAAATGAACAGATTGCTGTTTATGACCATCACTATGTGTTTCATGTTCGTCAAACATCGCTGGATCCGTAAATTTCATTAAATAAATGTTCCACTAAGTTAATTCTGGAACTGTCACTGGAATTGTTTTCAACTAAAAACATTAACTGAGTCACGGTGTGGCCTGTTGTGCATTTATCTCTTCCTGAGAGCAGGTTATTTGTTTCACAGTGGGAGTTTTGCGTTTTTAAATGGCCGGTCGTGGCATCAGCACAACTGTGCTCCTAACAGCTCTGTTGTTTAGGAGAGGTCAGTTATCAGGTGTTCGAGGTTGTGATATAATCATCAGTGTAGGCTGAAACATGGCGCGCGGCCTTCTCCACTGATATGTATTACATTTACAGTGTGCTTCATTTGGTAGAAGACAACATGCTGGAAAGAATGAGTATTTATGTACAATTTGCCTTATATAAAAAAAAAAAGGTGCAGAAATTGGACGTTCTGATGAAGCAACAAGAGAACTGCATGAAGTGTGTTTAAATAAGCAAATAAGGGAAAACTGCTAGTCAAATGAGCAGTAACCTGCAACAGTATGAACATGTTTGATTCACAGTGATAATCATTGTTCTCCACAGGGAATCAAAGTTTGGAGGAAGTTCCTTATTTATCTGCATGGTCTTTAATAAGGCCCTGAAACGGCATTAATATGAGCAAGTAAAACAAAACGCCTGTAAAGTCTGTGCTGCTGTTAGTGATTAATGACTGTAACTGATTAACGTCGTAGCTAATGACTCGTTATTGATGGATGCAGCATCCGAACAGACCGGGTTCGCCTTCGGGAAGCTGGTACCTCTCGAGCGTGGCATTCTATCTGGCACGAAGAGACCTTCCCGCCAAAGTCCCTTTAAGAATTTCACACTTTTTGACTAATTCTTCTTTTAAAGTCCACACAAGCCTGTTTTTGCTGGCAGAAAATAATGGTCCTAATAGAGAAAGGGGTCCTTTAAAATTCGGCGTATAATTCAAGCGCGAAGCGGCACGAGTGTCGATTAAAATCGAACTTTGATAATTATCTCCACTGCTTTTCCCTTCATTGGCATGCAGCAGAGGTGAGCAGCAAAATAGGCAGAATTCCTAAGGGAGTTTCGTATCTTCTCCTCGCACATGAAGCGACTTTAAAGGGGTTAAATAACCCAGATGTTGTGGAGTGGAGGCCGCATCAATCACTCCTTACCTTGGTTAGCTGTGCGATCTTCTTGCTCATCTTCAGGTGCAGGTCCTGGGTATATTCCATGGCGATGCCGGACTGAAAGCTTGAAGCCGTGGAGGAATTAAATTTCCCCTGACCGGCGGGGCAGTAATACTGCTGCTGCCAACCAGAACCAGTCGCCATCTTCACTATGATGCTCAGTACAGATACTGGAAGTAATATTAAAAATAATTAAAAATTGAATAAAAACCGGACGGTACTAGTGAGGCGAGCAGCGGAGAGAAGTGGGACGGTGTCGGGTTTTCCCCGAGTCACAAAAGCCAAAAAAAAAATATCAAAAATCTGACAGCGTTTTGTCAAAAAGAGTGTAAAAATGGGATTTCATTTTGGCTTGTGTCCGCTTAATTACACACCATGGAGGTGGAACTCTGTGAATTTAAGCCCCACAAACGTCAGCTGCTACCATCCAGTGGTGGCCGCCTTCAGCGCTCAGAAGTGCGGGTCCTCGCTGCTGTCACCTGCCGCGGATGTGGAGCTGCTGTCGGGCGGCTGGCTCTGCTCGCTCCCGGGCGGTCGGTCGGACGGACAGTCGGTCGGTCGGTCACGTTAATACCGATGGAGGGAGAGAGTGTCAGCGGGCGCCGTCCAGAGAGACCCGTCCTCGGTTCATTCCTGGTTCCCCGCTGCTTCACAGGCGGCCAGAGTGAGCGGAGACCGGGCTTCGACTGTTGCCATGGATCGACCTCAACACCGTCGGTGCGGCATTCACGTAGGGATGCTGCGTTCAGGTGCCGTCGGACAAACGGCAAACGGCGCGGCGAGCTCACGTGACAACGAGATGTGACGCACACAGGTGTGCGTGCCGTTCGTGTCCGTGATAAAACTCCATTTTGGTGCAAATAAATGTGTGCATTTTGCTCAGGGGTAACATGAAAAAAAAAAAAAGACAAAATCGAATAAACTGAATCAAACCGAACTGCCTTGTAAGTCAGTGCGATACGTTTTTAAATACGTGCCTCAACTGCAAGAAATTACTGAAATACTATAATACTCAGACAATCTATTTGTGATTTTTCACATTTTTATTAGTATATATATATATATATATAAATCTGACTTCCTTGTATACAAAGTAAAGCTGAATAAAATGTATGTTCACACAAACTTTTAGATAAATCAGTGCTTCTCAACCTTTTTATACCAAATACCAGGGAGAAAATATTGAGCTCGCCAAGTAACACCATTATCACCAACAATAGGCCGAGCAAAGTCAGCTGCTTTTCACAGGAGGTAAATTTATTCCCACAAAGATAATCTGCTACTTCAGACACTGGTATAGTGAAATTAGATTAAGATGGAGCGCGAGATAAGGTGACTCTAATCATTATTATTGTTTTAGTTTCATTTTCTACATAATCCAGTCAAAATTGCTCAGCTCCACTCTGACCACATAGCCTGGTTCATACAGCAGAACAATATTTCTGATTTTCCTCACGTACAACTGACGGTACACGCGCCACACTTTGAGAACCATGGTCTTAGAGCACCATCAACATTTACGTAACTCAAACCTTTGTGGATTCACTGACATAGAAAGTATGACTCAGCTTTTCCAGACTCAAATTAAATTTGATTATGTTTAGTCTAGTTCATGATTTTTCGTTGCAGGCTCCTGTTTATAGTCAGTCAGCAAATTTAAGAGGTTTCTGAGGAAACTGCTGCTGCTGCTGTCTGGGCTCGTGTAATCAGCTGATTGTTGGGGCCCCTGTTCATTAACAGTAATTTCAAATTATTCAGATGGACCCGCGTCCAACAGTTCCCAACGACTGCCCGGTTCTCAGTCTGTTGCGTCAAATCAACATAGCATATTTGGTGCAAAGTTGCTCAAATAATAAAGCAGATAGAGTCAAATCGTCAACACAAACACTTTGCTCTCAGATTGTAATCCAGAGTCGGGGAGTAGAAATTTGACAAAACCGGAGCAGAAACAGAGCGAGTTGGATTTTTACGCCTTAATTATGTCGTGAAGTTTGTTCATTCTCACCACAACGTGACACGACAAGATGTATTTTTCAATATCACAGTGACTGTAAATGAAGCCTGTTTCTGTGCTCAGTCAACTCAGGAGTCTGTGTGTGTGTGTGTGTGTGTGTGTTGTATATCATGATTAGAATAATCAATATTTGTCCCAGCCTGAACAATTGTGTTTTGTCAATGATGGTTTGTAATCTTAGTAACCTGTGCTTCACAATTAGGACTTTGAAACAACACAAGTATTTATACAAAAGCTTTTATAAACATATCATGGAAACCAGAGTGTGTGTGTGTGTGTGTGTATAATCTTTGATCAGTGCACAATATGATGAGATTGTATGACTTTTTTTTTTTTGTTTATCCCACTAAAAATAGCTTTCGCAACAGGTAATGGTGAATAAACTTAACTAAACTAAATTGTTTGCCAAAAAAAAAAACATGTTGGTTCTGGAACAAAATTAAAAGGTAACAATGAAAACCACCTCACATGACCAATCACAATGTCAACAACATTTTTTGGCAACACCTGGGAGGAAAAATAATAATCCAAAAACACACATTCACATATGTAAGAAACGTAAACAGTGTTCCAAACTCTCCTGCACCAAAGCCCATTGAGAAAATCAACGTTTTTAGCTCACAGAAACAAAGGAGCTGCTCATCTACTGCTTCCACTTTTGGTCCGTTTCTGCCAAAGAGTTCAATCCAAACAATGGTGATAAAATACCAAAGTCACAAAATAACTCATTCGAAGTTGCTGATGGAGGCAGCAGTGGATCAACAGCTGCTGTGTGCTGTGGTGGAAAAACGTATAAGCTGCGATGTAAAACAAAACAAAACAAAAAAAAGTTTATAAAAGGCTTTTTGAGAAGAAAATAGTCCAAAGAGTCCATCTGATCAGATAATCTGGATTAGGGGACGATTCCACTGAGTTGATACTGATAAACAAACATGTCTGATGTTTTTGTTTACTGCAGCAGGCGGTGGTTCGTACAGTAAACTCACAAAAGTGCATTTGACGTCGGGTCAAACAAGACGGGGCCTCGAGGTCCATCAATAAAGGGATTTGGCTCCTGAAACGATTCATTACAGCATATGAGGTTATTATCACACACAGGTTCAGCTGTGTGTGTGTGTGTGTGTGCACGAGTGTGTGTGTGCGTGTGCACGAGTGTGTGTGTGCGTGTGTGGCATCAATAAGCTCCGACAAATCCTCTGCATCTGCCGTCATTTAACTGTAAAAACCCACAAAAGCCTCAACTTGTCACAAAATAAACAACTTTCAGATGATGATTTTTTTTTGTGTCGATGTCCCAATATTTATGGACCTGACTGTATACTGTATATATAATATATATACAGCTCCTGTGATGTAAATACACAACAGATTATGGATTAATTACACATAACTCAGCATTTAATAAGGTGTTTTTCTACCTTGCAGATCTTTGTGATCATCCACAAGGTCATTTACATTATGGGGACTTAATCTTTGAGTCACTTATAATTTGATGAAAACCTCATTTCATTACACTGTTTGTATCCAACTTTTTAAACTGAAACTAGAAAGGTAAATAGATAGCCAGCCAGCTGTCACTCGCTGTCCTGCACCAAACTCCATAGAGAAAATCAGCGTTTTTAACTCACAGGGGTCAAAGCAGCTGCTGGTCGACTGCTGCCTCGTGTGGTCAGTTGGTGTCACTGAGGTAAACCTGAACAAACAATTTTAATCACCAGAGTCACAAAATAACACATTTGAACAAACGAATGCAGGCAAGAGTGGATCAACAACTCCTGTGTTCTGTGACGCAAAATTGCTGTTTTTATCACTGGACTTTGGTGTAGGGGAAGCAACAGAAACAAGTTTCTGGCCAGAAAAGGCTGATTAACACAGGAAAGTCATATTATTAGGATATTGCAGACTTATGCAGACATACTGTTGATTATATTAGGTGAGCCAGATCTAGAAAAATCCCAGTACCAGCAGATTCTTCTCCCATTTTTTTCCTCATTATTTCTTTGGATACTTTGATATTTTGGCGTCAGTCGGGCAGTGCTGACTGTGAGTTTTGATGCCAGCTCGTATTTTAGAGCTCATCACTGATTGTGATGATCTGTAAATGGGACGTATCCTCGTTTAACTTTGCTCTTAATGAATCACACGTGTTGTCGTCGGCTGCTGCTGCTGCTGCTGCTGCTGCTGCTGCTGCTGCCAGACTCAATCTGGACCCTGAAAATTGGCTTTTTAGTGGCAACATGGCAGAGCAAAATAAGCCTAATGAGGACATATGATGTGTGTGAGCTTGTTTCCCCTCTCTCTCACACACACACACACACATATGTTTGCGCTTCTATCAAAGTGAGGACCCTCATAGACATAATACATTCTCTAGCCCCTTAACCTAACCTTAACCATCACAACTAGATGCCTAACCCTAACCCATTAACCTAAACCCAATTCTAACCCTAACCCTAAAACCAGGTCTTAACCCCAAAAAAGTCCTTTAATGGAGCGACAGAAGGTGAGAACCAGCCAAAATGTCCTCACTTTGTCAAAATGTCCTCACTTTGTCAAAATGTCCTCACTTTTCAAAATGTCCTCACTTTGTAGGTGTGTTTATACGAATTCTGGTCCTCACTCTGCAGCAAGTACAAGAACACACACGCACACATTATAAATGATGATGGTGAAAGAAGAAAAACACAGAGGGGAGAATCTGGCATGAGAGAAAAATGAAAATGAGCAGAGCAGAGGGAATATGGATGGAAAGTGGTTCAATGAAATGATGGACCACTCTCTGTTGTTGTCTATTGTACAGTGGGGATTGATTCTCCAAGTGTAAACACACACACATCTGTGTTTCTATATTTAGAGGCTACAAAATTAAAGCACAGCCTCCGCTTCACTTCTTTAGGCTCAATAATTGGAATAGTTTATGGTTCTTCAAGTTTGCTCTCGCAGAGGGAATAACAGAAATACCACGATTCAATTACCGGAGCCTGGTGGCTTCACGAAAAGTAATAAAGTTGACAACATAATAACCACAACAATCTAATCTCTCTCTCTCTCTGCTGCCTGAGACACACAGTGTAGCTGCGTTAACACTGGAGGGCCGACGATGGTTGTTTACCATGAGTGGAGGTTATTGTGTGAACTTTTTAAATCAGTCGCATCCTGACAGTAGATACGTTTCTGTGGCGGCGACATTTCTGCTCTTTAATCCGCGTTAAATTAGCTTCACATTTGTGTTTCTCCATCAGCTCCGTTGTAGGACGAGGTCATTGAACACGTTTGGAAAAAAATGGTTGAGCAGCTGGAAGAAGGGATAGTTCAGGAAAATGTTTCCCTCTCCTGCACCAAACCCCATAGAGAAAATCAACGTTTTTAGCTCACAAGGACACGTGAGCTTCTGGTCGACTGCTGCCTCGTTTGGCAAGTTTGTGTCACTGAGTTAAAGCTGAACAAAGAATTTTAATCATGGAATTTAAAATAATGACATATTTAACCTAACTGACAGAGATAACAGTGGATCGCTGACTCCTGTGTGCTGTGACATAAAATTGCTGTTTTTTCCACTGGACTTTGGTGTTTCTGACTGAAAACTTCAGTTTTCAGTCAGAAAAGTTTGACAAAGGTTATAGGATTCAAACTGCAAACAAAAAGAGAATCTTGTTCACTGTCAAATTGTGATACGTTGATCGGCAACATTTTGGTGCCGGACCTTCAGTTGGTCATTTGCCACGCGACAAGACCAACCAACCAACAAACAATGGAACCAATAACCGTCCAAACAACCATCCAAAAAAAACAGTATATTATCCAGTATATTAACTAACCAACTACTGAAGATGTTTTATAATCAATTTTTCTTTTTTTATCTTAAAATCCTCATGTTTTTTCCTGGATATTTGTTTAAAAACCAAACAGTTTAATAGAAAAAGGAAACAATTGTTTTTCTGCCTGTTTCACCTTTTGTTCCTTCCTTCGATGGATCGTCGTCTCAGGAGAAAAACAAACATTCATATGGATGTGATGTTCGTGTGTGTGTGTGTGTGTGTGTGTGTGCGCACGTGTTTGTGTGTGTGCGTGCGTGCACGTGTTTGTGTGTGTGCGTGCACGTGTTTGTGTGTGTTTCTCTTCCAGCTACTGTGGAGTAAAAACCCTGTGATGCTTCACTCAGACTTTAACTTTCATTTATTCACAACTGAAAGTGATTTAAAATTACAAACCTCAACTTCCTCATGTTAAAAAAAACAAACAAAAAAACAAAAAACTAAATAGTAAAACTAGTTTTTGTGACTTTTGTTGTGATTCTTTAACATTTTGTTGCTTCACAACACACTTTGGCTATTTTCATTTGAACTCCAAATCACATTATTTTCAATCTAAAAGCTAAAACAATAAATTCCATTTCAAGAGACTGTTTCATAGAACAGAGATGACCGTTTTCAAACAACACAAACTTCCACCAAACCAACTAACTAACAAAACTACTGACCAGTGGGACTGATAACCAACCAACTGTCCAACCAACAACCATCCACCTGAAAAACTAAGAAACCCAACAACTACCAACCAACCAACCGACCCACCATCCACTCGACCAACTAACCAACCAACTAATGAACTGACTAAACCAAAAACCAACCAACCAACCAACCAACCCACCATCCACTCGACCAACTAACCAACCAACTAATGAACTGACTAAACCAAAAACCAACCAACTAACCAACCAACCAACCAACCCACCATCCACTCGACCAACTAACCAACCAACTAATGAACTGACTAAACCAAAAACCAACCAAC
>JAFBJR010000160.1:6173116-6243548 GCA_016785285.1 Brachirus orientalis | reverse complement strand
CCAACCAACCAACCAACCCACCATAACCAACCAACTAATGAACTGACTAAACCAAAAACCAACCAACTAACCAACCAACCAACCAACCCACCATCCACTCGACCAACTAACCAACCAACTAATGAACTGACTAAACCAAAAACCAACCAACTAACCAACCAACCAACCAACCCACCATCCACTCGACCAACTAACCAACCAACTAATGAACTGACTAAACCAAAAACCAACCAACTAACCAACCAACCGAACTTGAATTTTAATTACTGTCATTTTCATTCACTCATCATCATCATCATCATCATCATCATCATCATCATCAGTCACACCTGATCGGATCAGTGTTGGATTTTTGGACAGTTTTAGATCAAATCCAGAGGCTCCAGAGGCTAATCACCAGATGATAATCTGTGTCGACTTTTCTCGGCTTTTAGAAACATCAGGGTTTTTTTTTTTTCCCCCAGACGTGACGAGGGTTGAGAGCTTATTCTGCCGGAGGAAAGAGGAAAAGAAGAAGAAGAAGAAGCTGGAGCAGGGGCTGATGGGAAATGTTTGTAAACGTAAAGTGAACAAGGAAAGAAAATTAACTTATACAATATTAAAAGCTGGTCTGCTGAAGACAGAGACGTTCACATGTGAGTCTGTGCTGCCCTCTGCTGGAACTGACAGGTACATACAGGAACATACATGAACCTGGAGGATGAGCAGGGAGAAAATACAGTATTTAATCTTAAATCATCCCAAAATCTGCTCCCAATGAGGCAGAACCTCGTTTCTGAGGAACTGGTTAATGGTTACCTGGTTACGGTTAAAGTTAGTGATGAATGGAAGAGCTGTGCAAACCTCCATTTTGTTCCTTTTTTTATTTTTACAACTCAACTGTGTGTTTTGTACATTACAATCTCCATTGCCATTGTAGTTTGTCAAATAAATAAATAAACGTACAAATTGAATTGTATCTGTATACATGTAAAGACAATCCAAACACTGAAGTGCTTTTAAAGCCTTGTAACCAACTCTGGGTCAAAAAAGGTTAAAATACATCCATATATGTCAAAACTAAACTTGAAATCTGACCATTTCTACATATATATATATATATATTTTTTTTTTGTGTGTCTTATTTATGTTACATTTTGGAGCAAAATAATTCCATCCGTCCCTGCTCTTTGGTCTCACCTGTGAACAGAAGCTGCTGTTTGTTCCGTTTCCTCTTTTTTTTTTAAAAAAGCAGCTGCTGTTTTTCTCTGGAAACCGTCGTCACCTGTTCAGCCACGATTTGACTCGCACACCTGTGGAAAAGTCAGACGCGTGATGAAGCCCGACTGATGTCATGACGACGAGTTTTGTAAAGATTATATGGAATTATGAGGCTTTCTTACTGCAGAAAACCAATTTTTGTTTTATCAGCAACAGACCAGTGACATCATTTGTTGACTGAATCTTTGGTTTGAATGTCTGTGTTGAACAAAAACAGCCTTATTTCATTTTTACTTCATTGTATTTGTGTCTTTGTTAATTAATGACACGTGAAAAGGGGCAGATTATATCAGATTATTCTTCTTATTGCTTCTTTTTTGTTAATGATTTGAGATTTTCTTACTTTTTTAAATTAGTTTGAACTGTCTGACTGTGGTGACTCCGACCACCAGAGGGCAGTGTCATCCCACGACTCATTCACATTTATAGGTAAGAAACAAAACAAAACTGTTAAACTGAACAAAAACATAAAGAGCCACATGTGAAACACTTTTGGAAACAACTTTGAGATTAATCTCAGACTTTAATTTCAGAAATCTAAGAAAAAAAAGGGACAGAATTCTGACTTTAATCTCAGAATATTTTGTAGTTTTTGTTTCCACAAATATTCACATACAGTTTGACCGTAATCTTCTCCTGTAGAAAGTAAAAGGACAACACTGACCCGAAACTTATTAAAAGATTTTCTTTTATTCATAATAGAAGTGTAACAAATATAGTTTATTAAAAAGTCTGTGGTTTATTAATATCCTTTTAATCCATACGTTCTGAAGATTTTTATAGAAATGTAGAACAGCTCACTTACCAGAGCGGAATATTTAATTTTTTCAATAATAATAATAACAATAATCATAATAAACATCATCATAATTTTAACACAATAAAACAAATTTTCCCCACAAATTAAAATATTGCATATAAACTCAAAAGTAAACGATGTGCAATGGAATGATTATCAGCAATATTTTGTACAGATCCATTTTCTGAGGTTGCGATCACACCTTTAACACCCTTTAAAGGGCAATGCCAAACATTATAAGGATGAAGATTATGTGAGTTTCACCACTGTTTTTTTGAATTACTTTCGGGAAAAGGTGACAGTTAAAATAGTGAATTCCTAAAATGGGCGGCATTTACCTTTAATATTCACCAACAGATCGTCAACACAGTATTTAAAAAAAAACAAAGCAAGACAAATTAGATGTTTTTAGGAAACAAACGTGAAAGAAAAACAATGAAAAGATCTGTCTGATTTTTGATTTGGAAGGAGAAAAAAAGCAGTGAAACTGGTTTAGGTTTGCTGCAATCTGCAGCCTCACCACTAGGTGTCACTAATCCTAACATACTGGTACTTTAAGTTATTTCTTAGCCTTTCTCTATTTCCTGATTTCACTTTTAATCCACAAAAACTAAATTTTCTTTTTTTAACATTTTTAATCTAATGTTGCTTTTACAAAATAATAGCAATAAAACTAGCCTCGCGTTAGCCTCGTTTGTCCGCAACACTGTATTCAACAACACAGATTTGAAACTTTCTTGAAAAATTTCTTCAATTTTAAGTAAAAATCCAAACATTTAAGCTGAGACAGAACGACATTTAACTGTTTTACGAGTCAACTGTGGGCAAAATTTGGATTTTTAAATCGGGTAAATCAAATGAAGTCAGATTTAAGTGACTTCACTCATCAGCTTTCATCCTTTCCTTCTTCTCCAGGAGCTTCAGTATCTTAACACTAAACTGAACGATTAACACTTAAATCCACTCGGTTTAGATATTTTTACATTTGAGTTCCCAAAAACAAATAATTAAAGAGAAATCCATCTGTCACGTGACAGATGCGGATCATTTCCTACAATTACGTCTGGTCATTTCATCATCAGAAAACAAAACAAACAACCAAAAAAAAAACCCATTCAAAACAAACCAAAACAACAAAAGCACATCATTTACTGATCACTCTACCCAACAAAAACACCTCTTCCCACATTTTGACACATTGCTTTCAATTTTTGTGCTTTACAAGAACAAAAGAAAACATAAAAGCAAACCGACGTGAATCAAAAAGAAAAAAAGACAATATCAAATATTCCTCACTTCACATTAGATCGTACATTCATTGAAGAAGTTCCTGTTCTGCTCCGACGTTCCACTCGGTGTGTGTAAACTAACTTCACCGTCGGCTACAAAGTGTCGCAATTTAAAACTCCTTTATGTTAATAACATGTCGTAGAGCTCGACTGATCTGCCGATTAAAGTTTTACTTAGATAAAAACCCCCTTTTCCAGAAAATTTTCATCACGAAATCAAATTTAATGCAAATATTTCACACGATTGAGATTATGAGGTTTCTCCGATTTGGAGCGAAGCTAACGACCCGAATTTAGCATGTTTGCGTTAGCCATGTCACACCATTCGCGTGACTTGCTTCGCCTGGTGTGTGTGATCCAACGCAAATGCTAACTTCGCGTAATTAGCTACACCCGCTAGGCAAAAAAAAATGTGTGCGACATAAATGCCGTGTATCAGCTTTGAGATCCTCCCAAAATTCTTGTTATATGTATTTGACATAATAAACGGTTGGTTTTACGATAGTTAGCTTTAGCATTGGTATCTGTAGGGTATTTGTCGCAAACTTATTGTCGGATCAAAAATCCGTATCGGTCGAGCTCAGATATTTTGTAAATAAGTGATGTCAGAATTTTGCACATTGGTTCACGTTTAATTTTCGGCAGATTATTGTTTACATTTTTCCCGTTACTTTAAACCCACAGCGACACCCGGTGGTCACGCCTCAGAGTCCCATGTTCGCGACAACAGAATAAATTAACACAGTCAGCAAAAAAAGAATCAACCCTCATGTTATAAAAATCATCACACACACACAAAAAAAAATGGTAAAAGCCCGTGAACCGAGTTTAGCTGAAGAAAAACAGACGAAGACGCCGTCGTTCGCACAGTGAAGAGGAGAAAAGTCGACACTATTCAATCTGAACGGAAAAGTTACTGACTGGTCTCTATTTCTGTAGAAAAGCAAAAATGGAGTTTTAGCAGAATCGGTCTCGAATAAATAAAATGTATGCATCTAAAATAGCTATTTGCAGCACAAACACTGGTAGTTTTACACAAGATGACAAACAATGGAACGTTTTCTGACCTGAATATGTCCCAGGAGGACAATGACTTGTCCCACATGGTTTAAATGTGTAGTGGAAATATTAAAATGAAAGTAAAAATTTATTCATTATCCATAAAATGTTGTTGTTTTTTAGGATTTGTTAGATTATTCCTTTACAGACGGCCGTGTAGTGGCTGTTTGTTTTTTTTTCTGAGATTTCTGGGCTAAATATCTTAAAACCTGCTGCACCAATTCTCCACTTTAATTTAAAAAAAACAAAAAAAAAACCCCACAAATTAACTCACCTTATTTGGCTCATGTCAAGTTTGCTTTAAGCTCCTTTAAATGAGCAGGAGACAAACTAAACCTCCGTTAAAATCCTTCACTATTTAGTTTCAACTCCATGATCCTATGTAGAGCATAAATTATATCTCGCGTATCAATTTTATCATGAAATATTTAATCATGAAAGATCCCGGTTTGGGATTTTTCCTCATCTAATACTTTCTCTGGTGAGCAGATCAACACTTTCATGAAAACACTGAAGCTAAATCAGTTACTTTTATTTTTTGAGCTAAACATTTCCTAAAAAAACATCACTCCTGTATGAATAAAAATCTAAATTGGACAGGCCCAGGGCTCCTGTGTGTTGTAATTACAAACTCTCACCACTAGATGTCAGCAGCTATCTAACCTGGGACTGGGAATTCCCTGGTCTTCCACCATGAGATGATATGACACAGTTTCCCACTTGTCACGAAAAACAACAGCACGGGTGCTACAAAGTTATGCCAAATATCACGTGGAAAAAGTCGGACTCCTCCTTTAATCTGTGTCTCATTTTGGTATAATCCTCATGTGAGGCGTGGGAACTTTATTTAAAGCTACAAATCTGTTTTTAAACTCTGTGTGTGTGTGTGAGTTGTATCTTCTGTTTAACAGTGAAGGCACTAAGACTGACGACTTAACTGGATTTAATCTGGCTACAGTTCTGTGTGTGTGTGTGTGTGTGTGTGTGTGTGTGTGTGTGTGTGTTCTTGTACTTGCTGCAGAGTGAGGACCAAAAATTGTAAAAACACCTACAAAGTGAGGACATTTTGAAAAGTGAGGACATTTTGACAAAGTAAGGACATTTTGGCTGGTCCTCACTTTTTTCACCACTTAAAAGGGCTTTTTCAGGGTTAAGACCTGGTTTTAGGGTTAGGGTTAGAATTGGGCTTAAATTAAGGTTAGGGACTAGGGAATGTATTGTCTGAGGGTCCTCACTTTGATAGAAGCGCAAACGTGTGTGTGTTCTTGTACTTGCTGCAGAGTGAGGACCAAAAATTGTAAAAACACCTACAAAGTGAGGACATTTTGAAGAGTGAGGACATTTTGAAAAGTGAGGACATTTTGACAAAGTGAGGACATTTTGGCTGGTCCTCACTTTTTTTTCACCCCTTAAAATTGCTTTTTTCAGGGTTAAGACTTGGTTTTAGGATTAGGGTTAGAATTGGGTTTAGGTTAGGCATCTAGTTGTGATGGTTAAGGTTAGGGTAAGGGGCTAGGAGAATGCATTATGTCTATGAGGGTCCTCACTCTGATAGAAGCGCAAACATGTGTGTGTGTGTGTGGCATCTGGAGCATTTTGTTAGCGTCAAAACCCAAAATGGACGAGTCACCAAGTCAAACAAAACAAAAAACACAGCCCCATAAATTGGGAAAATGGAAGTAGGGGAGGTGTTAGCGTTAGCGACGGAATGGTAAGGCTGCACGCTGAGTCACTATGGCTTTGTTGTGAAGGTGAAAATGCCGCGTCTCCTCATGGAGGAGAGACGATTGGACAGCTCGCACGACGTCGCCACTGGAGACGGGAAGAAGGCTAGACGCCGTTGGGAAAACCGTGATCTGACCGACGCGAAGAAGGAATTCTAACATCATGAGACAATCACGCAAATAAAATTCAACTTAAGAGGAGAATTTTAAGTTTTTAAGCACTGAAAATGTACCAGTTTGAAGATTTGGAGAGTTTGATTCATTTCAGTCCCATCAGACTTAAAGACAGGTCGTCTCTCCACAGTTTTCTGGAGCTTCCGACTTCTCCTCGTGGTCTCAAACTGACTTGGAAAAGGCTTTGGAAAACCAGTCAAACCTCGGAAATACTGATGCAGATGTGAGACAAAATAAAGGAAAATAAATCCACAGCTTAAGAAATCAAATGAAGTTACAGAAGATCTAAAGAGGAGATTAGCAGGAAAAAAAAGAAGCAGCTTGGTGTAAACGTTTTCCGGGGGGAGAAAGTGGAATCGCTGTCGAAGTAAGGAAGAAGCTGTGCTGAGCCTTTTCTCGACCACCGCACTGGAATGTCCGCAAATGTTTCTCTGAGGACGACGTCAGAAGTTCAGTTGGCGCCACAAAGAAACCCAGTCTCTGTCCAGATCTGAAAAACCGTGCAGCAGCAGACAGAAAAACGACAATGCATGAAAAAGTAGTCGGAACAACCTTAACGGAATCTTTCTGGGTTTGGTTCTCTAAAAACCGAGGTCCACAACATCCAGATCAGGCAGACGACAGTTCGGGTCTTTCTCCCGACACAGAGCTGCAGCTGCTAAAAACATGAAAACCAATCAATAATGTGATAACTGGTCAGACTCGTGTCCCCGTGAACGAGCTGGGAATGCGACAAATCCCAGCAGTGACGCTCTCTCTTCAGAGAGTTCTGAAGAATTCACCACATTATCACTTTAAACTCATTTTCAGGGACAATTACTTTTCCTTTTGACCACTGATCACATGACCTGGCAGTAAAAACGTTGGTCCACCTCAGTGTCTGGACTCAACGAGAGCTGAACGTTCAAAAAAAAAAAAAAAAATAAAAAATAATAATAATAAAACAACACAACAACAAAACTGCACTCCACAGCGAGAATTCAGCTCCAGCAGGCTTGAATTCAGTTTTGATCCTGTTAAAAAAATAAAATGTAAAATCCCACTGAAGAGGCAGGTGTCGCCGTAAGGGACTCGAAAAGGCTGGACACCTTCTTCAGACAGACCGGACTGGAGGCTCAGGTTCACAGGATCAGAGGTTCTCGCACTTGTTTTTGTTTCTTTTTTGGACGCCAGCGCTCGATTGGTCCCTTACTCCACCTCGTTGGGTCTGTCCGTTTTGTCTTTCCTGATGACGGGCAGTGGGTGAGCCTCGGTGTTGAAGACCCAGTGGTCGAACGGTAGGTGGTCGTCGTCAGAGAAGAGCAGGTAGAGATACCTGCAGGAGACACACGTGTGCAGAGAGAAAACTTTATTTAATCAACATAAATTAACAGGTGAAAGAAAAAAAAAAAGGTCCAGTGTTTGCTGAGAATGTTGGGACAGACATCAACATGGTTGTAGTAGCATCACCATTTAAACAGAGCTTTAAAGGTCCAGTGTGTGACATTTTGGAGAAATTTAGTAGACATTAAAGAAATTTAGTACAAATGTAACATAATCTACCCATAACTCTTTTTTATAAATGTATAATCACTTTAAAATAGACTTATATGTACTTGCCCAGGTGGACAAATACAAGTGAAAACTTCTTACACAAACAAAAATAAAATGACATTGTTTCGGCGATGTGAAGGCCACCGTAGTTCCCTGAAGGCCACCGTAGTTCCCTGAAGGCCACCGTAGTTCCCTCACAACCGTGGGAAAAGGGTGGTGTGAGTGGAGTCGTCCCATGTTTGCTACAATCTGCAGTTTCGTCACTGGTGTCACTTAAAGCTACAGCGAGTAACTTTTGATGATTTTTGTTGTTGTTTTTAATCTGCGTCTGTTTGGTTTTTTTGTTTACCAGCGGTGAAATTCACTTCTGTGTTTCCAGTCACAATGTTGTTTCATTATCAGTAAGTTTTAAATATTTTTCATTCTGTTGCATTGCTCTAAATTGTACTTGTTTGAAATTCTTTACATGTTCTATAATTCTTTTATTTTGCATGCACCTTCTTTCTTTGAATGTTAACATTTAAAATGGGCTTCTTTGTCTTTTCTGTGCAATGTAAAGTGATGCACTAATACACCATATACTTTCCTGCTCCTCCATTGATAACACTTTTTAGTACCACAACATCAAGTTCCTTCACCCGTAAAACAACTAAATTAAATGAGGACTTTGAAAACGCAGAGTGCGAGGTTTTAGGAGGGCTCGGCTGTCTCTTTTAGCTTCATGCATTAAATGAGAAAAAATTAATGAATACACCAAATTATTGGCTAATATACATGTGACTACAGGCCTGTGTGTGCTGTTCTACTGGAATACAGCAGAGGAAATCAGACCAGATATTACTAAAAAGCTGATTTCAATGGGAAATCATTCATTATTTCAACATTTATTATGAAACCAATATGAAAAGTAGTCCAATGTCCGAGGTTATTCCTTGTGTAATTTTTATTTTATGAAAAAAAAATTCAATAAAGCTTTATTAATGTATAATCTTGAATTTCTCTGTGATTGAGTCTGACGCTCCTGACTTCTAAATCTGCTTTGCCTTTAGTATAAAGACAATGCTAATATTATTTTTCCTCTAAATATTTTCACCAAACACTTGAGTTTCTTATTTATTGATCTATAAAGTGATGAAACATTTCATCTCGGTGAATGTGTGTTAATCAGGGAGAGAGAGAGAGAGGTGACGCTGCGTGTTAAGATTTACCGTCTACTATATAAAAGGTAGGATTTGATGGCGGCTCACCTCCATCAGCCTGTGTTAGCCTAACCTTGACTTCCTGTAAACAGCTGCGTGGTGCAGATGAGGAAGAGGAGGGGGTGAAGAAGATGCAGATGAAAGATGGAGGAGGTCGTAAAAAGAGTTTTGATGGACGTGACAGACAGGACGATAAATGTGGAGGAAGCCTGGGGGACAGGGACGAGCTCGGAGGTTTAGCTGCTGCTACATCACCTACGCTGACACCATCACTCATGTTTCACGGCTGAACCTGCTGCGGATGAAACTGGTTAATTAAATTAACTGATTAGCATTTGCACTGGCTAAGGTTAGCAGAGCCTAACTAAATTAAACCAATCATATTAGTCAGGAGGGTTCGCTTCTGCCAAGATCTGTGACGTAAATCAATCAGGTTCAAAAAGTTATTTAATTATGAATCGACTACAAAATTAATGAGCAACTATTTTGATAATAATTAAAAGGTTTGAGGTCTTTCTTTATTAAAAAAACTCTGGTTTGTGGACACAGTGTTGTGATCATCTTTTATTAGTTTTTCTTTTGCCATGTGACTAGGGATGAAAATTAGCATTCTTGCTATAATCTAGCCCGTTTACACGCTGAACTGTCAACAAACGTTCATTAACATGTGCTGTCCACGTGCTGTCACGCTAACAATACCATCACCTCTGCCACTGCTAACAACACAAACTAACACCACCTCTACTGCTAATAATACTATAACCACCACTACTGCTAACAACACAAACACCACTGCTAACACTGCTAAAAATACTATCACCATCACTACTGCTAACACCGCTAACAATACTATCACCTCCACCACTGCTAACACCGCTAAAAATACTATCACCATCACTACTGCTAACAATACTATCACCTCCACTACTGCTGACAATAAAAACACTACTGCTAACACCGCTAACAATACTATCACCACCACTACTGCCAACACTGCTAATACTATCACCTCCACCACTGCTAACAACACCAACGCTACTGCTAACACTGCTAACAATACTATCACCTCCACTAATGCAAACAACACAAACACTAACATCACCGCTTTTGCTAACATGGCTTACAACACCAACATTGTTAACAATACTATCATCTCCACCACTGCTAACAACGCTTACAACACCAACATTGTTAACAATACTATCATCTCCACCACTGCTAACAACGCAAACAATACTATCACCTCCACCACTGCTAACAACAAAAACACTACTGCTAACACCGCTAACAATACTATCACCACCACTACTGCCAACACTGCTAATACTATCACCTCCACTAATGCTAACAACACCAACGCTACTGCTAACACTGCTAACAATACTATCACCTCCACCACTGCTAACAACAGCAACGCTAGTGCTAACACTGCTAACAATACTATCACCTCCACTAATGCTAACAACACCACCACTAATACCACCACTATTGCTAACAACGCTTACAACACCAACACTGTTAACAATACTATTATCTCCACCACTGCTAACACCGCAAACAATACTATCATCTCCACCACTGCTAACACCGCAAACAATACTATCACCTCCACCATTGCTAACAACAAAAACACTACTGCTAACATCGCTAACAATACTATCACCACCACTACTGCCAACACTGCTAATACTATCACCTCCACCACTGCTAACAATACCAACGCTACTGCTAACACTGCTAATAATACTATCACCTCCACCACTGCTAACAACAGCAATGCTACTGCTAACACTGCTAACAATACTATCACCTCCACTAATGCTAACAACACCACCACTAATACCACCACTATTGCTAACAATGCTTACAACACCAACACTGTTAACAATACTACCACCTCCACCACTGCTAACAACACCAACGCTAACTATGTTTTACTACGAACTAAAATCTAACAACAAACTAAAGTCAACAAACACACACGCACGTGCACACACACACACACACACACTTGTAAAACTGTTGTTAGTGGTGGTAGAAACAGACTGTGGTCGCGAACACAGATGGAGAACCATCTGAGGAGGAAGACCCTGTTTGCTGCCAGACACCAACCACACTGAGTGACGGAAAACACAAGCAGGGAACCATTTGTGGCGACACACACACACACACTCAGACATGAACAGAGGACAGTTAGGTTAAAACCCAGGACTGTAATGTGAGGATGAGAGAGATTCTTTCGTCAAGCTGTATTAAAAAAAAAAAAATGAAGAAATTTCCGAGTGTATTGATAAACCATAAAATCAAATAGTGTATTCAAAGAGATTCACCTGTGAATGAACTGTCAAAGGTGGGAGAATTTCCCTCTAAAAAATGTCCAGGAGACACAGTCAATAAAAGACTCTCCGTTTACTTTTCAGAGAAAATGTCTCCAGATTTTGAAGAGTACGCATAATGTTGAAACAGAGCAACCGAGCGAAGTAAACAAACATAAATGGACACACTGTGCGTCCTCACGTGGACGATTATGTTTTCATCCGCGTCAGTTTATCTGTACGTTTTAGCCACTTCCTGTCAATCTGGAGTTTTTCTGTGAAAAACAAAACTACTTTCCCCATTACATTTTTGTTAAGAATCGAGGCACTGATGACTTCTTTTGTACGAGTGTATTTTGTCAGCGTTTATGTGAACTTACTACTCTTACTCCGTCCGGGATGATAATTTGCGTTGTTGCTATAATCCAGCTTGTACATACTGCACTACTAATGTTCATTAACATGTCCTGTCCCTTTAAATAACGAAGTTAAAAAATAAGGGCGCTTTAAATTGTGGATACTATGAAATAAAAACTAAGGTAAACAGATTAGGTCATTGACATCTGGATTCAAATACATGTCTAGGAACACACAGATACACTGCAGCATCCTATTATAATAGATTAGATTACCAATCTAATTAAATTATTGCCAATTGTTTTGATATTTGGTTAAAAGATGTGTGTTTTTTTATTATATGTAAAATAAGAATATTTCCTGGTTTCTCTGCAGCTCTTTGACAGAAATCAGAATATCTTTGGTTTTGTGGACAAAACGAGACAATTGTGGACGTTGTCTTTCCCTCTGTTTTAACACACATTTTCTTCTTTTTGTGCATAAAGAAAACCTGAAAATTTTAAAATTCTAACAAGGTCTTAAAATATCACACTGTAAGTTGAGCGTTAGAGTGAACGGTCGCTCGTCTCTGTGTTTCGGCCCTGCCGTGGACTGGTGACCCGTCCAGGCTGTGACCCCCCGTCTTTCACCCAGCTGGGATTGACTCCACCTCCGACCTTGACCCTCATGTGGAGGATAAAGCGGCAGAAAACGGATCAACGGAGGCGGAAAATCTGGCGCAGATAAGTTCACATGTGGATTCTTTTAAAAATCTTATAATTCAGTGAACGTTGTTGGGTGTCGCATGTCGTGCCTGGTGCCAAAAACTCTTAGCATACGAGCGTTTGAATGAATGAATGAAGCGACAGAACTTTGCCAGTGACCTTCACGACTCTCTGGAGCCTCGTCTGAATAAACGAAAACCCGATATTTAATATTGATGTGTGCGTATGTGTCCGTATGTCTCTCCCCCCCCCCCCATAAAACGTGATGACAGCACAATCATCAGAGGACAAGGGTGAAGTGTTGTGCGCAATAAAGATGTCAAGTCGCCGTGTCTTACTTGAGCGTCTCGGCCAAGTAGAAGCTCTGCTGCACGTCGTCGTGACTGGGGCTGGAGGCGTAAACGTCTCTGACGCCGCTGTAGCCTCCTTCTACTCTGCAGTGCTGCTCCAAGGCCTGGACGACAGGCGCAAGAGAAGAAGAGAAAACATCAACAAATCTAGACGTTTAAGTCCGTTATGGTCTCATATGGAAACAATTGCTTGTTTTTTATTTACTTTATTATTATTTACTTTACTTATTCCTGTG
Organism: Brachirus orientalis; assembly: GCA_016785285.1. Taxonomy (NCBI): domain Eukaryota; kingdom Metazoa; phylum Chordata; class Actinopteri; order Pleuronectiformes; family Soleidae; genus Brachirus; species Brachirus orientalis. The sequence goes on along the minus strand of JAFBJR010000160.1, from coordinate 6,230,549 downwards.
CTTTCCCTCAGAGCACAGGAATAGGTATTTTGCATGACTGATATTTAAAGGAATTAAGATTACACAAATATAAAATAAACACCTTTTCTTGCTTTTCCCGACCACTTTCTTTATCCTATTTAAGGCATTCTCCTCACATTTAACTTATTTTCCTGTAATGAGAAGAAATCTATTTCTCTTTTGTTAAGGAAAAGTAAGTTCTTACAATTCTGTTAGTGCTAATAGAACCAGGGAGCTGTGGGCAAAGAAAGTGGACTTTCAGATACATTCAGAGGTGCGGTCAGACGCTTCTGTGTCTGCTAAGAAAATTTCATGCAAAGTGCAGCAATGTCCATTAATTTCTAGATTTTGGCAAAATGACAATTACATGAGACACAGTACTGTTTCCTCAAAGTAAACCTACAGGACAGATGACTTTGATTCTCAGCGAAATATTTAAGGGTTTTTTTCCCCCCACAGAATATCTTAAATCTGCCCTACATTAAAGGATTTTTTTACAATCTGACTTGATTTTGTAAACCGATTTTCATTGTTTTAATCCTAAGGCCAGACGCAGGACAACACAAACTCGCGTGATTTTACGTGACTTCAGATTACAAGCAGACGTGGAGGCGGACTGACAGTTAATAGCTGTTGTGTGTGAGGTTACGGTTCTAAACAACTCGCTCCGTTCTGCTCCGTTTTACGCCGTTAAGTCGTAAATACGTTTAATAGTTGCTATTTGAAATCAGGGGGAAGACTCTGATGCGTGCGATCATGTTGAAATCGCGTCTGTTGATCCCTCACTCTGCAGGCTAATTTGGCCATAATGTGTTCAAATCAGGCTAAAATCTGAGGGCTAATTATCCTCTAGTGTGGAGCAGAGCTTTAGTGCTACTTTAAAAGAACGACAATGGTGTCTTTTATAATATGTATCAACTCCTTTTCGATCAACTTCCTCCTTATATTTTTAATATATTGCACAGAGGGCGTACACGTTTTGAGAACAACTAAAAAATGTTGTCTTTCTTGGTTTTTCTATCCTTTTTTTTTTTGCTTGTTTTGTAAACTAGGATTCTAGTTTGACAGATTTTTTTTTTACCTGCACAGCCTCCCAACCCCACTCTCTGTATTTGGGGTCATGGGTGAATCTCCACATGTACATGTATGTCTCGATGACCTCGGGACGGAGGATGAAGTACTTCTCGTTCTGGCGGGTGGCGATGGCCTCGACCCCGCCGTCAAAGCGGAACGCCTCTGGACCCAGTTTCAAAGCTACACCAGAGGGGGAAAAAAAGAGGGAATAAACGTTGAAATACAGGAAATTTTGAGACCCAGACATTCATGTTGGAGCTTAAATTAAAAGGAAAACAAAGACAACGGAACATGTGAAGGTGAATCCAGCCTACAGTAACCGTTTTTATGTGAACAAGTGACCCAACACCTGTCCATAATTATTATTATGACCTTTATTTAACCACAAAAACATAATTGAGATTTAAAATCTCTTTTACAAGAGCGCGAGACAGGCAGCAGCACAATTAACAGGGTTGCACTTACACTTGTGATACTAAATTTAAATTATTCATATGGGTGCAGAGCAGAATAACATTAAAGAGTTCAAGTCATTGTTGACTCTTAGCTGTTGAAGTGCTGCTGCATTTAAAACAGAGTGAATCACAACACGACTGAATTTAATGTGATCTGACTGAAGAGTTAATGAAATGAAAAAAAAAAAAATACATGAAAAAATTATTTCTGCCTAAAGGGACGACAAGGTCATGAAGCTGACATTAATTTATGTGGTGCAGATATAATGAACCATGTTCATAAAATCAGGGTTTAGAAGCAGAAATATGAATAAACTACTAATAAGTATGTTTGAATAAGAATATATCTGTGTTTAAATAAAAATTCATGGTTTTTGTGGCGTAAAAATAAGCCTTTTATAGACATTTTAAACACAGGCTTTGCTTAATGGAGGCTGCCATCTAGCACCGTCATGTTTCTATGGAAGCCTGGATGTACAAACCAGCCAGAACTGAGCTTAATACAAAGAAGAATGACATCGTTTTTGGTATGTGAGGGCCACCGTAGTTCCCTATTACACTTGGAAGAGGGAGGGTGGATGCAATGGACCTTTAATATCTTAATTTTTTTTTTTTTTTTTTTTACAGCGGTCAAATTAATATGACAGAAATGATAAAATAGCTTAAATAATCTGATTAATTTGGTGTGTCTGTTGAAATAATCTGCACTCAGATTACTGTGTGTGCGCGCGTGTACTCGCCAGTCCTGACGTAAGACTCGTGACACGTGCGTGCGATCTCGGCCGCCTGCTCCATCTGGTGTCCCGTCTTGTCGTTGGGCGCTCCGTCGGCTCCCAGAGCGATCATGCCGCCGGCGAAACAGGTCAGGTGACCCATCTTGTGCTCCAGCAGCCCCCCCTTCCACTCAGCGATGTAGGTCAGACCGCCGCTCGACTTCCTCATCAGGTTGGTCTCGATTGCCTGGGAAAAACAAAGCGTGACGGAGGGTCAGCGTGTCAGTACCGGGGGAGAGTTCAGGTCAGTTTGGATATATTTTGGGTAAACTGGCCCTTTAACACACGAGCGAACAGCAAGACCACTGGTGTTACTGTTTCATTTCTCTGCTGTGACTCAGGCAGTCACTGTTCTTTGGTTTTTAACAATCTTCTGCTACACAAATACCAAATACATCATGGAGCAGGAGGAATTCTTTTGTGTTTAATTCTGGTGTTTTATCACTGTAATACAGAATATTTGCTCTCCGATCAGCGTAACGGTGACGCTGACTGTTGCAGAAAAAAAATGTTTTCATCACCCGATTTGCAAAGAAAACCTGATTTGTTCTGTCCCACTGTGAGTTTTTAGTCCTGTTTTTGCACTGTCCCTCTGTGAGTTTTTAGTCCTGTTTTTGCACTGTCCCACTGTGAGTATTGTCCTGCATTAGCACCGTCCTTTTTCTTCCACACCACTACAACTGTGGCATTAGAAATTTGGTTTACTGTAAAAAAACAGTATGTGACAATGAAACTCTTCTGCGGTTTTCTCTTCAACCACTTTATTTTCTTGTGGATTTCACCCCTTATTTTTCTTAATTTTCCTAATTTATTGTCCTTTACTTTTTGTACATTTTCCTCTTCAACAGTTTCCTCTCGATTTTCATTTCCTCCTTCTTTTACATTTCTACAACTTTCATTCCCCCTCATTAGTTGGCATTTTCCTCTTGACTTTCATTTTGTTTTTTCTACAGTTTGTACTTTCTCATCATTCCGCTTGTCGTCTTCTTCTACAGCTTCTTATTGATTTTCATTTCCTTGTCATTCTTTTGCATTTTCGGGGGTTGAGACAGACTTTTGTGTTTGTAGCCGTTTTGGCAGCTGTTGTTTGGACGCGGCAGTAGCAAGATGATATTAAGGATGTAATCATTTTCCTCAGAGGGAGAGTTTTGTTGTGTCGTAATAAAAACACAAACGTTTTTTTAATTTACACTGCTCTAGACAAAGAATTACGGAATCTCTCTGCATCATACATGGATTGGTTTCTGTGACTGTCCTCCTGGTGGCCTAGAGACATGAGCAGGAAACACTGGTGGCGACATTTGTACGTCACCATGACACCGTTCCATCAGTTTTAGCTTCATAATGTCAAGTCTGAGTCAAAAAAAGTCTATTTCAGCCTTAAACAGCTACAAATAATTTGTTTGTGAAACCGTTTAATGGTTATTTGTGTGATCTGTGACTGAACCCAGCCTCTCATGGTGTCTGTGTGTGTGTTACCTGCAGGGCATCATAGTACATCTTCTTGCCTTCGTCGTCCGTCTTGTCACTCATCAGCCAGGCCTTGAGCAGATACTCGTAGAAACTGTCACCCAGGCCACCGACGGACACGTGATCTGTAACACGCAGATTAACGTACAGATTATAACAAAGACCTCCGAAACAATAATAACAGATATGATTAATATATGTATATTTCCTTATGAAAAACAAAATATAATGTATATCTACAAACCTATGTAATATACATATTATATACATTAAATCTGCATATTAGTAATAAATATATGTACATTTACATTAAATATACATTATATATATTTAAATTGGACAATATATAAGTAATACGTTCATACATGTAGAAATGAGAGAGATAAAGATATTATTAATATGATAAATCCCAAATGTGTAGCTGTTAAACTGTGTGAGAGAGCAAATGTAGTGTAACATAAAGAAAGCACACACACACACAGCTGACAATATACTGCGATATAAGAGTGTGTTTGCAGGTGAGTGAGTGTTCATCCATCCTGCTGATGTGCGAGCACAGGCTCATCCATATGCATGTGTCATTAACACAGTCCGGCCCTGTTTGTGGAGTGCAGAGATTAAATGTCAGCCGCAATCATCCTGTGAGGCCGGCGCTGACGACGGATTGGTCGGGAGCCGATAACGGCGTCTCGGCCGTCAGCGAGTTTCGAGATCGAGAGAGAGGAATGACAGCTGAAGACGAAGCGCCGGTGACATTAAGCAACAAAAACACGACTCTCTCAACAATATTAAAAGTAAAGCGTTGAGTGATACTTTTATCTGTCCAAAATGAATCATTTCTATTTTTTTTTGGCACATCATAAAGTGCGCATAAAGAGATGAAAAATATGTCCTGTGACTTTTTTTCCCCCACAAGAAAATGTGTTACTAACCACTATGACAAATTCAAATGATTAAAAAAAGTCGCTTTTAGATCTATAATCAAGTTCAATTCAGCAACACTGTCTTCTCTGAGACACTGGGGTTGTCGTATGGTTTAGTGGTGACCAAAGCAGGTAAATATTGCTGTTTGTCACATGTTTGTACAGCATCAGTGTGGCAACTAACTAACTAATTATTTTCATCATCAATTAATCTGTCAATTACTTTCTCGGCTCGTCGAGGACTTGTCTGGTCCACAAAATGTGCGAAAAATGTTGATCAGTGTTTCTCAAACCTGGAAGTGCTGATGTTCTTGAATGTCTTGTTTTGTGCACATACCAAAACGATTTATTTTTTCATATGGAGGAGAGAAACCAGAAAATATTCACGTTTAAGAAGCTAAATAAATTATCAAAACAGTTGATTAATTTAGTAATTGATGATTAATCGCCTAACCAAACAATCGTCACAGCCCTATACAGAATATTAACTTCATGGGCGGTGACTACCAATCACCAACTGTGCAACAAAACATGACAATATCTCAACAATATCTGTCCAAAATTAATAATTTATTTTATTGGACACACATAAAGCGATGAAAAAATGTCTTTTCTGACTTTGTCTCCCCACAGGAAAATGTGTTACTAACCACTACGCCAAATTTGAGTGACTAAAACCGCCAACTTATCCCAGTCATCTCAATAATATTGCGAATCGCAATGCAACGCATGTGGGCTCATTATTTGGCAAGCAACAAATCACTGTTGCTGTTATAGCATCTTATTAATGATTTATAAAGTGTACCAAATTCTTGGCCTGAATTTGAACATTTTATTTATACGTCAGGGCTGTACAATACATCGTAAATCTATCGTCATCGCGATACCAAAGTCACTGCAAACAGTGTACAGCGTGTGTCGCTAGTGTTTCCTGCACTATTCATCTGGAGCAGCGTTAGCTTTAGCTCGGGTCAGTGTCTGGTTTTTAGCGCAGAAAGAAAGTTAGCTCGGGCAAACAATGAGTTAAAAGGGCCTTCGAAATGTAAAAACCAGGCTGAAATATCACGCTGTCACTCTGTGCATGAACATCAGCGGACCAAAGTGGATTAATCTTCACACACCTACACTGTCAAACATCAACTTTTACCCTACCATCACTTCCTTTCACCCTTCAAAATAAGAGCCACTGGCTTCGGCTACAATAACTTCCTGTATAATCCTTATTGACTTAAAACTCTTCAATTTTTTTCTTTAATCTATTCTATTCTTTAATCTATTTCCATTTTTAATCTATTTCTTTAATCTCGTCTTTATTTTTTGTTTTTGTTGTATTTATAATTAATTTCCCACTTACAATTTGCAGTATATCAATACATAACAAATTAAATGCTTTTATTTTTATCTCTCACCATCGCCATCGCAATATTCAGCAACGTTATCGCACGACTTCCTCATACCGCGCAGCCACAGTATGCGTCCTTTATGGGGTGAGTTTCATTGTGACATGACACCTTTAATTACAACATAATCCTAGGTCTTACATGTACAGTCTATGAAGACACGGCGAAGAGCTTTGTGAAGCAGCTGGGGTTGAAAGATATTTTTCAGACAACATCAGGCTGAAAACATCCCGAGGACATAATTTATTCAACACTTGCATTCCCCTTGCTATTGCATAATTTCTTTCTAGATGAAAACCTCCCTGGCTAAGACAAACATAAAAGCACTGTGTGTGTGTGTGTGTGTGTGTGTGTTGTTGAAACTTGTCGTTTCTATTCAACATCACAAACTGAATATGTCATCATTTGCATAGATTACGTGGATGAAAATGCAGGTAGTGGTTGTGGTTAAGTGTCACATAAATGCCAACTTTTATACCAGCGGATGTGCTTTCAGTTGCTTTATTCAACCTTTCAGTGCAATTCAACTGATAAGGAAGTGAGTCAAGCAGAGTCAAGAGCAGGTGCGCCAAATTTAAAACGGGTATTTGACAGGTCAGTGACAATCAGGAGAATATCAGTGAATATTCAAAATAAATAAATTATCTGTTCTGACATTGTGTGCATATTCATGCTTGTACTTTATATTTATTATGAGGTGTGAGACCCTCCTGGTTTTATTAAGATGTTGACTGCAGAGTAGGGACTTGCCCCGATGGTCCGTTCCATTTGTAGTCAGAACTTTTTGAATCAGAATTTTTGCTGTCATGAGCTTGGATTTCCAAATCGGAAACTCAGCGCAACATCACCAGAGTTAGGATTCCAAGATGGCTGCCACCACGAAAACTCTGCTACTTTTACAGTGAAGAGCACTTCTGTCACCGTGCTGAGCCGTGCTGGAACTGTGTAGTGGAAAGGTGTCCTAACTCTCAGTTAGATGTGCTGACTGATACCTTTGCTTGTTTGGTGAAAAGCGCTTATTCGACAGTTAACACAAAAGTAAGTGCATGTCACCAACTCTTCCCTCCACAACGTGACAGACTGACACTGTCGCTCTTGAATCTCGCTGGGAGTCTTTGCTGGAGTCCAGCGTCTCTCTGCTCTCTGCTCTCTGCTGGTTAAAGGAATAAAGAACGCGTTTCAAATGGATTGAGATATCGCCCCGACTTGTGCTTCCTGTCAGCGTCGCTGTCATTTTCGACAAGGTTTCCCAGAAACAGGACGGCTGACACGCGCAGACTTCTCCTCTGACACACCGTCTATATCCCACTCTCTGTTCTATTATATATGTGCTGCTTCTGCAGCGCCCCCATATGTTCTTTTATCTTCTCTGTCATTATCATCGTGACCCGTTGGGCTGCAGCGCTTGAGGACGCGGACTCGGACCTCCAGATTACATCCTGCTGCCGCGGCCCGTCACACACACGACAGTGTGAACACGTGCTGGAGAACACTCTGGTGTTAAAGATGGAGGAGGTGGGCGTGGAGAGAGCGGGAAAATACTTGACAGTGATTTGAGTAAATGGTGGGTTTCAGGAAGAGTAAAGTGAGTCAACGAGGTTTAAATGGGGAGGGAGAGGAGGAGGAGAGGAAGAGGATGCTACAGCTTACCCACATCCAAGCCTCTAAAAACAACGATAATTTATACATCAATTCACTTTGCAGTACAACACGCTTTTTAAAAAGGAATACCAGATGACAACACGAGGGGGAGAATGTAACATCTGCGTAAAAACAAAGCGAAATATTCTCAAATCAAATAAAACACATCAGTGACATAACTTTTTTTTTACACAAGTGCTAATACAAAACCACAAACACGAGAATTTGTGACTAAAAACTCAAAATTCAGTCGCTGCCATAGAATTAATTATTCATCGCGTTCTGCACATTTTCATTATAATTTTTTTTTTTAAATTACACAGAAAACATTTGCGAGTTAAGAATAAAAGCCTTCCTAACTGTATTCAGCATTTATTTTACGTTAAGGGAAGGAAAGTGAAATGTGTGAAGTGAAAATGAATGCAAATATAGATGCATTTTATTTTGGTAAAAAACATACTATAAACGTAGAGAATTTTTTGTTTTTCTTGTTTCTTTTATAAAATTTTATACTGATAGTATATCTATATTGTATATGGGAATAAACAAACTAAGCTTCATTTATTTTATCTGTATTTTATCTGTATATCTGTACATTTTATCTGTGTGCAATTGATCTGTGTAAAATTATTATTATTTTAATTCAGCCTAGTCTTGTTGTCTATTATGTATAGTTAAAATTAAATTCAGGAGTCCTATCATGATTTTGTGATTGTGTTCTCAAATAGCCGCTTATGTTTAAAAAACAAATCTATCACAAGCTATTTCTTTCTTTTTAAAAATGTATATTATTCAGCAGTCACACTTCAAGTTTTGCATTGTCTTAATAAAAGGATGAATCGTGTCATTATTGCCCCTCGATGCCTCGTGAAAGACAGGTAAGTGAATGTGATAGAACTGCAGTAAAGGACAATAATAAAAAAAGCATTTACATATGAATCAGATCTGGAGACAGTGTAGGAATTATTTGCGATAATTATGAGGGGAAATATGTTTACACTCTCCTGGTTTTCATGAGAACACAATTACAGGAGTAGTTTTACTTTGAAAGATCAGCCTTGGGTGCAGTGAAGTGATGTTGGGAAGTGGCAATTTCCACGTCACCTTTGTAGAAGAAAAAGGTCTGACATTGGTGACATTTCTTGAGTGAGAGATGCAATTTTTTATTACCATTTCCAATCTTTGACTCAAAGTCCTGGTTACTGTCAACTCTGAGGTTTTCAATCCGAGTAACTGTGAGGCGCGCAAACATCTGTGTGAAGGAAGGCGGCAGGAATTTGGCTTTGGTTTGCGCGTGTCACGTTATGCATACAGTAAATCAAACTGTGGCAAACAAAACAAATTAGGCCCAAGGTTTCAGCCTTGAGGAACATGCAAAGAAACGTCAACTCTCTTTTTAAACAGTCGAGGGTCAAGACAGGGAAGATCAACCCACCCTTTACAGCTGATTAATGAGGACTGTTTTTATTTAAAAACAGTATATGTATATAAAATGTAAGAGATGTATAAGTATAAGAGATCCACTGTGTGCACTTACGTTGGCCCCACTGGCCGCTGTTGGGGTTCAGGTAGTTGGGGTACAGGCCCTGAGGTTTGTCCAGGCGGTTGAGTACTTTCCGGATGTTCATTACCTAATAATAATAAAAAAAAAAATAAACATGGGTAAAGATTAAATCCACATTGACATACATGGAACAAGCAAAGGGCCACAAATAAAAGGTTTTGAGGAAATAATAATCTTTAAACCCAGGAAAAATAAGGTGCGAAACTGCATTTGCACTAATTTTGTAATCGTGACCTCTGTCTCTTCAAATCAGACTTTGAACCGACCACTTCTGTTCACATGTGGTTAAAAAACTTGACATGCCAAGGCAACGTTTCCTTTTTCTTGAGGCTGTTTCTCCTCTTAGAGCTGGTTCTGTCATCCCAACTTCTAATATCACAATGTTGATCTGTAGTCGTGGGGCCGGAAAAAACTGGTTTGTGGACAAAATGTGGCCTGAGGGCCTTATGTTGACCATGTGTGGAATCCCGAGCAACCTCTCATTACTCGTCCAGACTTCATCCAGAAAACTTGGAGCAGCACAGTGTAGGAGCAGTGAGCGGCACATGTAGATATATGGTCAGGCACTAATTTAGGGAGCGCTTGATTTTTATTTATTTATTTATTTATTTATTTTTTGCTGCATTCTATTGGCGGAGCACACATTTTTCAACACCAGACGATCACATTAATTTTAGTATAAGAAGCCAAATTTGATTGTGTAGCCTTACTGAGTGTCCACAGTTATTTTCAACTGTAGAATCCACTTCTGAGACCTTTCAAAAATGGTTCTTTTTTATTTTTAGCCATAGAGTGTGACTGTATGAAGCAGTCTCTTCCGTTACAGATGAGAAATACTCTCCCTGGGGAGCAAATCAGGTACAGTGGGAGAAGAGTCAGGAGTTATAGTGGACTTCTTTTTTATTTAAGAAAATGAAACGCCAGACACGGTGAAAATTGTGGTTTGAAATCAAGTTTAAACCATGTTCTGGTTGCCTCTGTTTGTGTTACCTTGTGAGCAAACTCAGGATTTCCAGAGAGTCTGCTGAGGTGCATGAACTCCAGGTGAAGGGTGCCGTACTCGGCCAGGATGCTGCTGCCACCAGAGGCCCACGGCCAGTTTCTACCGATCCCACTGTACAAAGAAAAGAAAAGAGAGTTTTGTTACTAAGACAAAACTGGTGTGACGAGTTCACAAAACAGCATCGTCTTTCGACAAGCGCCGTGGATTTAAACACAGTTTGTCCGACCATCTTAATTTGCATCTTCACATTCCAAAACTCATAAGTGCTTTGTGGACGACAAACGATCAAGGATTCAGAATGAGCCCGCTCGTTTAAAACACAAAACATGCTTGTTTTGGGATTAACTCCTCGGTGACTCGGCAGCTGCACTCGCACTTTTATCTGTTGCCGTCAAAACAGATTCTCAAAATGGAGTTTCCACTGAGGTAAGTCTATGACGCTAAAACCCAAATTTATCACAATCCATCTGCCATTTTTACGAGGTTTTCTTTTCCCCCTCACACTTGACTTTAACTGCACAGCTCATCTACTCTCTACCCTGAATATGGAGCTGCATTCGCACTAATATTGTGTTGATATGTGTGTGTGCTTGCCTTTCTGTGGTTGTGAGAGGGACTAGGTAATAATTCAAGGGATATTAATTTTCCCAATGCCAATAACAAAGGTTTAATAAATATATCAATGGTTTTTTGCGTGTCCACACTGATATGCAACACATAACTGCTATGAATATTTTGCTTCAAATTAATTTTTTGGGTTTTCTGTCTATTAGAATTTAAAATTAGAATTAACTTATTATCATTTTTTTCCCTGTAGGGAAACTCCCCTCTGCCTTTAACCCATCCTCTATTAGGAACCTTCATTGAATATGGAGCAGTGGGCCTTGCTCAGAGGCACTCCAACGCTTGACCGGTCATGATTTGAAGTGGTGACCCTCGTTCCTTGGCCGCTTCGCCAATGGGCGGCCAAGTTGCCCTCTCTGGCATTTTTACCACAATATTCATGGTTATCAGTTGATTTGAAACTTTTATCTCAACATATTTTGACTCAAAGCTTCATCCTCACAAATGTGTTTTTTTTTAGAATTAGAATAAGGCTGGAGTTCAGATAAAGGTGAGGTATTTAGTTAAAACACCTTGTGAATTCATTACATCTGTGAAAATGGCAGATGGTAGCCGACAAGTTTTGCTGGATTTGGACAAACATTTTGAAGTAAGTGGCAAAGAGCTGATTACTCTGTTGGTGATGATTAAAAAACTACTTACGTATGTCTCAATTTCACCAAGTGCTGCAGTGCACTTGAGATTACCATGCTGCAGTTTGGGACGGTTTGTCCTAATCTGACTCACCAGTGAATTCCCAAAAGACGAAGAACTGGACAAAGAGCAACAGTGGAGGACCTCAACTCTTCTGCCTTCACACTTACTGCTACTGCTTATTGCTATATCAGTGGATTTCAGTATGAGTAGCTCCACCCTTTAGGAGCAGGACCACTGTGCTTGGGTGCCAAAAAAATAGGACGGTACGAAACAGTTATGTTTGTCGTCCTCCTCAATGTTTGACGATGGAAAACCAAATAATGGTGTGACGGACTGAACTGTACCACTTGTTGGAAATGGGGCTTTATTAAGGTTTCACTACCATGTGGAAACACACAGCAGGACATTTGCACAGCAATAAATAAAATATGGAAACATGGACAAAAAAAAAATATCACCCCCTCAGAAGCACATGCAACGGGGGAGTGCGAGTTCAGAGAAGAGCTTTCATCCACGCATTTCTTCAAAGAGGTGGATGAACATACTAATTATCTCCCCCCCTTCAACGCATCAAGCTGCACAAGCCATAATTTGTTTCCCAATGCAACATGGATTTAATCAAGTAAAGCAAACACGAGGACGACGGACCGTCGCGGACGCTCACGGACCCCGATTAAATCCAGCCGCGCCCCCATTGGCTTCAGATTGATGCGGACATTAAAGCGGGACATTACAGCTCACAATTACCAGCACAAACATTTTACACTGACATGTTGTTGACATGATGTAAATTCAGTGTTTTTTAATAACAGTCCGGTGACATCACCCCTCCACTCAGATCTGTCCATTCTCTTTCAATCCCCCAACCCCCCCCCCCCCATGTGACGGACAATAAATCTCTACTCCTGGTAGTAAAGGACGGCGTGTGAGTGGAGTGGACACAAACACACACCATTCCCACTCAACACTGTCCACATCAATGCATCCCAAAGCCCTGGGGAGAGAAAACACTAAATCCCTGTTAAGGAGAACAGAAGCAGAAGACGGCAGGGAAAAGCTGCCGCATAAACCAAACAGACAAAATCCAATGAAGTGTCTATACACAGTATATTACAGACGACAGGCAGGTGAGGGTGTGTTTGAATTATTATTCCTATCATCGATATGGCCAGCAGGTCTGAAAGCTTCAGAGAGACAAAGTCTGAGCTGCGGAAACCAGGCTGGAATTCCAAAAAGGCCTTGAATAAGACAATGGAAGTCACACTGAAAGCAACGCAATGCTTCAGAAGAATGAAGGAATAGATAAATAAATCATTATTGAAACTGATGGATGGTTTGACGCAGGCAGGGATTTTGCGGCTGCAGCTTTACTTGGTCTGGTATGAGCTGAAGCAAATAGGGGCGGATGTTACTGGCTTTACTGCATCGGCTCACTGTCTGCAAAACTGCAGATATGCAGTATTCTTCAGGCTGTCGCCTTTCATTTCAAAGTCAAATCAAATTCAACATGGTATATATAATATGTACAGTATATGACCTTAGTCATCATGTGCGAAATTCAGAACTAACAGTCCAATAAACACAGGTTACACAGTGGTAAATGTCATGAATTAATAGTCAAAATAATAATAATGTGGCAAAAAAAAAAATGTCCATGTAAGTCAGGTATGGTCCATAAAAATTTAATTCAGCTTTTCCCTGACGCTGGGTGCAGTATGCAGCTAACAGCAGTTAGCATGTAATATGTATGTTTTTATGTCATTTTATGTTTATGTAAATATAAATCGCTAGGAAATATCTAAAGAACCAAAATATCGACGAAGAAAACATAATTTGTAAATATTATTCTGGTTTCCATGGTAAAAGATGGTCGCACGGTTCCTCATGACTGGGGTTGGTAAATGTAGAAAAAGAAAAACTGTAAATATCATGTGCCAAGAACTGGACTGAACTGATTTACTTTGGCAAACAAAGACTTTACGTCTGCGAGGATGAACTGCTGCTAGATTTTTATCATTATTTTTATGATTGTTTTTTTTGCTGTGTTCATCTGTAATGAACTTTAGATATCACATATTTCCTTCTGCTCTGATGGACGTTTACTAAACTTGGCTCAGTGCTAAAGAAAATGATTAATATAGTATTTTACCTTTTTCCTTTTACCATGCGGGACTCAAAAATCGTAGTAACAACTGCAATTGATAAAATTGAAATGATACCCAACCTTACACATGACAAAATACATGATACAGTAGTTATCGAACTGAATAACACAAAATGGCCCTGAAAAGATAAAATGCAGGAATTTGATGTTGACAGTTAACTTCTGTCGTCTTAAAGCGGTGACATCCTTGAGTGAATTTGGTGGGAAAAAAACAAACAAAAAACAATGGCATTTTTTTTTTTAGAGTGCCACATTTTTCAAATAAAAACAAAAAATATTGATATTTGGTTGTAATGTAGTTTAGAAGAAGATAAACACTGCCTGGGCCTAAAACACTCACACATACAGACACACACACACAGACACAGTGCTTTAAGCTTGAATATGACCTTTCAATCCACAGTTGCAGTAATTTAACCTGATAAATCATATTGGAATATGCCAGAAAAACAGCTGACCTCATTTTTTTGGAATGGCACAGAATGTTGCTAAACCTGAAAATGACAAACTGAAGCAGATGCAGGTCATAACGCTGCCCGCACTGGCTTATACAGTGGGAACTCAACCAAATATACAGTATAAGTAAGTGACCTTTTTCCTTCTAAATAACAGTTTCATCATGCGTTGACAACTAAAACCGTCCGTAAAGCACAGATGACTGCGACGGGATGCCGGCGAGCAAACCAACCGCACAAAAACCAACACAGGGAGACGAGGGCGATGTTAAAACACAATCCACTCGTGTCTACCTCTCACTTTGGCTGCGTCTTTGGGTGTTAATGATGCCCAGATGCTGGTAAAGCAGACAAAAACACCGGGTCGGACAGCTGCTAAATGAACCAGCCTCAACAGCCAGTGAGGGACATTCACGCCTGGCGGTCTGATGGAAACTTAGTGCCGTCGGAACCTGGCACCGAGCACAACACAGCTGTAGTGGTCCATCACATGTCCACTGCTGATGCGGCTGACGCACATGTCCCCACAACAACCTGAACGCTACACGTCCAACGTTCCTCATGTGAGACTGTTTACAGGCTCTAAGCTGTAAAAGACTCACTTTAATTCATGGCATCCCCTTCCTCTACACACTTTACTGCAACACTGCAAAAATGTCGCACAACTGGAGGATCATTTCTTACACAGTCCTGAACTGGCTTTCATCGCATTCGGCGTATATATATATCTACTGTAAGATGGCGATGGATTTCTGCGAGTATTTGTGTTGTCATGACATCGATTGGCTCCATTTTCACAACAGTACGAGGAAATCTCTCCCTCTGCATCATCACACTACTTTTATTTCGATGACTTATATTCTGCTAATATAAACTCAACTCGATTTCCAAATAGATTGGAATGTTAATGAAATGTGAGGCTGATCTTGTTTTTATTTATTTACTTTTTAAGAGAAATTATATCAGGTTTACCCCAGTTTATCAATTATACTGGACTGGACTGGGGATTAGACATCGTGATATGATGCAGTTTTTTGACTAATGGGAGTTCGTGCCCACAAATTTAGATTAATTTGTGCACCCCACGGTTCATCCTGTTTCAAAAAAGACCTGTCATTAGCGTTATTCTTTTTTTAGGGCTGCAATTCTGTTGACTGGTTTTGTCGATGGATCAACTTGACGATGCTCTCGTCTTGCCACAAACCAAACTCAATCAGTTTGAATGATTTATTTGACATGCGAAGCAAAGAAATCAGAAATTATGCTTAAAAAAGCTCTCGGAACAATTAATCAACTACCAAAATAGTTGACGATTAATTGAATAATCGATGAATCACTGCAGCTCTACTCTGTTTTAAGTGGGTACAATTTCAAATGGACATGAGCCAAAAATTTCAAATTAAATTTGGTGAAAAACTTTTTACTCGAATATCTAAAGAAACACAAATAGTAACAAAAATATATAAAGACTGAGCTAAAAATTAATGTAACATCAACTGGTTGGGAGCAAGTTGCTCAACTTAAGAAATGATATGATATGAAATCAGGGTTTCCTCTGTTTTTAAACAGTGCTGGGACACTTGGTCCAATGTGAAATGGACAAGGACAAATTAAACCCAGCAAAAACAGGAAAAAAATGTAAAATGTCAAGGACATCTAAGATGCTAATCTTGTTAGAAATGTTCTGTCTTTGCAATTGTGGAATATCTAAACTAATACAGGCTGTAAACGCTTAAAAAGAGAGTTAGAAAATCTTTGGCAATCTCGGCTGCTATGACCCAATTCTTTGACAAATAAACATTTCCATTACATCTTGGTCCAGTGCTGGACAACTCAGGATTCAAACAAGTGCATTTTAATTGTAAAAATACTCGGCGGGATGATGGAACATTTGGTCCACATCAGTGTCGCCCTTTGTAGCCAAGAAACCGTGACACAAATATTGATTATATAACTTCGACCAAGAAAAAGAATTGGGTCACTACGGACTGATGCCGACTGGAAATTACTATGAATTGTTTACATCCGTGGACATAATCCAGTCCTTTTACAGGTGCACCGTTCTCCTGGCAGACTCTGAAAAGGAATGACAAATTGTAGCTCGGCAGTTTAAAACCAGCTGCTCTGCACACACAGCGCCGGGCCAGATTTTAATTCTATGGTGCTGAGCTGTAACCTGGACGAACAAAAGAGGCTTCCCATCTCCATAAATTAGCAAGTCACACCAGAATGTGCCCCCTCATGCTCCTCTAGTGTTATGTTAGGACGCTCCCCTCCAATTCATTACTCGCTGGCTCTATAAAGTCAATAATTCCACTCAATTCTCTCGCTCTTTATTTCAGTTGTCGGCTCTCACTGTCCAAGCCATGACCTCACTTTCCCTCCTGGTTTTCTTGCCTCCATATCTCTTCCTCTCTGTCTGAAAATCTATCCTGCCTCTCCTCCAGGCACACAGAAAATGTGAATTGCAATAGATTCACAGTTAGCAACTTAATTAGAGGCCCTAAATCATGGGCGCCTTCCACCGCCTCAGGTTACTGCAGACGAGAGCTGAACTGGGAATGAGTGTGTGCTTCTTTAAAATAACGAATAAATAAATAAAAACCTCTGGAGTCAGACTTTTCTTTTGTTAAAGTGCCTCGGGGCGGGGGGGTCACGTTATTAACAACAACATGTCTGTGCGTCTCCCACATGTACATGTGTGAACTAATAACATGTGCCACGTGCACAGCAGAAGCTGGAAAAGCCAAGACTCTGTTTTGTTGAAATCGATATGCTGCACTTTGAAAGAAAAACTGAACAGAACTTATTTTTGTTGAAGTGACAGGTTAAATCCTAGTTCAATGAGACGCGTTTGTAACGATTTATTAAAATTTTTAGGTGATAGAAACCCCCCCCCCCCCAAAAAAAAAAAAAAAAAAAAATTAACATTTCTGTTTAAAAATGACTCATTTCTTAGATCACATTTATATTATGACTGGAATAAAATATTATTTAAATAAATTTCTCAATGTTTTCTTACTGTCTACCTATGACGTTTAAGCAAATGTATCACATGACAGATAAAAGATTTAATAATTATTTTTATTAATTTAAACACGATCAATCACGTTAATCCCACCTCGCACTAGAGGATAAATGGACAGATTTCGGTCCCAATCTGGCCCTTCTGACAATTGTGGGTGTCTTCCGATTGTAGTCTGATTTGTACAGATTATGGCCAAATTAGCCTGAAGTGAGAGGGATTAAGAGACACGATTTTGACATCATCAGACGCATCTTACCGAGTTCAAATCCTAAGAATTAAAGATGTGCAGAACCACGCAATAACCAATGAGAAGTTGACCAGGAAATGGATATTGCGAACCATAATTTGTACAAGCCAAGTTCATTCTGTCCACGTTTAGTCCACAAATTTATCCATCGTATTTTTGTGTTTCTCAGGCTTACGCAACAGCTACTAACTGATGACGCAGCCTGCCTCCATGTCTGTCTACGTTCTGAAGTCG
Organism: Brachirus orientalis; assembly: GCA_016785285.1. Classification (NCBI taxonomy): domain Eukaryota; kingdom Metazoa; phylum Chordata; class Actinopteri; order Pleuronectiformes; family Soleidae; genus Brachirus; species Brachirus orientalis. The sequence goes on along the minus strand of JAFBJR010000160.1, from coordinate 6,212,858 downwards.
CGTTAAATCACGAGAGTTTCTGTGAGAACCAAAATCCCCGGAACCTCCTCCCTGAAATGGTTTGATTAAACATGTAAAATGTGTGGTCCACTTGACTGGACTGTTTCAGTTTTTGCTTTCTCTAGATTAAAACATTGAAATTTGGTCACAAAGTTCAATGTGTGTGTGTGTGGTCTCTCTTTAAAATCAGATTTGAAAATCCTCTTGTGTGGGAAAGGCTTTAGCCACGTTCAAAAACATCCAACTGCACCACGAATGCTCTTCAAAATCTGCCTTTTCTGTTTATTGTCGAGCAAATTCCATATAACATCGGGATAACGTGCCACACTACGCTGAAGACGCTCTCTGATAAGGCAGTTCAAGTGAATGCCCTACACCTGACTCTACTATTTCTATCATGAGGAGCTCTAAAGGAAATTATGAGCGTACTTCCCTAAACTGTACTAAGCTGAGAATTTCTCCACTGGATTAACAAGTTTCTTGTCCTTATCGCATCCAGAGGAAAGTGGCTGCATGAGTGAGAGTGGCACTTTGCAGGGTCACCCAGCGTGACATCCTCACTGAGCTGAGCTGAGCTGAGCTGAGCGAACAGAGGCAGCCTCCACTCAGGCTTATAAATCAAACTACTACATGCAAAGACTCCACAATTGACTGTTTTGGCCTCAGGGTTTGTAGCTGAAGGAGCAAAACTGCCTTAAGGTGACATTTCTTTTATGGCAGATAAGGGAAGTGGAAGCAGGGGCAAAAATAAATAAAATAAATAAATAAATAAAAAAAGCTGGCTCTGACTTTGCAGCACTTTTAAGATAATCATTTTTTTTTTCTTTTTGCAGTAGTTTTTAAATGGAGCAGATATTCTTTTCCTTCACTTTGTACATTCTGAAATGGATTCGGTTGGTTTGTTGTTTACTTTATATAAAGTACATGAGATAAGTACAGTGCTCTTAAAGTCTCGGAGAAAGCAAAGTCATTACAAGACAATAAGAAAAGGGAAGAGATTAAATCAAAGTCAGGTCCCTCTGTATCCCCACAGCTGGCCACAACACTACCAGGAAACTTATCTGGATAAAGTACACCAGACTGAAATTGGAGACAAATATGTTATTAAAGTGTGTGAATATTCCCACATTTTTTCCCCATTTACCAAATGTGTGATTTCATTTATTACTATGTTTTGTGACAAAGTTCTGTTGATTAAAGTTACATCCAGTGGGACAATGTATAACTTTTAGAAGGAGAAAAGTTAATTTGTACCTAATTTTGCTTGTAGCTAGTTTCCATTTCTAAAGGTAATGTGTCCATTATTTTAAATATTCATTTTTGGAACAAAAAAAAAAAACTTGTGTGCTTAAATTGTTTGATTTCTATCGTGTCTCCATGTTATTAACTCTGAGAAAAGCCTGTTCTTGTATCATTAGTCATCATTATTAAATTACCAAAGCAAAAATGGCATGATTAATTACCAGCAGAGAACAGTTCTGAGGCCTTTATGCTAATTTAGCATCAATGAGGTGTATTTAAAACTGAAAAACAGTTCAGTCCTAAAAGCTTGTGTCTCCTATTTGTGTTTAATTGAACATTTTAAAATTCTCTGAGTCTAACAATCAAGGGACAGATGCTCTGCTCTCCACCCAGCTTGGCCTCGCCACCGCATTTGCTCTTTTGAGGCCAAAGTCTGTGGCAGATCAATGGGAGAAATCGGATCTTTGTAGCATTTTCCACTCAGTTAGTGGCAATCAATGGTTTAATATATAAAGAGAAGAGAAAACGTAGAGAGAGCTATCCGAAGGATTCACCGACATCCTCTGATCTCCTCAGCGCGACTGATTTATCAGAGCGCCGTTAGAACTGGTGGCCAAATTGAGGCCGTTTCATTGTCTGAATATAAATGACGTGGACAACAAGACTGCAATGTTTTCTTTACAATGTCTGCCATTACTAATTCAGAATGCTGCGATAACCACAGAGTTCTTTGATGGATGATGAGTCAGGCTTTGATTAAATCTTGGCAATTCATTTCCTTGACTTTTCTTTCTTTTTTTTTTTTTTTTTTGAGTAAAATGTTGTTGATTGTCCAGAATTTCCCAAACCCAAATGAACTCCACTTGTCTAAAGCTGTAATTTGTTTATAAAACAAGTCGTTTTCTTTGTTGCCCTTCATATCCTGAGCGCCATCAGTTAATAAAAGTTGTTTGGGACACAGCCATGGCCAATCAAAGCCACCACAAACAGACATGCTAACCAGATGGTAGCATTAGGCCAAAATTCACAGTTATGATACACACAGTGATGTTCAGGGCTTCAGGGGGCGGAGCTTTGTCAAATAACATGAACTCAAGTGGATTATGTTTGTATAGTGCCAAGTCACAACGTATATATTATATCGAAGCACCTTCAAACACTGACGATAAGGCTGAGAGAAGAGGAAGGACGAGTCAAAGTGTAATCGGAAATTGTTAGCTGTCCACACTTTACGTAGTGTAGCTTTAAACTGATGTTTTTGCTGGAAATTAAGGAAAATTCAAATATATGGACAGAGATTATTTAAAAATGCTCAGATGTCTTTAATGTGGGCTAACATAAGGCCAAGAAGGTCCATTTTAACTCCAAACACCTTTCATGACAAAACAAAAACTCAGTTTATTTGTGATTTTCTTTATAAATAGTCAGAAAATAACATTTGAACTTTAGAAATTGAATCGGCTCCCTGAACATCTACACTGTAAAAACTGATCAGTTCATTTTACGTCTGAAAATTAAACGTCACTATCAGTGGTAAGCTTTGCTCACTTTATATCAACGTGATTATTCATGATTTACGGGAAAATACTTAATTTTGTGAAGTTGTTTACGACTGTAAAATATAGCAAGATTAATGAACTTGTTTTGTTTTTCAAAGTTTAAGGTACAAAACAAAGCTCGTCATAAATTATTGATAAATATAGATATATATCAAATCTATCCTCATGAATGTCTATGTTTTAGTAACCAATCCTAAATATTTGATGATTACTTGAAGTTTAATGACAAAACTATGTTTATGACCTGTAGCGGCCGACCTGCAGTGCCTTCATGTCCCACCTTGGGGCCGCAGCCCACACTTTGGGAGTCACTGACACAAAAAAAGAGCAAGGAATTAAAGTTGTCACGTTGCTGCAGTGATGGTTTAAAAAAAGGTGTAATAAAGTTCTTGTGTGACCACAGCTGTGATTCCCGGTGTATTTACCGGTCAAAGGTTTGATACTTTTAATCGGACGGAACAACTTTACAGATTCAGCAGCGGCGGCAGCGGCGATAAATCAAAAACTCTTTGGCAGCAGTCTGAACATTTACAAGCCGATCAAGTCCTCCACCTTCGACTTTTAATAAAAAGTAGACACTATTTGTTTAACTTGGGACTCGTTAATGTGTCAAGACAGACTCCGGCCCTGGAATGACATTTATCTTGTTCTCTAAAATTAAAACCGAGCAAACAGGGTTCAGTGGGTGTGCAACGGGTGACACGTTTTAAACGCGTGGCCTCATTTTCTCGCGGCCGCTCCTGGGCTCGGTGGACGGCCTGAGGCTCGACGGACGGAAAAACTGCAGAGAGGGAATAAAGAGAACAAGGCCATGATGTGGACCTGCAGAATGATGTCCCCAATCAGACGGAGATACTGGGTCAATCAAGGTAAGATGGATGGAGAGAGAGAGAGAGAGAGAGGACAGAACGACTGGGCTGAGCGAAAAAAGAAAAGAAGGAATTGGGGAATAGAGTAATGAAGCGAGAAACAAGGATGAAGGAAAAGAGAAGAAAAGAAAATGGGGCCTCGTTTGCATGTGTGCCTGTGTTTTTAACTGATTTATTCGGCTTCAATGTGGGTTAAGGTTATGTAGGCAGCCTAACAGCTCCTAAATATACGGCTTTCCAAAGTGCTTCACTGCTGTTTCCTCTCAATTACCCACTCGTCTGAACACATCTCCTCCTTTGCTGCCGACTAAAGAGTGATTATTCCAAGTCGCTCAACAATTTACGACAAGTCAAGCGACAGGATTGGACCGAAAGCAGGTGCCGTTCGGCCCTTTTACGTGGAATTTGCTTTGCGGTTTTTATTTTTGTCGCACGTTGTGATCAGTTACTGTGACACATCGTAACGTGCTACAGAAAGTTGATATGTTACACTAATGGTGACCTGTGATCTATGATCACAAAGTGGCAGCAGTAGCAAGTATTTATACAGCGAACGTCATGTTTGCCTGTAGAAGTGATGAAACTGACAAGGTTTCCTTAGTGCATCTTCAAGCTAAACACGCTGCAGATCCTGGAGAGGCCATTAAATCCTTAACTAAGGTCACATTAGTTATTATTACTGTATTGCTTTGTCTATTTTGCTGTTTTTTTTTTTTTTGCCTTTTAGGTAGTATTTTTCAATATTTTTAATTTAATTTAATTTCGTTTCAGCTGTTGTTTTTAATAGTGCTTTATAAATAAAGTTGGATTGGATTGGATTAAAATGTCAGTTGAAACGCATGATTCTTCAGTGAACACTGTTGGTAACGACTGTGAACCGACAGCTTACAGGAAATACTCGCACCGACTTATTAAAAAGCAGGAAGTGACCGATGCATAACGTCAGTTTGTTTTGATGAACTTCAGAGATCCCTTCAAGGCAGGGGTCTCAAACTGAAACGACCTGGGTCATGTGACCAGTCGGTTCAGTAGAGGCGGGCAATATGAGCTTAATTACTTGCGAGTTTGTTTCACAGAATTTCAAGTGTTTGGTTTGACACGCAGTGGTAATACTGTTCACGATAAAAAAAAATGTATTTATGATGCAAAATGCATGGGGTAAAACTGGGGCCGTGTGAGGCCCACGGGCCACAGATTTGAGACCTCTGACCTAAGGTTTCAAGGATTCAACGACAGACCGATAAAGAATAATCCAAAGTACAGTATTATTAATGAAGTGACAAATTTGTGTATAAAAGTATACAATTTTCTACAATTTAAAAGGATTCCATGATGAAATAAACTCAAATAAACAATGCTGCTAATAACAAAGGCATAATAATGTAGTGTGTAAACAAGTTTACACATTGTGTGTGTGTGTGTGTCATAGCTCAGCCATGCAGGTAAAGTCATCATGCCCACCAATCTGCTCAGGCCTCTGAGGGATTTTACACACACACACACACACACACACACACACACACACACACACACACACACACACACACACACACACAGGTTTCCATGACTTCAGAGGACACTGCATTGACTTGCATTCATTTCCTGGAGACTTAGTCTAACCTTAACCATAATTACTAGTGTCCTAACCCTAACCTTTACCTAACTTTAAAATATGTCTTCACCTTAAAATGGAGTCATTTACATGATGGGGACTTGATTTTTGTCCCCATAAGGAAGACAAGTCCCCATAATGTGACTGTGGAGACAGATTTAGGTCTCCACAACATAAGGAATACCAGCTACACACACACACACCTCTGTCTCTCCCCTGGGTACGTCACACTCCAGGGAGGAGACGAGAGGAGGGGCAGAGTCTATTCACCCGTACAGTCAGAAAGAAAATTAATTTGTTACAACATATTTGTCGTCATGACAACCTGCTTTTTAATTAACACAGAACAGCCAGCAGAGTGGTGCGTCCGTCTCCAGAGAGAGTGAAATAGAGAATATATGGAGGGGAAATAATGTATCTGATGTACATGTATGAAGTGGTTTATACAGGACATCAACACTATGTTTGATGTTTATTTGTTTTTTTTTAATGGAACTTTAAATTTTAATTTAACCTCCACTGTGTAAGAATTACTGACAACAAATGTTAGGAATGGAGATGGCTGCCCGGCCGGTACCAGAAACCTGAATTTGTTCTACACATGTGCAAAAGTGCAGCTACTGTTTTCAGGGGTTATGGTTAGGATCAAGGTTTCAACAGGATCCATTGCTGGTGTATTCCAAAGGTATGAAAACAAACACAACAACCACACTAGGGATGAGCCGACTCGACATTCAGTACTGGTATCTGTCCGATACTGGTCAAAATAACTGGGATGGATATCGGAAACACAAAAAAGCAAACTCCAATTCATCCATAAACCTTAAACATGATGTAAATACTGGACGTAAAGAGACAAAATTGCTGCAAAGAGAGATGTTCGCCACTTAAATGACACAGAAAGTTTGTCAAGCTAACATCAAACATGACTCCCCACAGAGCCTTTTTTATTTTTACTTGTATTTGCTACCTCGTGAGGACCTTTTCTGTCACAGACACTGACACACTGACCTTGTCAGGACCAGTCGTCCTCATGGAGACCAAAACCTGGTCCTATAATGAGGCAGAACCTCTTTTCCGAGGACCTGGTTAAGTTCAGGACTTTAAGATCTAAATTGTGGATAGGCTGGTTATGGTTAAGATTAAGGGTAAGGCTTTTGGTAGGGCTGTCCAAATGAATGGGCATTAATACAGTGTCCTAGAAAGGACAGCTACGCAAATATGTGTCTGTGTGTGTTTTCTACCTCTTGAGGTTGAGCAGAGCCCAGGGGACGCCAGTCGGTGTTTTGAAGGCTGGCAGCAGCTTCTCACCCAGCTCCACTGCCTTTTTACGGAAAACCTGAGGAAGGAAGGAAAAAGAAACTTAACGTTTCCTTGACAGACAAAAGAAAAACGTATTTTCGACTCATATTAAATATTTTAGCCATTCAATGCTCAAGTTCTGCTCATGTACAGCTGATTCACTCTGTCCCACCGAAAAGACCTTTTCATTTTGTCCTTTGACCTTTCCATGATAAGCCCGTTTTTGTTGTTGCACACCTTGATTTACATCAAATTCAAGGACTTTCCAGGACCAGTTTCCTTAAATTTAAGGACCAAATGTGCTGACGCAGCTTAAGATGGGAGGGCAACTTATAAGAGCCGCCTTACCAAGGGTGTCAACTTTTGACACTGTTTTGTTTGGGATCTTGGACAAAACAAAGTGTTTGTAATTTGGAATTATCTTGGATTATCTTGGAATTTTCATTTCCCAGGCATCACGTCATTTGCTCTCTCTTAACTTAACTTTACTCGCTCATTGTTTTACATGGAATCTCACGTCAACGGTGACGAGACAGTAGCCAGTGTCCACAACACTGCTAGTAATAACGACTCAATGTTCGTCCTGCGTAAGACAAGTCTCCGTACATCAAGCAATGCAGGGCATGAATCAGTAGGTGGCGTCGTAACAAACATAACAAACATAACAAACTTATGTCTTGCGCAAAATTCAGGCACTTTCAATGACCCATGTCTATTTAGAGCAGTTTTCAAAAACTTTCTAGGGCCCTGAATTTTTACTTTTTTTTTCTAATTCACAAACTTTGTGAAGGATTTCAAGGACCCGTGGGAACCCTGCATACTCTACATCCCAACAGTAGTTTCAGGATAAGTATAGACATTCTTTACCCAATGAAGTCCTTGGACATTTCAGTTATACAGAGTAAAAGTTAGTTACTGCTCTACATATAAAAAGACACATTAACAACAACCAGTTTCTTAGTTTAACATGGGGCTGTTTTAGTGGGAAGCTACATTTTTTTGTCAAACTGGAAGTGGATTTACATTAGAGGTTATACATAAGTGCATTTATGATGGATTTGTGAACAGGTTTCAGCCTCAAGTACGTTCTACAAGCGAACCCGATTCTTTTCTGTTAACATATGGGAGAGGACAGCTTTAACGGTCGGGCTAACGTGTCTCTCAGGTGTCCGATTTTGTTGGCAGTCATTTTTAATTTCTTCCAGATTCGGCTCCTGGCACCAGTTCACTCAAGCAGTTAAGATGAAATGGGATGTGGCCCAAAAACGAGGTGGACTGTCTGATGCTGCTGCCAAGGTTTACAGGTTACACGGCCCAGCTTCCCCCCCTCACTGCTGACAAAAAAAGTGTGGATGCTTTGGTAGCACTGATGAGGTGAGCATGCAAAATTAACTACAGGAATTGGTGAATTTTTAATTAGAAAATATATCAAATATGTCATTCAATGAAAAGCGACAGTTTCAAAAATGAGGATGGAGGACACACAACGTATTTCTGAAACCATAGTTTTATGTAAATCTTCAACAATTATTCAACAATAATAACTGGAATTTACACATAAGAAAAGAAACTTTTCTATTGCTATTCTATTAATAATTCTGCCTACTCCTGTAAATGTATATCTACTAGAATGTATATAAAAATGAATGATATAACTAAAGCTGGCCAATATGGGCAAACAATCTTATCACAGTTTACTTCCTTACATATCATTTGATATTAATATATCTTTTAAATCAAATCAATATTTCTGTAAAGCTGGCTATACTGTTTATGCTCCATTTTACATGATCTTAAAATACACTCATTAACCTTCATTTCGCATAATACCTGGTTTATTTCTTTGACTTTTTTAATGTTAAAGAAGGGTATTTATGTTTGTTAGAAATAATGTACTTGACTATAAATATGGTCAAATTCTGGGCTTAGCTTATAATATTTAGTGTATTTCACACATTTATTCAATATAATAAAAATGATTATAAATGCAACATTCTTTAAAACCAAGAGTCATCACATGCTATGATGATATCTGAATTCTAAAATGTCTCGTCTCATGTCACAAAAAAAGTGAAGCCAAGCCCCCTGAACTGCCCCCTAGTGGCTGGTTTCAGAATGCATCTCCTCCTCCATTCAATAAAAAATGAACATGAACACACCAAATATAGTAAATAAAGTTTGTCATTTTAGGTTGATCTTTTTTACACTGATGTATGTTCTAAAGCTTATTTGGCCGATGAGTTATCCTTGTTTTAGTGAAGGGTTAGACACTATAAATTGAATTGAACTAAAAACTATAACTGACTTCCATTTGGTTGTACACATGTATCAACAGGGAATTCACCAATACAAGATGGCAGCACTAGTGTCCAAGATACGTTTTACACAAGGAAGTAGTTAAAACTACGACCATCACTGTTATATTGAAAATACGGAAGACTTTTTTCCAAAACACGGAAATGGATATACCGTTGTACTCTTTAATACCAATTCAACTTGTTAAGATATAAAAAAAATAAATATTAAACACATTGATCCAAGAGTCACCATAATATGCTGCGGTATACATTATTTCCACTTGTTTGAAAGCTGATTTCACAAGTGTACAGTCCTCCATTTTGATGCCATTCACCCAATATAAGCTTCCTTGAATAGGGGGACTATATATTTTGTTCCTACACATAGACACTCAATGGTGTACACAGTGTCAACAAGCTGCCAGCTCTGTTCCCCGGGGATCGACCACTCGGCAGAGAAAAAATGACGCGAGCTGAAGAAAAGCTCAGGGGGCTACTTGTCATGAACAACGTGGACCGAAACTCTTCAGTGTTGCCTTCAGAAGGAAAAAGGGCAGGAAGAGGTTACTCTGCGTCGGTAAGAGAAGGGTGTTTGAATTGTGTGATGGGAATAAAACAGTGGTTGATCTGTTCATCACACAGAATCACAGGTTGGAAAGGGGAAAAAACAAACAAAAAAAAGAAAACGTCCCACTTGCAAAAATGTCCGTTGGTTGGAATGAAGCGATCTTGGACTCTCGGACACAAGAAGTCGCCACAGTGGAAGGTAAAAGGGAGGTGAGGGACTAAGATGAAATGGGATGTGGCCCAAAAACGAGGTGGACTGTCTGATGCTGCTGCCAAGGTTTACAGGTTACACGGCCCAGCTTCCCCCCCTCACTGCTGACAAAAAAAAGTGTGGATGCTTTGGTAGCATTGATGAGGTGAGCATGCAAAATTAACTACAGGAATTGGTGAATTTTTAATTAGAAAATATATCAAATATGTCATTCAATGAAAAGCGACAGTTTCAAAAATGAGGATGGAGGACACACAACGTATTTCTGAAACCATAGTTTTATGTAAATCTTCAACAATTATTCAACAATAATAACTGGAATTTACACATAAGAAAAGAAACTTTTCTATTGCTATTCTATTAATAATTCTGCCTACTCCTGTAAATGTATATCTACTAGAATGTATATAAAAATGAATGATATAACTAAAGCTGGCCAATATGGGCAAACAATCTTATCACAGTTTACTTTCCTTGGTTGGAATGAAGCGATCTTGGACTCTCGGACACAAGAAGTCGCCACAGTGGAAGGTAAAAGGGAAGTGAGGGACTTCCCTTCAGCTGAGGTCAGTCGGATTTGATAGGCTAATTTAAAGCAAATAGTTCTTCAGTCCATGCTGGCTACTTCCTGTTAACTCAGCCACATTATTGAAAACAATGCTGCCTGGAGGCAGATGATCTGCTTAAGGTTGATGACGAAAGAAGAAGCAGAAGGAACTTCAGTCTTTTTTGGCTACGTCCTGTTAAAATACACAGACGCGTTATTTTTAGGGGTGAGCTGATACGATATCGGTCCAATACTGGTAAAAATCTAAGGTTTATTTGTTTTACACTTGAAGAATCGTGTCTTTGGTGTAATCGCTTGAAATGCATCGGCACAAATGTGTGGTTAACAACGTTATTAGCAGTTACTCAAGGTTGTGCTATCGGTATCGGTATCTGGCCAGCAAAATCTCGACTTATTTTCCATTATAATGCCTAGTTACAACATTATTTGTTGGTTTTGGGGCAGTGGAAAAACTCATGTAACTTCAAACTCATCAAAGAATGAGGACGTGACAGCACCCGAGTTGGGTTTGGTGGGTTTCATTCAGTCGCAGAGAGCAAAATGCAGTCTTTTCCAAAGATTTGCTGTAGGAGACGTTGGAGACATGGTTTATTAAACATCCAGAAAAATTGACTGGTTTTCCTATTCAAAATTACCACCAGGTGTTACAGGAATTGTGGTAAAAATAGTCAGAAAACATAATTAACCAAAAATTACATGTGGAATTAGGTCATGATAGTTTGTCATCTTTTAAAAGTGGGTCTCCATGAAACACAGTGATTCCCAAAACTGGGTCAGGACCTAAAAATATGGTCCCCAGACAAATTTGAAGAAAAAAAAAAATTCCAGACCTTTGCATTAAGTTGTAATTATTTATCAAACATCTGCTGAAAATTATTGATTTGCCAATTCAAAACAATATTATGTGTTACAGCGATTAATAATGTGGTTTGGCTCATGATAGTTTGTCATCCTTAAAAACTGGGTCTCCACATAAAGTTTGGGAAACACTGCTTCAACAGACATTGATATACACTTTGCAACAGTCCAATTAACAATGATTTTATTTTTACATTTTGTGGAAGAATTAGCCAAAGAGACAGACGTGTGGAGCCCGAACATGGAGCTAAAAAGAAGCCAGTCTAGGACTTCAATTCAACAGACGTTGTTGTATTCTCGCCAAATGTGTAAATAAGCAACGTTCTGCTTTTATTTTTGCTCATAACCTCATGTTACAGGAAGACAATGTGCCATTTTTATGTTGACAGAATTACCATGTTTGGAGACGCAGGCAGATCTTTACAGTCCTCAAAAGAAACATGTTGCACTGTTGACATCAAATTGCCCCACTGCGGGAGTGAGTGTGTGTGTGAGACTATGTCATAACAAGGTGTCGGATCCCTGTGATTAATGCCTTTAATAATGCCAGGAGGACACAGAGGGGAAGAACAAACACCCAAAGGGACGCAAAGAAGAGCAAATTAAACACACACACACTGTCCGAGGCCATCGCGTAAACTGTCAACAAGCTTTAATAGGCAACTGAATTATACAGTAACTGAGGAACACCTACGGGAAAACGTATAAACTTAACTTTTACTGGGCGTTTGTGTAAATCAGACATCAGTATCCAGCTAATGAAGGCATTGTTTTTGGAGTTACTGGCTGAACGTTGCGGGATTATTATCGTAAGTAACGAATCAATGAGTCAGTACAATATTTCTGGTTCCCTCCAAAGTCAACAATGTGGTTAGACCAAATTTCAACGAGACGTAAAAAACACAAGGTGTCGGCATCATCAAAGCCCGAACACACGGGAACGAGTTAAAGGGAAAGTTTTGTGTTCACGTGTAACCACCGTTTTGCTTGAAAATGCTATTTTAAGAAAACGGGTCCCAGAGTGAAAAAAAAAAAACCTCAAAATTTTATATTTCTCATGTACACAACCAAAATGCAAGTTTGGGAAAACAACGATGTCATAGCTCGACCGCTCCGCGTCTTCCTCTCTGTTTTTGGCGTGATTTCTGCAGCAGCATCACAGCGCCACATACAGGCCTGGCATACACAGTGTACTAGACTAATTTGGGACGTCGCCACCGAGTTCATCTTGGAAAAACACAGAGTCAAGCATATCTCAGGCTAAGTTACCATAGCAATAACAATAACAACACTTGACATGGTATTTTGTGGCCACAAACAGCGTAGCAGCAAGTCTGCGGTTAAAAAAATGAAACAGTACAATATGTACGACCGATTTACTGTCAAACAAATATGACAGAAGTGCTATTAACCGTACCAGTGGCAGTGTTCGTACAGTGGCAGCCTTCTTGGTACGCTCAGAGTTTCCGAGTTCTGACAACAAACGAAACGTAGCATTAAAATGGGAAACAGGGCCGACTACAAACACTGTACAGCAGATCCTACCCAATTATACAAGCTGATACTGCAAGATGAAAACATGTGGAGTTAATCAAACATAATAGGCTCCTTCACAGAGTTTCTATGTGCTGTGAAAATTCGAACTTGAGTAAAAATATTCTGCAGCTCTCACCAAAAATGATCAATTTCTCAGATGTAGAAGCAGAGCGGCATCGATAAAAACAGGCTAAAGTGAGCAACACAAGCTGACTAATGAGTGTCCCTGGTGATTCTAAATGATCAAGACAAATTAAAATTACATTGAAATTAATTAGTGCAAAACCTTAACTGAAAATGTCCTGCGTGTTCATAAACCTGTACATGCAACTACGCTAAGACTGACAATGTATGAGTCAATGTTGATACAAGTGGTTGGTTTTAGAGCAGGAAAAAAAACACTGGAGCTGAAGCTCGCTGCACATTAATAATTGATTTAATGTTGAAAGTATTTTTAGTAGAAGGAGAAGAAGAACAAGAGGGATCATAAATGTTAATATTCACTGCTTTTCTTCATCGTCTACATTTGGATTTTACCATTGAACTGAAGAAGACATTTCAAAGACATTCACCTTGGATAACGAGAAACAATAACGGGAGAAGCTTCTTTTTTCACTTGGAAATGCAACAACTACTCAGTTCATCACCATGTTAACGGTTCATGAACATGAGTCATCTGTTGGTCGCAGGCCTTCACTGTTCTGTTAGCTGCTGGTGTCAAGGTCAAAAATGAGCTGTCAGGCTCGGTGTTAGCAGTGTTAGCTCGGTGAAGATGCAAGAGACGATGACATCTCTTCAAATCTAGCATCTTCAGTGAATCATACACGTTGATTAGGTATTTAAACTGGATAAGCTCCTTAAAGATGGGAAGCAAAAGGACTTTGAACCTTTATCCATTAAGTGCAAGCTTTCAAATTACTCGCAGGTCATCGTATTTGACTGAATCAGTAGCAATTCGACTTGTAGATTACAAAGACCTCTGGAAAGCTTTGCTTCTAAAAAAAAAAAAAAAAAACTACAAAAAAGTCAAACGTGACAATCAAAATATAAATAATAATGAAGCAAATATGCAAAGCTGACAGACATCCTAAATTACAGGCCGAACAAGTGGCGACCGGTCACGATGTCACTTTAAAACACTTGAAAAGTCAAAAGTGTCAGACAGACGGGAGTGCACTCATGTGTGTCGCACTTTATCATCTATTCTCCTCAACGTGGAAACACGATTTAACATTTAACATCAGATTTTATTGAAGAAGAGCTGAAACTGGTGACTGAGATGATTCGCCGGGGAACTAGTTAACTGACATTATAAATCAAGTACTCGCCGTCGGGTGGCTGTTGAAATGAAATAAAATTAACCACCATAATCTGTGTGTCCTGTCTTGAGCAGGACATTCTTGCAAAAGAGATTTTTAATCTCCAAGAGTTTTGTTCTAGGTTAAATAAATAAGAAATAAATGTCTTTTTCTGACTGTAACGTTTGAGCTGTGCAGCACACAGTCACGTACAGCCATAACTATAGCTAACACCTGCTAAATAACGAATTAAAAATTTGATTTTTGATTAGGATTAGAGTCGAGGCAGGTTGGGATTGTGTTTACAGAGTCCGATGTCGACATATGAAGGTTATCACAAGGATTTTTAACATTTATATATGTACAGTAAATATTCAGGGTCTAAATGTGGTTTTGTGTGTGTGTGTGTGTGTTGAGCCAATCAGGTTTCCAGCTCCACTTCTCCATCAGAAACACCGCGAGTGTGTGAGTGTGTGTGTGCATGATGATGTGTCCAAGTCCGTGGAGAGCCTCTTGGACAGCTTCCTAACTAAGATGAATCACCCAGCCTGGCCTCTGGGTGACCAGCAGCTCTTGTGAGACATGCGGTCCAGATTACAGCAGCATCTGTGGGGGACACGCTGTGAGCCGCGCGAGCCGACACCACCGCGCCACCGCGTCACCTTCTCCTCCCTCCTGGATCCTGACCCACTGCCTCCTCCTCCTCCTCTCCCTCCTTCCCTCCTCCGTCCCCTCTGCCCTTCATTTAATCCGCCTCCGTTCATTATGCAGTTCTGAAATCAACCCCGTCACATAAAGACCTCCAGAAAAGTTAATTTCTCTTAAGTTATCTTATTTTCCTTCAATGAAAGATACCATCTCCACTTTACTCTCCATTTCCTTTTCAGCCTCTAGTTTAATTAACCCAATTTATTTGCACACAAAGTGTTTGGGCCACAGGAGAAAGAGGAAAATGGCTTGAAGCACAACAACAATTGTATCTCAATTCATCTGGATTCGTAGATTTAAAAGGTCTAAAATTACTTATTTCCCCGTCACCATGTATTTGCTCATTCTGTCTTGTCAGTTGTTGGTGCTTAGTTTGTGTTCTGTGAGTTTTTGGGAGCTTCCTTTCTGCAGAGAAACAACGTACCAGACAGACAGACACGCAGACAGACAGACAGACAGAGGGAGTAAATAAAAACAAACAGAACCTGCTGTAGCAGCAGCATGAAGTTGGCAGAAGCGCAGCAGTAAAGTTGTGGCTGACGGACATTTAGACGCTGTAGAAGTGATGGAAACGGAAGAAAAAAGGTAAAAAAATAGACACTAAACAGTTAAAATAAAGTTAGTCATTATTCACACAGGTGCTTTTAAACTGTTTTTGGTTAAGAATACAATTCTCTGAAGTAATAAAAGATACATTTACACTCTTGTGTGAAAAGTAACCAGATAAATCGTGGTTTTATACTTATAACTGCCAGCAGCGAGGGAGCGTTGTGTGCATACAGCAGCAGAGCAGAGGCGGGCGGAGACAAGAAGTGACAGTCGGGCTTTTTTTTAAGCAGCAGAATTCACTTTACTTTCAGCGAATGACTGCGATCTCAGTCAAACTCGCCTCGCTTTACGAGCACAATGTCGGGTTCGTCAATAAAATCAATCAAACTTTACTTATATCACACTTTTCCTTTTCCTACCAATATTTTACAACCAATAACCACCTCAGCCGACATACGGCTGGTATGATGTATTAAAGCAGGAATGGGGAAGTGAAGGACGCTAGGAAAGGAAGTGAGGAAAACACTGGAGAATCAAATACTAATATTCTAAACAAGAGGTAAAAAAATATTAAAAACGTAAATAGTAACAGACAAAATGAAATAGAAGTAGATCAGTCCATAAGTGTAAGAAAATAAATAAATTAAAGTCCCAAAAGCAATGAAGGATTAGATAAACTAGAATGTGATAAAATTATAGGTGCAGTAAAAGAAGAGATTAAATATTTTAAATAGAGATTAAATAGAATAAAATAATTTGTGTCTGATCCTCAAACGAAGTAATAATATTTACAATAAGTCAGGTCAAAGCCAGGTTTAATGGGAAGGTTTTAAGTTTGGTTCAAAAAACTGTTAACATTCTTTTCGCATCCAAGGACGAGAACCAACGTCAATCACTGCTATAGTGACAAACACAGACAGACATAGTGTGAGCTCACGTGTCAGTGGTGTAAATATATTTTATAATATAATTTAAACATCCAGTCGTGTGCATAAATCTTAGGCCACCACCAGCTTTGTTGTTCTTATGTCACTTTTGTGATCGTTGGCGTTCAGATTGAAAAGATGTGACTAAAAGTCAGTCTTCTACTATATGATCAACCTGTCAGTGAGTTGAACTTGTGCAACATGTGTATGTAATGCTCCAACATGTCTGGAGTAAACCAGGTATAATAGACCTATTTGTTGGCATGAAATAGTAGGAGAAACACAGGTTTGACCAATAACATTAGGGTTCCATTCCAGGTTTTAAAGAGCCATGGTCTGTGAAGATTCTCAGTCAACCAGGTCATGGTATCCAAAAGTGTAGTAAAAAAAAAAGGCAACTGGACTTAGTTGAATTTCTTGAAGACGTTTCGCCTCTCATCCAAGAGGCTTCTTCAGTTCTTCAGTTCTTGTCTCCAGAACTGAAGAAGCCTTTTGGATGAGAGGCGAAACGTCTTCAAGAAATTCAACTAAGTCCAGTTGCCTTTTTTTTTTACTACACTTTTGGATACCATGACCTGGTTGACTGAGAATCTTCACAGACATAGGTCACACTAAATATTTGATATTATAGAAGCATTTTTGTTGTTTGTTTTTGTCTGAAAAAGATGTTATTTTCAATCTGTGTTTCTCCATATTTTCAGGATGTGTTCCAATAAAGTGATTGAGGAATAATTGTACAGTATGGTCATTATAGCACTGCTAAGACTTATGCACAGTACTGTATATTTGTAAATGTTTAACGTCCTGGCTCCGTTCAGTTTTTATGATAATTCCCCTTCTCCGGTGCGCAAACACGCTGCTTTACCTTCACTCTCCGTCAGGACTGTCTCCATTCATGACGAGCACAATCCATCATGCACAATAATCCCTTCTGTTCTAATTCTGGTGGCAGAAGAGGAGAGTTAATGAATGTGAACGACGAGCGCAGGCTGAACGAGGACACGACCGGCGAGCGTTTCCACCGTCGCAGTTTCACACGAACGAGGTCTGTTTGGAGTTTGGACGCCGAAGCCGCGACAGCTGGACTGAAGAGACAGCACACACGTTCAACTGAGGAGGAGACGCATGTCCGGGTTTTCTGAATGGCCGCTCCCGTGAGCCCTTTTCCCCACGCTCTGTCACAGAGTGGCAGAAAATAAACATCAGGCTTGAGGAGACAAATTAGTGGTGATTAAAATAAAGGACGGGGACAGGGATGGGAGAGAGTGAGAAGGAGAAGAAGAAGAAGAGGAAGAAAGGTCTGGTCATGTGACACGGACATTAGCAAGTGCTTCCTATGATATGGAACGACAACACAGTTCACAGTTAAAAAAAAAACAAACCCTTATCTTTGATGCAAATTGAAATTAAACATTGAATAACAACACATGGACAGCTGTAATAAAAACAGCAGTTCTCATAAGAGTTTCTCAGCCATTTTTCACAGAATAGGAACACTTTTACATCACTCATGGCTAGTGGTTGAGTGAATTTTTCACCAAACAATTGTGTTTGCTCTTTTTAAATCGTTATGACAACAGAAACTACTAACTTTACAGGGAGGTTTTGGCCTGAAAACAGTTAACACACAGGTTTTAACGGTTACTAAAAGCAACATCCTCACAGATCTGTGATCTTTTTACTGGACTGACAGACTCGTGCATGTTTCACCCAGTGTTGCGCTGACGTTCCGAGCCATGAGGAAAGCAAAAGAATGTTAAGAAGAATTATTGCAGTTTGTTTGTCTGCATTCATGTGCTTCCATTATGTTTTGTATAGTTTTTACTTTAATGTTTTAGGCTTTTTCATTTACTCATTCTGTACAGCACTTTGGTCAGCCTTTGTTGTTTTCAAATGTGCTTTATGGAATTTAATTTAAAGATCTGTGGAAGAAGGAAGTTTAACTTTATGAGACAGGAAATGGTTATAAAAAGATATCCATGAATTGACAAGCAGTGCAGCTGTGTTCAAACTCTAATTTAGATGTGGAAAATTTTTGTATTATTGTCCATATTCTCTGAAGAATATGGACAATAAATGACAAATTCTGCCAAGGTATGTAAACTTATGAGCACGACTGTATATGATTTTACTAAAAATACATTTAAAAGTGTTATTCACATTAATCTAGGTATTATTTTCATAAACACATTGCTCACTGTGCATAATAATAGTTAACAATCTCATCTAGTATTATATGCTGCCTATAATCTACCGCTTTATCCTCCACATGAGGGTCACAGGGGTCGGGCGCTGGTGCCTAATCCCAGCTGACATAGGGCGGGAGACCCTAGACAGGTCAACCGGTCCATCACAGGGACACACAAAGAGACGAGCAACCATCCACTCCAATTAACAAGAGTGAAACCGCTGCACCAAGGAGGGAAAGGAAAAGGAAACAGGGAAGGAAAAGAAAAGAAAGAAAAGAAAGGAAGAGAGGGAAGGAAATTTAGTTAGGGTGACAGAAAAAGATTGCTTTAGGTTCTTCAATATCAATACACACACACACACACACACGGTGAGAATCAACTTCTCCTAATATTTGCTCTCCTCTCTCATGGCATGATGCAGTCAAT
Source organism: Brachirus orientalis (assembly GCA_016785285.1). NCBI lineage: Eukaryota > Metazoa > Chordata > Actinopteri > Pleuronectiformes > Soleidae > Brachirus > Brachirus orientalis. Next base: position 6,194,141 of record JAFBJR010000160.1, on the reverse strand, counting down.
GCTGACTTGGCAGACTTTCCACAGTCAGCTCTTTTCACTGCACCGCTATGGAAATGAAGCAGACCGAGAAAACGTGAACTTGCATAAAAAATTCACTTTGTCACAGTTGGTAAGTTGCAGAGAGAGAGAGAGAGAGAGAGAGAGAGAAGAGAGAGAGAAAAGAGAGAGAGGGGGGAAATGATGAGGAGGAAAAAAAACCCTGCAACAGGCAGCAGGTTGAGCATCACGCTCCATTTCACCGTCATTTTAGTCAGAAAACATGTCAACACACGGGCTAATGTCGCATAAAATACCCAAATGATATACAAAGAACCAGAAACTCCACACAAATTATGAGGAGAATATTTCATTTCTGGCCGAGAACCACTTGGGTTGCCATGGAAACACAAGTATACTTTCAAAAAAAAAAAAGAAAAAAAAAGAAAAATTTGACACATTCATCAACAAAGAAGCCGCTGATTCTGCTCATTCAACACCTCATTTCACCCACTGAACACTGCTGAATTACCCCTGAAACAATAAGTGACAACACAGACATAATTACTGTGCTAATGACACAATTTATTTTTGCTTTAAGTGAAAGAATTCTCAGCTTGCTGGAAACAGCGGGCCCAGACCGTGACGAGGTGATTTACTGGAAGATCTTCCGCTTACAGTATGTCGGTTCATTCAATCCTGCAGCCACTTAGGGAGTGGATCAGGAAGAGTGTGGAGAGCTGAGTGTTACGGGAAGTCGCGCCGCCCAAATGAAACAAATTAAATGAAGCCGGAATATTTCAATGGAATATTCTTTCCTGAAACGACAGACTAAGAGCAGAAACGAAGATGGAGAATGGAGTCCCAGCAGAGCCTTGAAGGCTTTCATCGGCACTAAAATGTCAAATATTCACTCAGACTGTTGGACAAGGCCAAAGGGTGTAAAAGAGCAAACGGGTGCCACAGCTTCATCGTTTACCATTTACAATTTACGGTGTGTTAAACACGTCAAGGAGTGGATGTGAAGGAGGACAAGGTGACCAACGCGACTCCGACGTGCTGTGTTTTTGGATGTAAATGTCACCGGCAAATGTCAGTCACTAAAAAAGGCCTGTGACTCAGACCGTGGTCTCTGAGGCAGAAACTTTATATATGAAGACCCAAAACTATCCCAACTACGGTAAATTAGCAAATATTTGTGCAAAGTGAAGCAACTAAACGTGTTAATTTCACACTGTTGGACAAATAAAGGATTGTTTCATCTTAAGACTCAATAACATTTTAGTTTGGTAAATTAATTTCCTATATGTTATTTAGGGCTGCAACATTTATTAATCAGTTACTAAATTAACAGGCTAACTATTTTGATAATCGATTAATCAGTTTGAGTTTTCAGCTTCAATGTGAAATGTAAAAAAAAAATGTCCTAGTTCATTTGCTCCATATAACAAAGAAATCGTTAAAACTGTATCATTTTGGTTTGTGGACAAAACAAGAAATTCAAGATCATCATCAGTTCAAGGTTCGGTAAACACCAATCAACATTAGGGACCAAACAAGTACTCGGTTGAAATATAGGGGCCTATCTGTGGGTCCTGACCCGATGTTTGGGAATCACCAATTTAAGGTCTCAGTTCCTCACAGCTAAATGAGACTGCACTGATTGGACAGACCTCAAACAAAGCCTTATCCCTAACCTTAACCATAACCATTTAATGCCTAACCTCAGACTTAACCTAACGTAACCACTATTCAAATCTTAGACCTAAACTAAACTAACTAATCTAACCAGTTCCTCGGGAATGAGGTTTTGCCTCATTAGGACCAGGCTTTGGTCTCCATGAGGACTACTGGTCCTAACAAGGTCAGTGTTTATGCCAAAAAAGGTCCTAAATGGGTTTGTGCACTTCTTAGGACATTGTATTGATTTCTATTTACTTGCACAGGCTTAACAGGGCATCATCTCTAAACTTGACCAGTAGAGAAAGTCCTAAAGAGTTAACAATACAAGTACACACACACACACACATACACTGGATTTGCATTCACTGTGTGGACACTCATAGAAATAATGCATTCCCTTAGCCCCTTATCCCAACCTTAACATCACAATTAAATGACTAACACTAAACCTAAATCCTCAAAAAGCCCACTGAAGTTGTGAGGACCAGCCAAAATGTCCTCACAAAGATAGGTTTGCTTGGTGATTGGTCCACACAGCCTCTTTAAGACATGTATACACACACACACACACACACACAGAGCCAGGTTTGACGTGACAGGCGTCAAACCGTGACAGGCGTTTAGTTCTTAAAAGCAGCAGCGTTCAAACATCAAGCAGACATCAGACGTGTCTCCAGCGGCCGCACAAACACACGTGTAAGGACGGGCACACTGGCTCAGAGGCCAGGAGACAGAGCCAGGGAGGGAGCTGATGTAATTGGGACTCAAAGTCCCACAGAGTCGCCTGGTGAGGGGTTAGGACGCACACTGCCCTCACTGGGCATTAATGCTGAGAGTGCAGCTGCAGGACATGGCGCACTTTTATCCAATAAAAAGTGGGATCTTTTTTTTTTTTTTGTCTTCCACAATATGGACACAGTCAGGACTGGAGTGAGTCTGAGCTGACCTGACGAGCAGACAAATGCAGTCATGAATTTTGAGTTGTTATCTCTTCTGCTGCTGCTGCTGCTGCTGCATGAAACACAACTTTGAAGGGTAACTAAACGCCCTCTTCTGAGGCTAATGCCAAGAAAAATGACGTCATAACAGTTGGTTTTTTTTTTTGAAATATTCATCGTTATAAATATCTAAACAAACGCTTTTATTTTTAATTTTTGTGAAAAATCATCATTAAAACAATATTGTGATATCAGGATGGAATATTGTAATAAATTTAAGCTCTTTTTTTTAAGCTCTTTTATAACACACGTGTGCACCAAAGTTCAGACCACATCCCTAAATTACTAGACACTAGGGCTGCAACGACTAGTTGAACAGTCGACTAATGTTGTGGCCAACTGAAGCAGCTCAGAGTGAGACATCTCTTTTTTTTTTCCAAATCTTTGATGCACCTACGGCACATGTGCACTAGTGACCGGGAAACGGAACTGGAGGCGACTGAAGCGAGGCTAACGAGAAACAAACGGTCCAAAGTTTGGGAACATTTCGTTTGTGACACAACTGAGAAAACTGTCACATGCAAAATATGAAAAACGGAGTCTCGCTTCACTTGAGTAATACATGAACATTTGAAGAGGAAACGTGTGCTTTGTGCAGTTCATAATCTGACTAGTCCACTGTTGAAATAGTCATGAGTTATAGCCCTGAAAGTAGTGCATTAGGGGTTAGCTGCACTTTAATTCATTAGTTAAACAAACAAGGGGAACACATTTTTGTCGCCATTCTGTAAAAACACAGCTGCAACAACAGGAGGATGTTTCTTCAGCCAGTACTTTCTGAACGTCTTCTTTAAATCAGCAACAAACTCATTCGCTTCTACTGACAACGTCCATAAAAACCAAGAAGCCAGTGGAACTTAACAACTTCATATTTAACTTTTACTTCTGTTCCCAACACGTTAAGAGTTCTCTGCTTTGAAAATGTTTCTCTCAAAGCCGATGGTTACGGTTCAGTCTGAAAACACCCCAAAAAATCAGAGTTATGGGTGGAGTTGACGAAAGACGACAGCAGTCGCGGCTTTGAACAAATATTGCTCAAACTGGAGTAAATGATGTGCTTTTAATTAAAATGTATGTGAATATTTAAAGACAAGAGTAACGTTTATCTGGAATTAACTACAATCAACTAATGTCCAAGTGTGAATAAACAAAACCAACACTGTCCTTTAAATCTGACAAACTCCACACTGCCATTGTCCCAGTATACTTCCACTAGGCTAGGGGGCGATATGCTCCCTTTCAGCTGGTTAGGATTAGGTGGCTTCTGGTTTAGCTGAACGTGTCTTTCAACCGTCCTTTTAAGTTAATGTGATAGAATTTGTCTCCTCAGTCCAAAAAAAGAAGAAAAAAAAAAGAAAGAAGGAACAAATGAATGAACAAAAAAAACATAGTAGCCTGAATTTCACCATGGTTTTGTCGGAGATGTATCACCTATGTCAGGTGATAAGTCTGACTGGTCAGACTAAAGGTATGCACGCAGCAGAAAATTAGACTACCAGTTGCTTTATCTAGGTGTGTTAGTCCAAGTTTAAGAGATTTAACTAATATAAAAACCAGTCTGATATGTTTACAAGTGTTTCAGAAAAGTCCAGTTTTAGTCAGACTAACAGAAAGGTTTGTGAAATGTGTGAACCTGCGGCCCAACTGCTTCCTAATGCCACATTTAAAGCACAAAAGCTGCAGTATGAAATAAATTCATAAATAAATACAAGGGTACACGATGCTGAGCTGCAGTACAGTGGTTGGCATTTCACATGCTGTGCTGGGAAAACTCTATGGGTCAATAGGTTTTTAATCAGAGCGTTTTCCTGGAAATGTTCTTATCTAAGTGCAGAAGCTTTAGGGCCAACTGGTCGGTACTATAGCAACACAAGTGTGTTAATTACGGCGGTCTAAAATGGCCGTGCAGCTGGAAAGTGAGGTTGTTGTTCTTTCTGCATTACAATCCTAAAGATCACTGACTCAGCAAAGTCCAATTCTACAGCGACAGTATCTGACAGTGTTAAATAAAAAAAAAATCCAATAAATGAAGTCTACATTTAACACAAAAGACATTTATTCAGGCTTTAACACAAATGACTGATTAAAGAAAAGGAAGTAGAGACGGCGTGAAAACAAGACAAAGGACGACACGAGAATGAGTGACAGATGAACACGTTGGAGAGAGAGAACACAACAATAGGCATGTCAGAGTCAGCGGATAATCTGTGATTAGATGGCACACTGGGTTTGATAACACTCAAATGTGAAAGCAATAAAAAAAAAAAAGAGAGACTATCGTTCTGCCTCATGTGTCACTGAAAGTTGCACGTGCATGTGACTGAGTATGTTAAAGAGGCAAATAGCTTCTCTGCCTTATCTTCCTCCCAGAGTATGAGATACGGTCCGATGAGTGCGGGTATCGGAAGCAGATTAGCTCCCTTTGGGCCTCCACACAGGAAACAGAAACAAAGGAACACATAAACTCCGGGGGCATGTCAGGGTTTCTAACAATAACCTGCTGCATAGCTGTCAGTGTTCGAGTCCCTGGACATTTCAGCTCTGTTGTTGGAGATATATATATAGATATATATATATATACAGTAGTGCAGACTTGATAATATCACACATGGTTTGAGGCTAAGATTAATGATAGTTCATTAATATGGACCTAGTCCAGGCAGTGTCAGGGTGTATTTGAAGAATATCACGTACTACAAGGGATTCTAAACTCTTTTACCATTTTTGGGGTTTGTTTTCGGGCGTGAAATGTGTTACTGATGCTGAAATGGTAAACGTTTAACTACCGTTGACCATTTGGATTAAAGGTGAGCTCACACCAACCTGGTGTAAGGCGGGTGAATAAAACCCTGGTGCATTTACCCTCTTAGTATGGTTTTTTTTTTGGGTCCGAGTCGACGTAGACTACATGGACAAAAGACAATCTTAACCCTTCAGCATACCAAGACATTTTGGACAATGCTATGCTTCCGACTTTGTGGCAACAGACTATAAAGACATGGTTTGATGGATTTGGTAGAAACAGGAGCAACTAGATGTTTTTTTGGATTGACCAATGTGAAAGGATGGACAGTGCTAAACAACATATCAAATTCTGCTCATCGGGGACCAACAAAGTGGACTATGGAGGTCATCCTTTCAGATCCAGACAGCTGGAAACAGCAGAATAGGAGCAGCAGAAGTGATTTATAATAACCTGGAAAATTTCTATGAAATTACTGATCAATGATGACAAAAATGTATTGTTTCCTGCTGCTTAAAGAAAAAGAGGAAACACATAGTCCTGCACATTTTAACACTCGCTTCTATTATGAATCAAACCATTTTCCACTTGAACTTTGCATCAGTGCCATTAATATACCAAACCTGCGTCTTATCTCACACCAAGCGTGAAAGCTAATGCTATGCTGATACGGAGTGCATCACGTTCACACCCGGTTGCTGCCTTTATTTCAGCCAAAGCATTAGTGTTGTGTTATTTGTGTACGTCGGTGCTCTGCTTTGACGAGAGTTCCCTCATTATTTTCTGAAATAAAAACAAAAGATTTCTACTTTGGGCTCTACTGGTAACTTAATACTGTTTTTCCCTTTACCTCCATGTTTACATGACCTGTGCCTCTGCCGCAGCTGCGCTGCCTCCACCGCCGTCAGAGATCACACACACGCTTTTACCAACAACAAATAAAATCTCCTCCAAACCCGAAGCCCCTGCTGTTTCTTCAGCGCAGCCACTGGAAGCTGGCGCTGACCCGACCCTCTCCGGTCAAAGCAAAGCACTGTCCCTGAAACAAACAGGCTGTGGACTGGTGTTATTATGCTGCAGCACACAGTGCAATGCAGCAGTTTGTCCTCCGCTGCTGCTGCTGCTGCTGCTGCTATTGTTCAGAACACGAAAATACACTGGAAAATGGTGATATGTATCTGTGGATGCTTGAAATTAGAAAAATTCATGATGCAATTTAATCTTTTAATCCAGGTGTGAAAAAGAAAATAAATCTGAGAACTGTCGATTCACAATCCTAAAAACCCCCAACCAACTGAACATTCTTGGTAAATAACTCAGCTGCTGTTAAACGGTTGCATTTTGAGAGAGAAGAAATTATTGAAATGATCCTTTTTTTTTGACCTCACAGAGAAGAGTCAATATTGAGACTAAAAAGTAAAAAGTGTTTGTTTTATTTTCACTGCCTTGAATTTAGTGAAACTTTAAGTCCCTCTTAAGCAACTCTACTTCAGATACTGATTGGATTTTGTGTGCATATTCTTAATTGTCTTCCCCTTATTTGTGTGAATAAATTCATAAAAACACAAGCAGCCGCCGTTTCCCTCCAGACAATTTGTCTTTCTGTGCAGCTGATCCTCTCCAGTTTTCCTATTCCCATCCAGGAGCAGGTCTCCATCAATCTTGTAATAAATATTGATGTTTTTCCTCCTTATCCAGGAAATATATTCAGACACATAATGTGTTATGATAGCAGGAGTCACTACAGCCAGTCTGTTTGTTGTGTGTGGCATCCCAGAAGGAGGTTAAAGGAGACTTTGGTGTGCGACTTGAAAGCAAACCCTCTCATTTTCTGTGCCAACCATAGCTTCCATTCAGTTAGAGTCAGAGTCAAATGTTACACAGCATAAGTGGCTTACAGAGACCAGTGTGGCCTGTCAGTGTGTGTGTGTGAAGATGTGGGACAAAAGGGAAGTGAGGGGAAAATAAAGCAAAGTGTGGTGTCGCAATTACACAGTCTGTCAAAGCACGGCAGGAGGAAGGGGACGCCAGTGTGTTTTGTGGCTGAGAAATCAAGATCACAACTTGCAGAATTACACGCCTGTTTGCAAGCGCGCGCACACACACACACACGTTTGTGCTCGTCTCAAAGTGAGGACCCTCAGAGACATAATACACTCCCTAGTCCCTAAACCCAATTCTAACCTGAACCCTAAAACCGGGTCTTAACCCTGAAAAAAGCCCTTTAAAGAAGTGAGGACCAGCAAAAATGTCCTCACTTTGTCAAAATGTCCTCACTCTGTAGGGTTTATACAATTTTTGGTCCTCACGCTGCAACAAGTACAAGAACACACACCCACACACACACACAGACACAGTGATGAATGCTTTGGTAAACCAGCGAAGAGTGTGAAGACTCATGTGTGACCCTGTTGACCAAACCAATCTCCATCTTGTCAAACAGTCCATTGCTGTGTGTATTTGTTGCTCTGTGCAGGTGAGGGCTAACGTCTAATGATAATTAAGTGAAAGACCCAGTGCCATAGAGTAGGAGTGGGAATCGCAGGGTACCTCACAATATAGATAGATAGATAGATAGATAGATCTATCTATAGATATGATAGATATGATACAATACGCGATATATTACCCACGATACCGACAATATCAGAATACAACGATTCTGCGATAATCTAACTGAAGGAAGCCAAATGTCAGTGAAAAATTCACAACAGTGAACAAAGTGCGTAAAGTCATACTGTAGCTGCCAACTGGTCATTGTCAAAATGTACCATCTGACTGGCAAAATTCTCAACAAACAAAAATTTGCATGCAAATGAGAGCTGGTGAAAATTTTTTTTTTATAAAATAAGAGAAACACTCCAAAAGGTGAAACCCAGTGGGGCAATGCAGATTCTTGGTGGTAACACGTCATAGCCCAAGATGACAAACAAAGTCTACTGGGACCATGGCCTCAACCCAACAGGAAGTTGGCCATTTTGAATTTAGCTGCCGTTTAGTGGCCTGTAACTTCACTATACATTGACCGATCTGCTCAAAGCTGCATACGTGACACCAGAGACCGACCCTGAACAAGTCCGCGAAACAGGAAGTTTAACTTAACTAAAAAAAAAAAAAAGGCAGAACATGAAAACCAAGTCAAGGTCATAGTGCCACCTGCTGGCGGAGCAGCGTCAGCGAGGGCGTCACCATCATGTGGGGGATAAAGAAGTAGAAAATGAATGAATTGAATGAACTGTTTATTAGTTTCTTGATTAATTGTTTGGTCCATAAAATGTCAGAAAACGTACAAATAAATTGCTCAGTGTTTCCCAAACCTGGAAATAATGATGTTCTCAAATGTCTCGTTTTGTCCACAAACCCAAAGTATTCAGTTTAAATTATTTCTCTGTTATATGGAGCAAAGAAACCAGAAAATAAGAAGCTGTAACACCAGAAGGCTTGTTTAATTGTTGGGATTCCTAGATTACGCGGCAATTAAGTAATAAGTGAATCACTGCAGTGATAAATAACTTTAAAACATATACATTAGATTTTTGTTCAGTTCTTCATATCCTTCCAAATTCATGCCTTGGCTGAAACCTTAAGTGTCTCTACTTTTGACTGCATTTTACTGTTCACTCATCTATTATTGACATTCAGCGGTGTTATACTGACAACACAGAATCAACCTTGACAGCCAGTTGTTCACGTGGGCCTCTTCTGAAAGACTCAAAAAAGGCTCCATTTTAGACTTTGTGAAGTTTGTGCGATGACAGCGATGTGCCATTGGAGCTACTACAAACACCAGCCTTTTGTTTCTGAACCGTTAACAAGAGAGAGACAGTTATCGCTTCACGGTTATAACAGTCATCAAACAACTGAGGCTCCGTGGAGACTGGACTCTGAACACCACTGTGTTACTGCCTCAAACTGAGGGTTTTTTGTTTATTTAGAGAAAATTGACAGTGTGACAAAGGCTCAGTTCAACTCTGGTGACAGTGATTTGAAAACTGATGAAGATTTTGATGTAGAGCTTAGGATAAATCCACACTAGGGCTGCAACTCACAAGTCTTTTCACTATCAAAGAATCTGTCCTTTATCCTCTCAAATAATCGATCAGGTGTCTGGGTCCATAAAATGTCAGAAAATGTGGAAAAGGTTTCCATAATGATGTTTCCCAAATGTCTTGTTTTGCCCACAAACCAAAATTATTCAGTCGTAATGATTTATTTGTTATATGAAGCACAAAATCCCTGAAAATCTTCATGATTAAGAAGCTGAAAACAGTTGGCATTAATTTAAAATGAATTAAAAATGTATCAATCGTTGCAACCCTATTTGACAGCTTGTTGGTTGATTGATTGAACACTGTGAAAAAACACAGTGAAGAAGTCTACAAGTTTTTAGCTTACTTTAACTTCACGTAAAATGACTGTGAATGCAATATATTCAGGTTCAACTGTTGCCAAGTAAAAAGCAACCAATTTTACAACATAATCTGTAGCTGAAGAAATGCAGGTTTCAGTTTTGTTCTGTAGGATATTTTGTTATTCTCTCAGTCTAACATTACTCATTTGTTATTCTAGTCTCAGTGTTTTCATTTCAAACTGATTGTCTTGTACGGATTAGAGTTGGATAAGCATTATAAGCTGGTTTAAGGTTATGGGAATCTCCCAGTATTCATTGGGGCAAAGAACTCATTAATATACAGTTTCTATTACAGTATTTAACAGTGTGTTCTACGTTTTTGTTAAAAATTGTATCCATGAGTCTACTGACCTAAATGGAAATGCATGGAAGAAGGTGAATTCCAAACCTGAGTCTGTTCACACCTAATACTTTTGATTCATATTTTTTGTTTGAGTCGGACTAGCTTACTCAACCATGGTGTGCTTTGATGAAGAAAAAAAAAAAATTGTCCGATCATGTGACTTTGTCATGTTGAGTGCTTGGGCCTGTTATTTACACAAGACCTGAATGCAACACTGAAGTCGTGTGTTACATTTATAGGGCAGTAAAAACTCCGTTAACATTAGCTAATATAGCTAAAGATGGAGGACACAACTTTTTCTCAAGGGCTGCAATTAACAGGTTATTCTCATAATCTGTCTATTTTATTCTCAGTTATTCTATTATTTGTTTGTTATATGGAACAAAACTCCAGAAGATATTCCCAATGAGGAAGCTAATCAATTATCAAAGTAGTGGTCAATTAACAAACAATGAATCGATTGTTTATGTTATGTTTATGGGTCCGGATCAAACTAGTGGTGGACAACAATACAGTATTCAAAACAACAATCAATTACATTTATGAAAACAAATCTTTCTACTCCAATTACGACCTAATTTGTGGAGCATCTATTATCACAAGGTGGCAGCAGCAGCAAACATTTCCTTAGCAAGTGGTTAAATTTACGAGGTTTCTTGAATGCATTTTGAAGCTGCTCCTCTAAGCTCAAAACGCTTTAGATCTTGAAGAAGACATGGCATTTACCAGGGTCTTTGAATGCATCTCGGTAGTTGCTCTTGTTGGCTCAACATGCTGTGAATCCTTCATCACTTTCTCTAGCTCTCACGTGATATTTAAAAAGAAAAGTTCTCAATCTCTAGTCCAAACACAAAAACCAGAGTGATTGTTTCTGCTTTGCATGCAAGGAAATTACTTAAATGATGAAATGAAATAAATCTGTCGGATTTTTGAATCTGAATTTTAGTATACACAGTTGTAGTCCCACTGTTTGGGGGAGTGCTGACACAGTTTACAGTCCTTTCAGGAACATATCTGATATTTTGACAAATGCATCACAACTTCCCGTCCGGAAAAGCCCAGGTGAGAGAAACGAAGTCCAAGTGTGTGCACTTGATTCATGATTCTTGGGGTAAAATGAACAGAGTTGAAGAGCGTCACATCGCTCAGACTCTCCTCTGTCCTCAATCCTCCTGCCTCCATCTGTAGCCCTCCTCAGAACAGATTAGACCAGACTAAAAGGAGATTAGGACAGATATCCAGGAAATTTTGTCTCTTCTGTTGCAAAATCACCCCACTTGGCTGTGTGTGTGTGTGGATATATAAGGAGATTTGATTGGACACAGCAGGAGGACAGCTGAGACGGTCAAGAAGGAGGGGAAAAAAAAGGATGGAGTGGGTGGTTGTTTTTCTCTTGCCATTCCTCCAGTAAAGCCAATTTTCTCACTGAGTGAAGGGGATTTCCTGAGGATAGGAGATGGAAGCTGTCGACAGACTCCGACCAACACATTGCACCACCCTGTGTGTGTGTGTGATTCTGAACGGCTGAGCTGTCAGTGGTCAGAAGTGCTGACCCGCTCAGCGTGAGGTCACAGATGGGTTTACACGGCAGGTGGCTGTGTGTTATGAGCTCACCACGCCCTGTGAGAGTGTGTCTCTATCCCAGGCAAGTAGTGATTTAAAGAGGGCATGCAGTGGAAAATCAAATTTCTGATGTTTTTTTGGTGTGTCCCCGTGCACAATAAACATTTCAGCCACTTCTGACAAAGAAGGGCTTCTCTGTTTACCTGAGCTCGAGCAAGCGGTTTTGAAAAGTCCAGTTTAGTTACGTAACTAGCACATTTGCCGTGCAATGAACCCTGGGTGTGAACATCCAACCTGAAGAAGAAGAAGAAGAAGGAGGAGAAGAGGAAGAAGCACCGCGGAGCAGTCAGTCAGCTGGTAGCTGGCCAATCACAAGAGACTCAGTGTTCTGGGGGGCGGGCATTAGCTCAGAAACAGAGTGCCTGTTCAGAGGCTGGCAGAGAGCAGCAATAATATGGCTTAATCTAAAGAGACTATGAGGTTTTTGACCATAAATATTATTTAATTCATCTAAGTAGACATCAGTAATCTGGATTTTGGGTTCAAAAAGACCCTTCTAAACAAAACAAAACAAAAAAAAAAATCTCAACTTCATTTTATTTCACAATTTAAAGAGAAAGATGAAGAAATGAGTGGTCAGTAGACATTCTCACCCGAGGAAGGTGCTGCTAGTGTTTTCCTATCTAAGGATGGTGGTTTGGAATGATTAACTCTAGAGCAGTGGTTCTCAAACTTTTTATACCAAGTATCACCTGAGAAAATATTGAGCTCTCCAAGTAGGGCTGAACAATGAATGAATTTTTTATCGAAATCACAATACGACCAACTTCGACTTTCAAATCACAGGAGGTGCAAAATTTCTTAAAGCTAAAATGTGTGTTCGCTTATCAATTTAGATCAAATATTGCCCTGACCTATATACGTCATACGCTACAGACTGGAGAAAACATCTTTGGTTCTCACAGATCAGCACAAATATCACACAGTAATCATTTTAAGTAAATTATTCCAATGAAAATGAGAATAATTGCGTAAATATTACCGTTCCCCCTCATATCACAATCAAAATTTCAGTCAAAAATGATTGCAATTAGATGTTCATTCAAAATCATTCAACCCAGTCTCGCAGTAACACCGGTTAAATCAGTAAAGTCAGGTACAGACTTTTAATAGGAGGCAGATTTATTCCCAATAAATCTGCCTCCTCATCCTCCTCTTTCTCACATATACTTTAGACAATGGTATAGTGAAATTAGATTAAGATGGAGCCAGAGATAAGGTGACTCTAATTATTATTATTTAATTAATTCTTTTTTTTTAAATTTGCTTCTACACACGCCAGTCAAAATTCCTCAGCTCCACTCTGTTCACATACTCTGGTTTATACAGTAGAACAGTATTTCTGAAGCTCACGTACCACTGGTGGTGCATGTACCACAGTTTGAGAACCATGGCTCGAGAGGATCCGATTTTCATATTTTAGTTCTCATTGAAGTAGGGACGCGTGCATACATGTACTACTGAAAATTCTATTGGTCCACATCGTTTTGCTGTTGTTAGAGTTTTTGCATTCAAGGTATTGCAATGTCATCGCCTAGTGGTCATTTAGAGAACTGCATAGTAATAAAAAAAAAATCTGAGATGAGGTCGTTGAAGGTGATTTTTAGAAAAACTCTTTAATTTTGAGTCTTAAATATAGTCACAGTCTGAGCAGGTATGTGTCAGGAAGTCCCAACAGTCAACTATGAACATATCTATTAATTTGACAAGGTAAACTTTTCATTAATGTCAAAAATAAAAAAACATAAATAAATAAGTTACTTTAAGTCAAGTTAAGAAGTTGCTCAGAAACAGCCTCAGGTTTCTTGGTTTGTGTCGTTCATGTGATTTAGCCTGGAAGACTCCAATCTTCATTACAAGCAAACACTAACATCTGGGCTTTTGTCTGCAGTGGGAAAATATACATTCCCCATTCACTCTCAGGTCAAATGTCTGTGCAGTACGGGCAGGTTTTTATCGGCGGTTGCTCCGGTCATTAGCAGTGAAAACATAACCCGAGGGAAAACGGGTTAATTTCTTGTCGTACCTTATTTTGGCAGCCCAATCTGCAGCGATATGACGTGCACTGTTCAAACAGCGAGCTAAAATTAATCAGCCACCAGGGAGTTTGGATGAAGTGTTTACGACTGTAACAAACAACTGCAACATTGTCACTGGTCTCTGTGGTGCCTCCCCCCCCTTCTGTCTGTTTTGCCTTTTGTCACTTCCAGAGTGTTGGGTTTTGATTGTTTCTAGTCATGTTTGTGATGTCAAACATGACTCACCAGAGGGAGGAAAAAAAGAAAAAACAGACGGGAAAACGTCTGTACTGGCATTGCCTTAAAAGCACAACAACACAGCTTATTTTGGGGTCCGTCCGTGTTTGATCGCAGCATTTCGCTGTTTCTCTGATGACTCCTTCTCATGGTGGATGTGTGAGTTTTTTGCAAATCACAGAAGATATTTTTGATATTTTAGATATTTTTATTTTTATTCCACCGTTTTGCAGCTGCCTGTCTGACCGTCACCTTCCCTTCCAGTTAACCAGTGTGACTGGCTCCTCACCCATTTCTCAACTTGGACGCCTGACTGGATCTGCAGATCCGGTTCCACCAAACACTTTGTCTGATCCTCAAGCTCAAGCTAGAGACTTGGACGTGGAAGTAACTAAATGTCAGACTTCCTATTTTTGTGTAGGTATTTTGTTTCCTTGCTGTTGTGCAAACACTCGAAACTAGCGATAACAAGTGGAAATGGAAGGTCAGTTACACGTACATGTAATATCACTGATATTTTATGCTGTCGCTCTGGATGGAAGGTTGAATGAATGAATGAATGAAAAAAATATAAATAGGTAATGTAACATGGTTTTAAATACACAATTATATCAACTGTTACGTGGGACATCAACTCAGAGTTCTTCCTCTGGGCTGGGGAATTCACCTTTTAAGTTTTACTGGCGTTTCATAGCTTAGAAACTTGGGTTTCCTTGTTCCTTGGAGAAGGTAAAAAGCTCTTACACGTCCACATTCCTGTCTTGTTTGGAGGACGATGTTCAAAACGTTAAAGCCTTTTGTTTAAACCAACTGTTAAAGCAAAAACCTGACTGTACATACTATACTTGTTTTTTGAGAAGTCCTGACTACTGGCTCAAAGTGGCAAATCAGAGGCCTTGCACAAAAAAAAAGAGTCTACTTTTTTGTTTCTGCCAAAAATAAGGTATATAAAAGCTCAGCTTCTTATTGTGATGGTGGCAAACCTTTATTACCTTTTGCTTTCACTTTATCTTACAGATAATTTGTTAGTGTTTGTGTTCTGAGGCTTTAAATTTTGAGGTTCAATACTGTTTTGCACAAACAGGAGGACTTTTATGACAGACAGTGTAGGTTTTCAGAGGCACTGATTTGAAGGCTTTTTGTGACAAAATAGTGCAGTTGGTGAGACTTTAATTTCTAGTTTAAGTTTCCATTGTTCGATGAGATGTGTTTTTGAAGAGTTTTCTCTCTGACGGGATTGTTTCTTTGATTTGACACCAGCTGTTGCCCCCTCCATGTTTTAGTTTTGTCCTAACCTCCTTTAGTTTTGTACAATATCAAAACAGACAGCAGCGGGTTTTTATATTCCATTTCTCATTCGAAATAAGCTGGGTGAGAAACAAATAACTGAACATAAATTAGCATTTATGTTTACCGAGGGCCAGTCTGCTGCTGCTGCTGCCGATTCCCTGTAGTTTCCCGTCTCTGCTCAAGGTAAAGTCATTTTCTCAGGCCAACCAACCACCTAAACACATCGCTCTCACCTTTCTTTCCTCTCTTTTGCTTTTCTTCCAATTATCTGTGTTTCTCTTTCACAATGCCTTCAATCATGTCATTTCTTTTAAACATGTTTCTGAACGCAGACCTTTATTTTTACATTTTTTTGCCATCGTCCCTGTGCTGCCATCCAATCTCACTGTGTGCATCTGGATCTAGTCTATCTAATCACACTGTGATGAATGTTAATTGAGGGCACACGGGGGGGGGGTGGTGGATGGTGGTGGTGGTGGGAAGGGGGTGAGGCACCAGACTGAAAGCATTTGAGCATGTCAGACACCATATTCCCTACTTTAATTAAAGACACCGTGCATACATTTAAGTTTTTGTTCAGTCATTCCCTTTCAACGACAGCATTATTATGCAGCACCAGAGGGTGACTGGTTATGTGTATTTTTTTAAAACACCTCCACATTGAGCCAGAGGTGAACAAACAATGGAAATTAATTGGAGGTAGATTTAGAGCCTGTACACACAAGAGCACGTTTAAGAAAAAGCCACAGAAGTTTTGCATTGTATCGGCTTAAGAGATTTAAAATGCTATTTTTTGAAACAACAGGATAAAAAAAAAAACACCCTTACAACCAATATGCAACTTTGTAAAAAAAAAGAAAGGGATTGTATAGTGGAAGTTGTGTATTCATGTGGATAAGGTCTTACGGGTAAAGTGAAGAGTGAAGTTCTCACACCACATCACATTTTAAGTCAAAATCACATTTTTCCTCACTTGTAGGGGCTAGTTATGCGCTAAACTAAATCAAAAGTGTCATAAAGCCCAAATGCACTCCTGTGTAAATGTAAGATAGCTTAAGAAATATGTTAGACGGGTGCAATCCGTAAGAAAATCTGAGTTTTTTGGCTTGTGGGGAACCAACTGAGTCACCACTGGTTCTCAATGAAGAGAAGCTTGATTGGTTAAAAGTTTTTGATGAGTAAAGTAATAAGTTGAAATTAATTTAACCAAACACCTCTTGGAAATGATTTGGTTACCAATTCAAAATGCTATTTGTTGTTTGGTTATGTCTGTAAAATATTAGCGATGCTATGGGTGTGAAGGTTCTCAGTCATCCAGGTCATGATAGTCTTTTAAGTGCTAAAAATGAAGGCAACTGGACTTCTGCGAGGTTCTTGAAGATGCTTTAGAGGCTTCTTCAGTTCTGATTTAGGCGTGAGAGTTACCAATGTTTTTAAACCCTTGTTGGCACCTTTGAGTCATTAACATAACCATTATGAGAGTTATGTTAAAGTCACATGGGTGAAGGTGTGAATTGGGATGAAACCGTTTGGGTAGGACTGACAACTGGTGTCTTAAACAAGTTGTCAAACCAGTGAGTAGCTTACGGTCTTGAATTTAAGGGTAAACGTTTAACATCTTGGGCAAAAGGGGTCTCAGAAAATCTTTGACAAACGCGGCCTGATGCCGAATTGCTGCTGCTTCTGGAAGTAAGCAGATGGCAATGGGAAGTCTGCCCTAAATGGGTGAATTTTGTTCAACAAAAACCGTGTCATGATTGGCTCGCGCCTGTGGTGGATCTTCAGCATTCAGTGACTTGATGGGCTGGCACTACTTGTGTTGCTTCTTAGAAAGTTGAACATTTCTTAACCTCTTCAAAAGTGAAGGAACAGACCTGCACTGCAGTTCGGCAATGTTGAAATCAAACATGTTTCAGTTCACACCAACACTGTGTACATGCCAGTTGGCATTCAGTTCTGACTGCATACAATAATCGTGTGAATAGTGAGGACCAATCCTTGTGTTTTTGGGGATAAAACTGCAGAGATGACGTGGATCAGTAAGCCCAACTCGATGCCAACATGGGACTAATAACACGAGAACATCACATTTCCTGCTTCCTGCTTCCTGCTGTTGTTCCAGCTGGATGTCAAAATAGCCAATGCGACAAAGCTTCTCTTGTTCCTTGTTACTTTGTGGTGGACGTTTTCACAAAGCTGTCACCAGCATATGTGAGACAGTGAAAAACAATAAGCCGCAAAACTACCACCCTGTCAGCCGTGCTGCAGAGCAGCACATCAAACCGACATCGTGGACGACATCCAGGATGCCTGCTGTTCCCCAACTCGGCTTGGTTCTCGGCACGTCAGTCACCTTTTGTGTCCCTGCCATGATCTTTGTACATTCTGCTGTCATCCTGGAGAACTGCACAAGTGCTCAAACTCAGCCAGGACAATGCGGGGTTTTGTTTTCAGGATGCAGGAATACAAAATAGACGACTATGGGAAACTGCGAGAAGGACGGATAATAATGAGCCAATTTACACTGAAGTTTCTTCTCAGTAATAGATGCAGGAACGTGTCTGGAAAATCTTGTTTATTGCGACCACATGTTAGACGGGTTAATGGTTAGTTATGGGTCTAGTTTACGGTGAACTCTAGTCACACGTGTCAACATTAAAGCAGTGCTAGTAGCCTTTAATGACCTGATGAATCGAAAGCTTCAAGTACCCCGACTGTTGCCAACTCACTCTAGCTGAAACAACATTGGTATGATTTAATCAAAAAACAATAAAGTGGAAAAAAAAATGGATGCCTGTCTGATCACAGAGCAGATATTTTGTGAGATTTAATACAACCCAAGATTTAATGGAGACCAATTGATTAGTATAGGGAAGTGGCGAAAGTGTGCTCGTCAGAGCCAAGCTGCACTGCCTCGCGTTCCCTCCGATCGCTCACTGACAATAAAAACCTTTCAGAGGATCCATCAAGGTATGGCAACAGGAACCTTAAGTTCAGCTAATGGCCATTGTCCGTGCCACAGAAATCCATCAAAGAGCTGAACTGGGCCAGGCCAAATCAGTCAAACACAGATCAATGAGGTAAGGTTGAAAAGAAAACCACATTTTCTGGAGTTGAACGCCAACTGCAACAGATATTCATGGTTCAAATTTGTGTTTTTAGTATGCATCAATTAAACAGTTAAAAGTAAATGGTTACAAGTTGCAGTTGTGTTGCTGATGGTTTTTGAGGTTATTTTTACAGAACAGAGAAAACAGGATGTATCACTCCACAGCCCACAGGAAACAGCTTCTGAGGAGGGAATTGTTGTTTTCACAATAAAATGCACATTTTTGAAATAAATAAATAGAGTGACTTGTACTGCTGGAGCAACAGTGGAAAAAATGAAGGGCTCTGTTTACAACCAAAAGTACCAATTACAATGACTTTACATGTTATGTTAGTATTAGTTTATAATAATATGGAAGTGAATCTTTCAAAATAACAATGTTTAATCACCGAGATTGTAAATAAAGATGTTCAGTAGAGAACTTGACGTGAGATGTGATTTAACAGAAGTAGTTTCTTCTTCTGCTTTACAACATCACAGTTAATGCCACATATTCATACATTTTCATTTCATTTTTCACTTAAAGAAGTCAAATGGAGCCACGTTTATGAGAAGTGTCTATTTGAGAGCCTCGTCTTTTCTGCTCTTCATGACTCTGACGCTCTCTGAAAGTGCTGAGTTCAAGTCCGCAGAAATAATGGAAGCCAAAGAAAACACTATTTTTTTTTTCCATTGGAAAACAAGTTCCTATGAAGTGATTTCAGCCATAAAGAGTTCCAATAAAACTTCTAAAATGTCTGAGGAGAGTTGTGTAGCATCCACATCGTATACGTTAGCATAAACTGCCTCGGAGTCTCAAAGGGGAAAGTCAAACCTCTGCTCCGGTTTTCCAGTGATGGGATTGTTACACCAATCTGGGTTTTTCTGCGGGATGAAGGAGGCAGCTGGGGGACACTTATCCCCACTATCACCAGATTACCCTGTCAGACATGACTGATGGAGCCTGGGATTAGCTTTCATCAAACTAGGCCCTTTATTGGTCGTCATTATGATCATCTTGTGATGCAGGTTCCAAATGACAACAACCTCCTTCAGCGACAACAGCCACTTTCAAAAAGCAGATCTTCACCGTGAGCCTTCTTGATTGTTGGATGGCACTAAATGAATTTTGCACATGAATATCACTAGATTAAAATTATTCACTGCTCGTCTCCCTTGATACCAACAGCACTTCACCAAATTATTTATGCAATATTGAAGTTTTTTTTTCTATTAACAAATCACTTGTCTTAAATTTCTCCATGTTTTATTGAGTGGCAATTCACCCACTCAGTCACTCATTCACTCATTGTCATCCCTAATATTTCATTTGGAAGATGAATACTGCCATCACAGTTCTTTTTTTTCCCCCTTTCTTTTCTCTCGTCATCTAATTTATCTCGATTTTCTTTTGAGTTTTACGCCTCAAGAGTTTTAGGCCCCGTTCCAAAATGCATTATTGTGTTTTTAAACAGAAGATTCTGTATGGGTCCAAGGCAAATTATCTTATCTTCTCTTACATTATCTCATCTACTTCATTCCTTATTTAAATTTCTTCAATTCTCCAATTGCTCAGCTTCTGTTTCATGTCTACCAAGCACAATTTCACTGCATCATTGGACTACGGTCAAAGATAAAAACTAATTCTTAAACAGTAACTATCGTACACTACAGCTATATGATGTTCATTTTGGCAACTTTACATGCTACTCTGAGCAGCTAGTGTGAATGCTAACATGTTTTAATTTTACATGCTGTAAAAATCTAGCAAAAAAAATAATAAAAATGGGTGGATGTGTGGTAGAGCGAGTCATTTTTTTGGCTGGAAGGGGAAAGTTCGATTCCCAGCTCTGCTAGTATTCATGCCGATGTGTCCCTGGGCAAGGCACTACACCCCAAATTGCTCATGATGGTTGTGCCGACAGTGTGCGATTGAATGGGTATAAAAAAAATGTGATAGAAAAGAGAAAAGTACTACATGAATGCAGCCTATTTAAGTAAAAACAACACATTTTATTTTATTTTGTTGCACTTTAATGCCAAGACAATATAAAATATTGTTTCCTGAACTACTGAATCATTGCCTACTTGTCCATTTCTGACCTCTTTCATCCATCCATCCTCACATTGTCCCTCTTTCTTTACAACACTGCTGGCAGTCCAACATCCGTCCTTCCCAGTTTGAAGCACTTATCCTAGATTAGCAGAAGGTCTGGACTCCTTTTATTTTGTCCACCTCTCCATGCATTACTCCCTGGCTTCCTGCAGCCCTTCCCTGTCCTTCGCTCTCTCTTCAGCACACGAGGCTACACGCTGCCATCTGTATGCAGTCGGCGTCGTTAAAAGCCTGTCAGCTGGGCGCACAACGGCCGGTACCAGCTGTACATTTACTGATCAAATTTTCATCAAAGGCCCGGGTCTGTTTGAGTCGGAGCCAGCGCGTCACAGAGCGAGACACGGTGGTTCCACTACTTTACCTGCTCCTTCTGTCCATCTTCGACACCTCTCATCATCCATCATCCTCCTTTTACATTCACTGTCACGATACATTAAAAAATCTATAAAACAGGCCTGACAAAGAAAAGGTTTGAAGTTTAACTGAAAGGTAACGGAAA